>OY726523.1:60747302-61347302 GCA_963383655.1 Bathymodiolus septemdierum
TTTTGGTTATAGTGTATGATTTATTTTGGGTATAAGGTAGGATTTACTTTCGTTATAGGGTAGGGTTTATTTTGGTTATAGTGTAGGATTTATTTTAGTTATAGTGTAGAATTTATTTTAGTTATAGTGTATGATTTATTTTGGTTATAATGTATGATTTATTTTGGGTATTAAGTAGGATTTACTTTCGTTATAGGGTAGGGTTTATTTTGGTTATAGAGTATGATTTATTTTGGGTATAAGGTATGATTTATTTTGGTTATAGGGTAGAGTTTATTTTGTTGGGTATAAGGTAGAGTTTATTTTTGTTATAGGGTAGGATTTATTTTGGTTATAGGGTAGGGTTTATTTTGGTCATAGGGTAGGATTTATTTTGGTTATAAGGTAGGATTTATTTTGGCTATAGGGTAGAGTTTATTTTGGTTATAGCTTAGGATTTATATTGGGTATAAGGTAGGATATATTTTGGTTATAGGATAGAGATTATTTTGGTTATAGTGTAGGATTTATTTTGGATATAAGGTAGGATTTATTTTTGTTATAATGTAGGATTTATTTTAGTTATAGTGTAGGATTTATTTTTGTTATAATGTAGGATTTATTTTTGTTATAGTGTAGGATTATTTTAGTTATAGTGTAGGATTTATTTTTGTTATAATGTAGGATTTATTTTAGTTATAGTGTAGGATTTATTTTTTTTATAATGTAGGATTTATTTTTGTTATAGTGTAGGATTTATTTTTGTTATAATGTAGGATTTATTTTTGTTATAGTGTAGGATTTATTTTTGTTATAATGTAGGATTTATTTTAGTTATAGTGTATGATTTATTTTAGTTATAGTGTATGATTTATATTGGGTATAAGGTAGGATTTACTTTCGTTATAGGGTAGGGTTTATTTTGGTTATAGAGTATGATTCATTTTGGGTATAAGGTATGATTTATTTTGGTTATAGGGTAGAGCTTATTTTGCTTATAGTGTAGGATTTATTTTGGTTATAGCTTAGGATTTATATTGGGTATAAGGTAGGATATATTTTGGTTATAGGATAGAGATTATTTTGGTTATAGTGTAGGATTTATTTTGGATATAAGGTAGGATTTATTTTTGTTATAATGTAGGATTTATTTTAGTTATAGTGTAGGATTTATTTTTGTTATAATGTAGGATTTATTTTTGTTATAGTGTAGGATTATTTTAGTTATAGTGTAGGATTTATTTTTGTTATAATGTAGGATTTATTTTAGTTATAGTGTAGGATTTATTTTTTTTATAATGTAGGATTTATTTTTGTTATAGTGTAGGATTTATTTTTGTTATAATGTAGGATTTATTTTTGTTATAGTGTAGGATTTATTTTTGTTATAATGTAGGATTTATTTTTGTTATAGTGTAGGATTTATTTCAGTCATAGTGTAGGGTTTATTTTGGTTATAGTGTAGGATTTATTTTAGTTATAGTGTAGGATTTATTTTTGTTATAATGTAGGATTTATTTTTGTTATAGTGTAGGATTATTTTAGCTATAGTGTAGGATTTATTTTTGTTATAATGTAGGATTTATTTTAGTTATAATGTAGGATTTGGTTTTTTTATAATGTAGGATTTATTTTTGTTATAGTGTAGGATTTATTTTTGTTATAATGTAGGATTTATTTTTGTTATAGTGTAGGATTTATTTTTGTTATAATGTAGGATTTATTTTAGTTATAGTGTATGATTTATTTTAGTTATAGTGTATGATTTATATTGGGTATAAGGTAGGATTTACTTTCGTTATAGGGTAGGGTTTATTTTGGTTATAGAGTATGATTCATTTTGGGTATAAGGTATGATTTATTTTGGTTATAGGGTAGAGCTTATTTTGCTTATAGTGTAGGATTTATTTTGGTTATAGGGTAGGATTTATTTTGGGTATAAGGTAGGATTTACTTTCGTTATAGGGTAGGGTTTATTTTGGTTATAGAGTATGATTTATTTTGGGTATAAGGTATGATTTATTTTGGTTATAGGGTAGGGTTTATTTTGTTGGGTATAAGGTAGAGTTTATTTTTGTTATAGGGTAGGATTTATTTTGGTTATAGGGTAGGGTTTATTTTGGTCATAGGGTAGGATTTATTTTGGTTATAAGGTAGGATTTATTTTGGCTATAGGGTAGAGTTTATTTTGGTTATAGCTTAGGATTTATATTGGGTATAAGGTAGGATATATTTTGGTTATAGGATAGAGATTATTTTGGTTATAGTGTAGGATTTATTTTGGATATAAGGTAGGATTTATTTTTGTTATAATGTAGGATTTATTTTAGTTATAGTGTAGGATTTATTTTTGTTATAATGTAGGATTTATTTTTGTTATAGTGTAGGATTATTTTAGTTATAGTGTAGGATTTATTTTTGTTATAATGTAGGATTTATTTTAGTTATAGTGTAGGATTTATTTTTTTTATAATGTAGGATTAATTTTTGTTATAGTGTAGGATTTATTTTTGTTATAATGTAGGATTTATTTTTGTTATAGTGTAGGATTTATTTTTGTTATAATGTATGATTTATTTTAGTTATAGTGTATGATTTATTTTAGTTATAGTGTATGATTTATATTGGGTATAAGGTAGGATTTACTTTCGTTATAGGGTAGGGTTTATTTTGGTTATAGAGTATGATTCATTTTGGGTATAAGGTATGATTTATTTTGGTTATAGGGTAGAGCTTATTTTGCTTATAGTGTAGGATTTATTTTGGTTATAGGGTAGGATTTATTTTGGGTATAAGGTAGGATTTACTTTCGTTATAGGGTAGGGTTTATTTTGGTTATAGAGTATGATTTATTTTGGGTATAAGGTATGATTTATTTTGGTTATAGGGTAGGGTTTATTTTGGTCATAGAGTATGATTTATTTTGGTTATAGTGTATGATTTATTTTGGGTATAAGGTAGGATTTACTTTCGTTATAGGGTAGGGTTTATTTTGGTTATAGTGTAGGATTTATTTTAGTTATAGTGTAGGATTTATTTTGGTTATAGTGTATGATTTATTTTGGGTATAAAGTAGGATTTACTTTCGTTATAGGGTAGGGTTTATTTTGGTTATAGGGTATGATTTATTTTGGGTATAAGGTATGATTTATTTTGGTTATAGGGTAGGGTTTATTTTGGTCATAGAGTATGATTTATTTTGGTTATAGTGTATGATTTATTTTGGGTATAAGGTAGGATTTACTTTCGTTATAAGGTAGGGTTTATTTTGGTTATAGAGTATGATTTATTTTGGGTATAAGGTATGATTTATTTTGGTTATAGGGTAGGGTTTATTTTGGTTATAGTGTAGGATTTATTTTGGTTATAGTGTATGATTTATTTTGGGTATAAGGTAGAGTTTATTTTTGTTATAGGGTAGGGTTTATTTTGGTCATAGGGTAGGATTTATTTTGGTTATAAGGTAGGATTTATTTTGGCTATAGGGTAGAGTTTATTTTGGTTATAGGGTAGGATTTATATTGGGTATAAGGTAGGATATATTTTGGTTATAGGATAGAGATTATTTTGGTTATAGTGTAGGATTTATTTTGGATATAAGGTAGGATTTATTTTTGTTATAATGTAGGATTTATTTTAGTTATAGTGTAGGATTTATTTTTGTTATAATGTAGGATTTATTTTTGTTATAGTGTAGGATTTATTTTGGTTATAGGGTAGGATTTAGTTTGGTTATAGTGTAGGATTTATTTTAGTTATAATATAGGATTTATTTTTGTTATAATGTAGGATTTATTTTTGTTATAGTGTAGGATTTATTTTTGTTATAATGTAGGATTTATTTTTGTTATAGTGTAGGATTTATTTCAGTCATAGTGTAGGGTTTATTTTGGTTATAGTGTATGATTTATTTTAGTTATAATGTAGGATTTATTTTTGTTATAATGTAGGATTTATTTTTGTTATAGTGTAGGATTATTTTAGTTATAGTGTAGGATTTATTTTTGTTATAATGTAGGATTTATTTTAGTTATAGTGTAGGATTTATTTTTTTTATAATGTAGGATTTATTTTTGTTATAGTGTAGGATTTATTTTTGTTATAATGTAGGATTTATTTTTGTTATAGTGTAGGATTTATTTTTGTTATAATGTAGGATTTATTTTAGTTATAGTGTATGATTTATTTTAGTTATAGTGTATGATTTATATTGGGTATAAGGTAGGATTTACTTTCGTTATAGGGTAGGGTTTATTTTGGTTATAGAGTATGATTCATTTTGGGTATAAGGTATGATTTATTTTGGTTATAGGGTAGAGCTTATTTTGCTTATAGTGTAGGATTTATTTTGGTTATAGGGTAGGATTTATTTTGGGTATAAGGTAGGATTTACTTTCGTTATAGGGTAGGGTTTATTTTGGTTATAGAGTATGATTTATTTTGGGTATAAGGTATGATTTATTTTGGTTATAGGGTAGGGTTTATTTTGGTCATAGAGTATGATTTATTTTGGTTATAGTGTATGATTTATTTTGGGTATAAGGTAGGATTTACTTTCGTTATAGGGTAGGGTTTATTTTGGTTATAGTGTAGGATTTATTTTAGTTATAGTGTAGAATTTATTTTAGTTATAGTGTATGATTTATTTTGGTTATAATGTATGATTTATTTTGGGTATTAAGTAGGATTTACTTTCGTTATAGGGTAGGGTTTATTTTGGTTATAGAGTATGATTTATTTTGGGTATAAGGTATGATTTATTTTGGTTATAGGGTAGAGTTTATTTTGTTGGGTATAAGGTAGAGTTTATTTTTGTTATAGGGTAGGATTTATTTTGGTTATAGGGTAGGGTTTATTTTGGTCATAGGGTAGGATTTATTTTGGTTATAAGGTAGGATTTATTTTGGCTATAGGGTAGAGTTTATTTTGGTTATAGCTTAGGATTTATATTGGGTATAAGGTAGGATATATTTTGGTTATAGGATAGAGATTATTTTGGTTATAGTGTAGGATTTATTTTGGATATAAGGTAGGATTTATTTTTGTTATAATGTAGGATTTATTTTAGTTATAGTGTAGGATTTATTTTTGTTATAATGTAGGATTTATTTTTGTTATAGGGTAGGATTATTTTAGTTATAGTGTAGGATTTATTTTTGTTATAATGTAGGATTTATTTTAGTTATAGTGTAGGATTTATTTTTTTTATAATGTAGGATTTATTTTTGTTATAGTGTAGGATTTATTTTTGTTATAATGTAGGATTTATTTTTGTTATAGTGTAGGATTTATTTTTGTTATAATGTAGGATTTATTTTAGTTATAGTGTATGATTTATTTTAGTTATAGTGTATGATTTATATTGGGTATAAGGTAGGATTTACTTTCGTTATAGGGTAGGGTTTATTTTGGTTATAGAGTATGATTCATTTTGGGTATAAGGTATGATTTATTTTGGTTATAGGGTAGAGCTTATTTTGCTTATAGTGTAGGATTTATTTTGGTTATAGCTTAGGATTTATATTGGGTATAAGGTAGGATATATTTTGGTTATAGGATAGAGATTATTTTGGTTATAGTGTAGGATTTATTTTGGATATAATGTAGGATTTATTTTTGTTATAATGTAGGATTTATTTTAGTTATAGTGTAGGATTTATTTTTGTTATAATGTAGGATTTATTTTTGTTATAGTGTAGGATTTATTTTTGTTATAATGTATGATTTATTTTAGTTATAGTGTATGATTTATTTTAGTTATAGTGTATGATTTATATTGGGTATAAGGTAGGATTTACTTTCGTTATAGGGTAGGGTTTATTTTGGTTATAGAGTATGATTCATTTTGGGTATAAGGTATGATTTATTTTGGTTATAGTGTATGATTTATTTTGGGTATAAGGTAGGATTTACTTTCGTTATAGGGTAGGGTTTATTTTGGTTATAGTGTAGGATTTATTTTAGTTATAGTGTAGGATTTATTTTGGTTATAGTGTATGATTTATTTTGGGTATAAAGTAGGATTTACTTTCGTTATAGGGTAGGGTTTATTTTGGTTATAGGGTATGATTTATTTTGGGTATAAGGTATGATTTATTTTGGTTATAGGGTAGGGTTTATTTTGGTCATAGAGTACGATTTATTTTGGTTATAGTGTATGATTTATTTTGGGTATAAGGTAGGATTTACTTTCGTTATAAGGTAGGGTTTATTTTGGTTATAGAGTATGATTTATTTTGGGTATAAGGTATGATTTATTTTGGTTATAGGGTAGGGTTTATTTTGGTTATAGTGTAGGATTTATTTTGGTTATAGTGTATGATTTATTTTGGGTATAAGGTAGAGTTTATTTTTGTTATAGGGTAGGGTTTATTTTGGTCATAGGGTAGGATTTATTTTGGTTATAAGGTAGGATTTATTTTGGCTATAGGGTAGAGTTTATTTTGGTTATAGGGTAGGATTTATATTGGGTATAAGGTAGGATATATTTTGGTTATAGGATAGAGATTATTTTGGTTATAGTGTAGGATTTATTTTGGATATAAGGTAGGATTTATTTTTGTTATAATGTAGGATTTATTTTAGTTATAGTGTAGGATTTATTTTTGTTATAATGTAGGATTTATTTTTGTTATAGTGTAGGATTTATTTTGGTTATAGGGTAGGATTTAGTTTGGTTATAGTGTAGGATTTATTTTAGTTATAATATAGGATTTATTTTTGTTATAATGTAGGATTTATTTTTGTTATAGTGTAGGATTTATTTTTGTTATAATGTAGGATTTATTTTTGTTATAGTGTAGGATTTATTTCAGTCATAGTGTAGGGTTTATTTTGGTTATAGTGTAGGATTTATTTTAGTTATAATGTAGGATTTATTTTTGTTATAATGTAGGATTTATTTTTGTTATAGTGTAGGATTATTTTAGTTATAGTGTAGGATTTATTTTTGTTATAATGTAGGATTTATTTTAGTTATAGTGTAGGATTTATTTTTTTTATAATGTAGGATTTATTTTTGTTATAGTGTAGGATTTATTTTTGTTATAATGTAGGATTTATTTTTGTTATAGTGTAGGATTTATTTTTGTTATAATGTATGATTTATTTTAGTTATAGTGTATGATTTATTTTAGTTATAGTGTATGATTTATATTGGGTATAAGGTAGGATTTACTTTCGTTATAGGGTAGGGTTTATTTTGGTTATAGAGTATGATTCATTTTGGGTATAAGGTATGATTTATTTTGGTTATAGGGTAGAGCTTATTTTGCTTATAGTGTAGGATTTATTTTGGTTATAGGGTAGGATTTATTTTGGGTATAAGGTAGGATTTACTTTCGTTATAGGGTAGGGTTTATTTTGGTTATAGAGTATGATTTATTTTGGGTATAAGGTATGATTTATTTTGGTTATAGGGTAGGGTTTATTTTGGTCATAGAGTATGATTTATTTTGGTTATAGTGTATGATTTATTTTGGGTATAAGGTAGGATTTACTTTCGTTATAGGGTAGGGTTTATTTTGGTTATAGTGTAGGATTTATTTTAGTTATAGTGTAGAATTTATTTTAGTTATAGTGTATGATTTATTTTGGTTATAATGTATGATTTATTTTGGGTATTAAGTAGGATTTACTTTCGTTATAGGGTAGGGTTTATTTTGGTTATAGAGTATGATTTATTTTGGGTATAAGGTATGATTTATTTTGGTTATAGGGTAGAGTTTATTTTGTTGGGTATAAGGTAGAGTTTATTTTTGTTATAGGGTAGGATTTATTTTGGTTATAGGGTAGGGTTTATTTTGGTCATAGGGTAGGATTTATTTTGGTTATAAGGTAGGATTTATTTTGGCTATAGGGTAGAGTTTATTTTGGTTATAGCTTAGGATTTATATTGGGTATAAGGTAGGATATATTTTGGTTATAGGATAGAGATTATTTTGGTTATAGTGTAGGATTTATTTTGGATATAAGGTAGGATTTATTTTTGTTATAATGTAGGATTTATTTTAGTTATAGTGTAGGATTTATTTTTGTTATAATGTAGGATTTATTTTTGTTATAGTGTAGGATTATTTTAGTTATAGTGTAGGATTTATTTTTGTTATAATGTAGGATTTATTTTAGTTATAGTGTAGGATTTATTTTTTTTATAATGTAGGATTTATTTTTGTTATAGTGTAGGATTTATTTTTGTTATAATGTAGGATTTATTTTTGTTATAGTGTAGGATTTATTTTTGTTATAATGTAGGATTTATTTTAGTTATAGTGTATGATTTATTTTAGTTATAGTGTATGATTTATATTGGGTATAAGGTAGGATTTACTTTCGTTATAGGGTAGGGTTTATTTTGGTTATAGAGTATGATTCATTTTGGGTATAAGGTATGATTTATTTTGGTTATAGGGTAGAGCTTATTTTGCTTATAGTGTAGGATTTATTTTGGTTATAGCTTAGGATTTATATTGGGTATAAGGTAGGATATATTTTGGTTATAGGATAGAGATTATTTTGGTTATAGTGTAGGATTTATTTTGGATATAAGGTAGGATTTATTTTTGTTATAATGTAGGATTTATTTTAGTTATAGTGTAGGATTTATTTTTGTTATAATGTAGGATTTATTTTTGTTATAGTGTAGGATTATTTTAGTTATAGTGTAGGATTTATTTTTGTTATAATGTAGGATTTATTTTAGTTATAGTGTAGGATTTATTTTTTTTATAATGTAGGATTTATTTTTGTTATAGTGTAGGATTTATTTTTGTTATAATGTAGGATTTATTTTTGTTATAGTGTAGGATTTATTTTTGTTATAATGTAGGATTTATTTTTGTTATAGTGTAGGATTTATTTCAGTCATAGTGTAGGGTTTATTTTGGTTATAGTGTAGGATTTATTTTAGTTATAGTGTAGGATTTATTTTTGTTATAATGTAGGATTTATTTTTGTTATAGTGTAGGATTATTTTAGCTATAGTGTAGGATTTATTTTTGTTATAATGTAGGATTTATTTTAGTTATAATGTAGGATTTGGTTTTTTTATAATGTAGGATTTATTTTTGTTATAGTGTAGGATTTATTTTTGTTATAATGTAGGATTTATTTTTGTTATAGTGTAGGATTTATTTTTGTTATAATGTAGGATTTATTTTAGTTATAGTGTATGATTTATTTTAGTTATAGTGTATGATTTATATTGGGTATAAGGTAGGATTTACTTTCGTTATAGGGTAGGGTTTATTTTGGTTATAGAGTATGATTCATTTTGGGTATAAGGTATGATTTATTTTGGTTATAGGGTAGAGCTTATTTTGCTTATAGTGTAGGATTTATTTTGGTTATAGGGTAGGATTTATTTTGGGTATAAGGTAGGATTTACTTTCGTTATAGGGTAGGGTTTATTTTGGTTATAGAGTATGATTTATTTTGGGTATAAGGTATGATTTATTTTGGTTATAGGGTAGGGTTTATTTTGTTGGGTATAAGGTAGAGTTTATTTTTGTTATAGGGTAGGATTTATTTTGGTTATAGGGTAGGGTTTATTTTGGTCATAGGGTAGGATTTATTTTGGTTATAAGGTAGGATTTATTTTGGCTATAGGGTAGAGTTTATTTTGGTTATAGCTTAGGATTTATATTGGGTATAAGGTAGGATATATTTTGGTTATAGGATAGAGATTATTTTGGTTATAGTGTAGGATTTATTTTGGATATAAGGTAGGATTTATTTTTGTTATAATGTAGGATTTATTTTAGTTATAGTGTAGGATTTATTTTTGTTATAATGTAGGATTTATTTTTGTTATAGTGTAGGATTATTTTAGTTATAGTGTAGGATTTATTTTTGTTATAATGTAGGATTTATTTTAGTTATAGTGTAGGATTTATTTTTTTTATAATGTAGGATTAATTTTTGTTATAGTGTAGGATTTATTTTTGTTATAATGTAGGATTTATTTTTGTTATAGTGTAGGATTTATTTTTGTTATAATGTATGATTTATTTTAGTTATAGTGTATGATTTATTTTAGTTATAGTGTATGATTTATATTGGGTATAAGGTAGGATTTACTTTCGTTATAGGGTAGGGTTTATTTTGGTTATAGAGTATGATTCATTTTGGGTATAAGGTATGATTTATTTTGGTTATAGGGTAGAGCTTATTTTGCTTATAGTGTAGGATTTATTTTGGTTATAGGGTAGGATTTATTTTGGGTATAAGGTAGGATTTACTTTCGTTATAGGGTAGGGTTTATTTTGGTTATAGAGTATGATTTATTTTGGGTATAAGGTATGATTTATTTTGGTTATAGGGTAGGGTTTATTTTGGTCATAGAGTATGATTTATTTTGGTTATAGTGTATGATTTATTTTGGGTATAAGGTAGGATTTACTTTCGTTATAGGGTAGGGTTTATTTTGGTTATAGTGTAGGATTTATTTTAGTTATAGTGTAGGATTTATTTTGGTTATAGTGTATGATTTATTTTGGGTATAAAGTAGGATTTACTTTCGTTATAGGGTAGGGTTTATTTTGGTTATAGGGTATGATTTATTTTGGGTATAAGGTATGATTTATTTTGGTTATAGGGTAGGGTTTATTTTGGTCATAGAGTATGATTTATTTTGGTTATAGTGTATGATTTATTTTGGGTATAAGGTAGGATTTACTTTCGTTATAAGGTAGGGTTTATTTTGGTTATAGAGTATGATTTATTTTGGGTATAAGGTATGATTTATTTTGGTTATAGGGTAGGGTTTATTTTGGTTATAGTGTAGGATTTATTTTGGTTATAGTGTATGATTTATTTTGGGTATAAGGTAGAGTTTATTTTTGTTATAGGGTAGGGTTTATTTTGGTCATAGGGTAGGATTTATTTTGGTTATAAGGTAGGATTTATTTTGGCTATAGGGTAGAGTTTATTTTGGTTATAGGGTAGGATTTATATTGGGTATAAGGTAGGATATATTTTGGTTATAGGATAGAGATTATTTTGGTTATAGTGTAGGATTTATTTTGGATATAAGGTAGGATTTATTTTTGTTATAATGTAGGATTTATTTTAGTTATAGTGTAGGATTTATTTTTGTTATAATGTAGGATTTATTTTTGTTATAGTGTAGGATTTATTTTGGTTATAGGGTAGGATTTAGTTTGGTTATAGTGTAGGATTTATTTTAGTTATAATATAGGATTTATTTTTGTTATAATGTAGGATTTATTTTTGTTATAGTGTAGGATTTATTTTTGTTATAATGTAGGATTTATTTTTGTTATAGTGTAGGATTTATTTCAGTCATAGTGTAGGGTTTATTTTGGTTATAGTGTATGATTTATTTTAGTTATAATGTAGGATTTATTTTTGTTATAATGTAGGATTTATTTTTGTTATAGTGTAGGATTATTTTAGTTATAGTGTAGGATTTATTTTTGTTATAATGTAGGATTTATTTTAGTTATAGTGTAGGATTTATTTTTTTTATAATGTAGGATTTATTTTTGTTATAGTGTAGGATTTATTTTTGTTATAATGTAGGATTTATTTTTGTTATAGTGTAGGATTTATTTTTGTTATAATGTAGGATTTATTTTAGTTATAGTGTATGATTTATTTTAGTTATAGTGTATGATTTATATTGGGTATAAGGTAGGATTTACTTTCGTTATAGGGTAGGGTTTATTTTGGTTATAGAGTATGATTCATTTTGGGTATAAGGTATGATTTATTTTGGTTATAGGGTAGAGCTTATTTTGCTTATAGTGTAGGATTTATTTTGGTTATAGGGTAGGATTTATTTTGGGTATAAGGTAGGATTTACTTTCGTTATAGGGTAGGGTTTATTTTGGTTATAGAGTATGATTTATTTTGGGTATAAGGTATGATTTATTTTGGTTATAGGGTAGGGTTTATTTTGGTCATAGAGTATGATTTATTTTGGTTATAGTGTATGATTTATTTTGGGTATAAGGTAGGATTTACTTTCGTTATAGGGTAGGGTTTATTTTGGTTATAGTGTAGGATTTATTTTAGTTATAGTGTAGAATTTATTTTAGTTATAGTGTATGATTTATTTTGGTTATAATGTATGATTTATTTTGGGTATTAAGTAGGATTTACTTTCGTTATAGGGTAGGGTTTATTTTGGTTATAGAGTATGATTTATTTTGGGTATAAGGTATGATTTATTTTGGTTATAGGGTAGAGTTTATTTTGTTGGGTATAAGGTAGAGTTTATTTTTGTTATAGGGTAGGATTTATTTTGGTTATAGGGTAGGGTTTATTTTGGTCATAGGGTAGGATTTATTTTGGTTATAAGGTAGGATTTATTTTGGCTATAGGGTAGAGTTTATTTTGGTTATAGCTTAGGATTTATATTGGGTATAAGGTAGGATATATTTTGGTTATAGGATAGAGATTATTTTGGTTATAGTGTAGGATTTATTTTGGATATAAGGTAGGATTTATTTTTGTTATAATGTAGGATTTATTTTAGTTATAGTGTAGGATTTATTTTTGTTATAATGTAGGATTTATTTTTGTTATAGTGTAGGATTATTTTAGTTATAGTGTAGGATTTATTTTTGTTATAATGTAGGATTTATTTTAGTTATAGTGTAGGATTTATTTTTTTTATAATGTAGGATTTATTTTTGTTATAGTGTAGGATTTATTTTTGTTATAATGTAGGATTTATTTTTGTTATAGTGTAGGATTTATTTTTGTTATAATGTAGGATTTATTTTAGTTATAGTGTATGATTTATTTTAGTTATAGTGTATGATTTATATTGGGTATAAGGTAGGATTTACTTTCGTTATAGGGTAGGGTTTATTTTGGTTATAGAGTATGATTCATTTTGGGTATAAGGTATGATTTATTTTGGTTATAGGGTAGAGCTTATTTTGCTTATAGTGTAGGATTTATTTTGGTTATAGCTTAGGATTTATATTGGGTATAAGGTAGGATATATTTTGGTTATAGGATAGAGATTATTTTGGTTATAGTGTAGGATTTATTTTGGATATAAGGTAGGATTTATTTTTGTTATAATGTAGGATTTATTTTAGTTATAGTGTAGGATTTATTTTTGTTATAATGTAGGATTTATTTTTGTTATAGTGTAGGATTATTTTAGTTATAGTGTAGGATTTATTTTTGTTATAATGTAGGATTTATTTTAGTTATAGTGTAGGATTTATTTTTTTTATAATGTAGGATTTATTTTTGTTATAGTGTAGGATTTATTTTTGTTATAATGTAGGATTTATTTTTGTTATAGTGTAGGATTTATTTTTGTTATAATGTAGGATTTATTTTAGTTATAGTGTATGATTTATTTTAGTTATAGTGTATGATTTATATTGGGTATAAGGTAGGATTTACTTTCGTTATAGGGTAGGGTTTATTTTGGTTATAGAGTATGATTCATTTTGGGTATAAGGTATGATTTATTTTGGTTATAGGGTAGAGCTTATTTTGCTTATAGTGTAGGATTTATTTTGGTTATAGGGTAGGATTTATTTTGGGTATAAGGTAGGATTTACTTTCGTTATAGGGTAGGGTTTATTTTGGTTATAGAGTATGATTTATTTTGGGTATAAGGTATGATTTATTTTGGTTATAGGGTAGGGTTTATTTTGGTCATAGAGTATGATTTATTTTGGTTATAGTGTATGATTTATTTTGGGTATAAGGTAGGATTTACTTTCGTTATAGGGTAGGGTTTATTTTGGTTATAGGGTATGATTTATTTTGGGTATAAGGTATGATTTATTTTGGTTATAGGGTAGGGTTTATTTTGGTCATAGAGTATGATTTATTTTGGTTATAGTGTATGATTTATTTTGGGTATAAGGTAGGATTTACTTTCGTTATAAGGTAGGGTTTATTTTGGTTATAGAGTATGATTTATTTTGGGTATAAGGTATGATTTATTTTGGTTATAGGGTAGGGTTTATTTTGGTTATAGTGTAGGATTTATTTTGGTTATAGTGTATGATTTATTTTGGGTATAAGGTAGAGTTTATTTTTGTTATAGGGTAGGATTTATTTTGGTTATAGGGTAGCCTTTATTTTGGTCATAGGGTAGGATTTATTTTGGTTATAAGGTAGGATTTATTTTGGCTATAGGGTAGAGTTTATTTTGGTTATAGGGTAGGATTTATATTGGGTATAAGGTAGGATATATTTTGGTTATAGGATAGAGATTATTTTGGTTATAGTGTAGGATTTATTTTGGATATAAGGTAGGATTTATTTTTGTTATAATGTAGGATTTATTTTAGTTATAGTGTAGGATTTATTTTTGTTATAATGTAGGATTTATTTTTGTTATAGTGTAGGATTTATTTTGGTTATAGGGTAGGATTTAGTTTGGTTATAGTGTAGGATTTATTTTAGTTATAATATAGGATTTATTTTTGTTATAATGTAGGATTTATTTTTGTTATAGTGTAGGATTTATTTTTGTTATAATGTAGGATTTATTTTTGTTATAGTGTAGGATTTATTTCAGTCATAGTGTAGGGTTTATTTTGGTTATAGTGTATGATTTATTTTAGTTATAGTGTAGGATTTATTTTGTTATAATGTAGGATTTATTTTTGTTATAGTGTAGGATTATTTTAGTTATAGTGTAGGATTTATTTTTGTTATAATGTAGGATTTATTTTAGTTATAGTGTAGGATTGATTTTTTTTATAATGTAGGATTTATTTTTGTTATAGTGTAGGATTTATTTTTGTTATAATGTAGGATTTATTTTTGTTATAGTGTAGGATTTATTTTTGTTATAATGTAGGATTTATTTTAGTTATAGTGTATGATTTATTTTAGTTATAGTGTATGATTTATATTGGGTATAAGGTAGGATTTACTTTCGTTATAGGGTAGGGTTTATTTTGGTTATAGAGTATGATTCATTTTGGGTATAAGGTATGATTTATTTTGGTTATAGGGTAGAGCTTATTTTGCTTATAGTGTAGGATTTATTTTGGTTATAGGGTAGGATTTATTTTGGGTATAAGGTAGGATTTACTTTCGTTATAGGGTAGGGTTTATTTTGGTTATAGAGTATGATTTATTTTGGGTATAAGGTATGATTTATTTTGGTTATAGGGTAGGGTTTATTTTGGTCATAGAGTATGATTTATTTTGGTTATAGTGTATGATTTATTTTGGGTATAAGGTAGAGTTTATTTTTGTTATAGGGTAGGATTTATTTTGGTTATAGGGTAGGGTTTATTTTGGTCATAGGGTAGGATTTATTTTGGTTATAAGGTAGGATTTATTTTGGCTATAGGGTAGAGTTTATTTTGGTTATAGCTTAGGATTTATATTGGGTATAAGGTAGGATATATTTTGGTTATAGGATAGAGATTATTTTGGTTATAGTGTAGGATTTATTTTGGATATAAGGTAGGATTTATTTTTGTTATAATGTAGGATTTATTTTAGTTATAGTGTAGGATTTATTTTTGTTATAATGTAGGATTTATTTTTGTTATAGTGTAGGATTTATTTTGGTTATAGGGTAGGATTTAGTTTGGTTATAGTGTAGGATTTATTTTAGTTATAATATAGGATTTATTTTTGTTATAATGTAGGATTTATTTTTGTTATAGTGTAGGATTTATTTTTGTTATAATGTAGGATTTATTTTTGTTATAGTGTAGTATTTATTTCAGTCATAGTGTAGGGTTTATTTTGGTTATAGTGTAGGATTTATTTTAGTTATAGTGTAGGATTTATTTTTGTTATAATGTAGGATTTATTTTTGTTATAGTGTAGGATTATTTTAGTTATAGTGTAGGATTTATTTTTGTTATAATGTAGGATTTATTTTAGTTATAATGTAGGATTTGTTTTTTTTATAATGTAGGATTTATTTTTGTTATAGTGTAGGATTTATTTTTGTTATAATGTAGGATTTATTTTTGTTATAGTGTAGGATTTATTTTTGTTATAATGTAGGATTTATTTTAGTTATAGTGTATGATTTATTTTAGTTATAGTGTATGATTTATATTGGGTATAAGGTAGGATTTACTTTCGTTATAGGGTAGGGTTTATTTTGGTTATAGAGTATGATTCATTTTGGGTATAAGGTATGATTTATTTTGGTTATAGGGTAGAGCTTATTTTGCTTATAGTGTAGGATTTATTTTGGTTATAGGGTAGGATTTATTTTGGGTATAAGGTAGGATTTACTTTCGTTATAGGGTAGGGTTTATTTTGGTTATAGAGTATGATTTATTTTGGGTATAAGGTATGATTTATTTTGGTTATAGGGTAGGGTTTATTTTGTTGGGTATAAGGTAGAGTTTATTTTTGTTATAGGGTAGGATTTATTTTGGTTATAGGGTAGGGTTTATTTTGGTCATAGGGTAGGATTTATTTTGGTTATAAGGTAGGATTTATTTTGGCTATAGGGTAGAGTTTATTTTGGTTATAGCTTAGGATTTATATTGGGTATAAGGTAGGATATATTTTGGTTATAGGATAGAGATTATTTTGGTTATAGTGTAGGATTTATTTTGGATATAAGGTAGGATTTATTTTTGTTATAATGTAGGATTTATTTTAGTTATAGTGTAGGATTTATTTTTGTTATAATGTAGGATTTATTTTTGTTATAGTGTAGGATTATTTTAGTTATAGTGTAGGATTTACTTTTGTTATAATGTAGGATTTATTATAGTTATAGTGTAGGATTTATTTTTTTTATAATGTAGGATTTATTTTTGTTATAGTGTAGGATTTATTTTTTTTATAATGTAGGATTTATTTTTGTTATAGTGTAGGATTTATTTTTGTTATAATGTAGGATTTATTTTAGTTATAGTGTATGATTTATTTTAGTTATAGTGTATGATTTATATTGGGTATAAGGTAGGATTTACTTTCGTTATAGGGTAGGGTTTATTTTGGTTATAGAGTATGATTTATTTTGGGTATAAGGTATGATTTATTTTGGTTATAGGGTAGGGTTTATTTTGGTCATAGAGTATGATTTATTTTGGTTATAGTGTATGATTTATTTTGGGTATAAGGTAGGATTTACTTTCGTTATAGGGTAGGGTTTATTTTGGTTATAGTGTAGGATTTATTTTAGTTATAGTGTAGGATTTATTTTGGTTATAGTGTATGATTTATTTTGGGTATAAAGTAGGATTTACTTTCGTTATAGGGTAGCCTTTATTTTGGTTATAGGGTATGATTTATTTTGGGTATAATGTATGATTTATTTTGGTTATAGGGTAGGGTTTATTTTGGTCATAGAGTATGATTTATTTTGGTTATAGTGTATGATTTATTTTGGGTATAAGGTAGGATTTACTTTCGTTATAAGGTAGGGTTTATTTTGGTTATAGAGTATGATTTATTTTGGGTATAAGGTATGATTTATTTTGGTTATAGGGTAGGGTTTATTTTGGTTATAGTGTAGGATTTATTTTGGTTATAGTGTATGATTTATTTTGGGTATAAGGTAGAGTTTATTTTTGTTATAGGGTAGGATTTATTTTGGTTATAGGGTAGGGTTTATTTTGGTCATAGGGTAGGATTTATTTTGGTTATAAGGTAGGATTTATTTTGGCTATAGGGTAGAGTTTATTTTGGTTATAGCTTAGGATTTATATTGGGTATAAGGTAGGATATATTTTGGTTATAGGATAGAGATTATTTTGGTTATAGTGTAGGATTTATTTTGGATATAAGGTAGGATTTATTTTTGCTATAATGTAGGATTTATTTTTGTTATAGTGTAGGATTTATTTTGGTTATAGGGTAGGATTTAGATTGGTTATAGTGTAGGATTTATTTTAGTTATAGTGTAGGATTTATTTTTGTTATAATGTAGGATTTATTTTTGCTATAGTGTAGGATTTACTTTTGTTATAATGTAGGATTTATTTCAGTCATAGTGTAGGGTTTATTTTGGTTATAGTGTATGATTTATTTTAGTTATAGTGTAGGATTTATTTTTGTTATAATGTAGGATTTATTTTTGTTATAGTGTAGGATTATTTTTGTTATAGTGTAGGATTTATTTGTGTTATAATGTAGGATTTATTTTAGTTATAGATTAGGATTTATTTTTGTTATAATGTAGGATTTATTTTTGTTATAGTGTAGGATTTATTTTTGTTATAATGTAGGATTTATTTTTGTTATAGTGTAGGATTTATTTTAGTTATAGTGTATGATTTATTTTGGTAATAGGGTAGGGTTTATTTTGGTTATAGGGTAGGGTTTATTTTGGTTATAGTGTATGATTTATTTTAGTTATAGTGTATGATTTATTTTGGTTATAGTGTATGATTTATTTTGGGTATAAGGTAGGATTTACTTTCGTTATAGGGTAGGGTTTATTTTGGTTATAGAGTATGATTTATTTTGGGTATAAGGTATGATTTATTTTGGTTATAGGGTAGAGTTTATTTTGGTTATAGCTTAGGATTTATATTGGGTATAAAGTAGGATATATTTTGTTTATAGGATAGAGATTATTTTGGTTATAGTGTAGGATTTATTTTGGGTATAAGGTAGGATTTATTTTTGATATAATGTAGGATTTATTTTTGTTATAGTGTAGGATTTATTTTGGTCATAGGGTAGGATTTATTTTGGTTATAGGGTAGGGTTTATTTTGGTTATAGTGTAGGATTTATTTTGGATATGAGGTAGGATTTATATTTGTTATAATGTAGGATTTATTTTAGTTATAGTGTAGGATTTATTTTTGTTATAATGTAGGATTTATTTTTGTTATTGTGTAGGATTTATTTTTGTTATAGTGTAGAATTTATTTTAGTTATAGTGTATGATTTATTTTGGTTATAGTGTATGATTTATTTTGGGTATAAGGTAGGATTTACTTTCGTTATAGGGTAGGGTTTATTTTGGTTATAGTGTAGGATTTATTTTAGTTATAGTGTAGAATTTATTTTAGTTATAGTGTATGATTTATTTTGGTTATAATGTATGATTAATTTTGGGTATAAAGTAGGATTTACTTTCGTTATAGGGTAGAATTTATTTTGGTTATAGAGTATGATTTATTTTGGGTATAAGGTATGATTTATTTTGGTTATAGGGTAGAGTTTATTTTGGTTATAGGGAAGGGTTTATTTTGGTTATAGGGTAGGATTTATTTTGGTTATAGGGTAGGATTTATTTTGGTTATAGGGAAGGGTTTATTTTGGTTATAGGGTAGGGTTTATTTTGGTCATAGTGTAGAATTTATTTTAGCTATAGTGTATGATTTATTTTAGTTATAATGTATGATTTATTTTGGTTATAGTGTATGATTTATTTTGGGTATAAGGTAAGATATACTTTGGTTATAGGGTAGAGTTTATTTTGGTTATAGTGTAGAATTAATTTTGGTCATAGGGTAGGATTTATTTTTGTTATAGGGTAGGGTTTATTTTGGTTATAGGGTAGGGTTTATTTTAGTTATAGAGTATGATTTATTTTGGGTATAAGGTATGATTTATTTTGGTTATAGGGTAGAGTTTATTTTGGTTATAGTGTTGAATTAATTTTGCTCATAGGGTAGGATTTATTTTTGTTATAGGGTAGGGTTTACTTTGGTTATAGAGTAGGGTTTATTTTGGTTATAGTGTATGATTTATTTTGGGTATAAGGTATGATTTATTTTGGTTATAGGGTAGAGTTTATTTTGGTTATAGTGTAGAATTAATTTTGATCATAGGGTAGGATTTATTTTTGTTATAGTGTAAGGTTTATTTTGGTTATAGGGTAGGGTTTATTTTGGTTATAGTGTATGATTTATTTTGGGTATAAGGTATGATTTATTTTGGTTATAGGGTAGAGTTTATTTTGGTTATAGTGTAGAATTAATTTTGGTCATAGGGTAGGATTTATTTTTGTTATAGTGTATGATTTATTTTTGTTATAGGGTAGGGTTTATTTTGGTTATAGTGTAGGATTTATTTTGGTTATAGTGTAGAATTAATTTTGGTCATAGGGTAGGATTTATTTTTGTTATAGGGTAGGGTTTATTTTGGTTATAGGGTGGGGTTTATTTTGGTTATAGAGTATGATTTATTTTGGGTATAAGGTATGATTTATTTTGGTTATAGGGTAGAGTTTATTTTGGTTATAGTGTAGAATTAATTTTGGTCATAGGGTAGGATTTATTTTTGTTATAGGGTAGGGTTTATTTTGGTTATAGGGTAGGGTTTATTTTGGTTATAGTGTATGATTTATTTTGGGTATAAGGTATGATTTATTTTGGTTATAGGGTAGAGTTTATTTTGGTTATAGTGTAGAATTAATTTTGGTCATAAGGTAGGATTTATTTTTGTTATAGTGTAGGGTTTATTTTAGTTATAGGGTAGGGTTTATTTTGGTTATAGTGTATGATTTATTTTGGGTATAAGGTATGATTTATTTTGGATATAGGGTAGAGTTTATTTTGGTTATAGTGTAGAATTAATTTTGGTCATAGGGTAGGATTTATTTTTGTAATAGGGTAGGGTTTATTTTGGTTATAGGGTAGGGTTTATTTTGGTTATAGAGTATGATTTATTTTGGGTATAAGGTATGATTTATTTTTGTTATAAGGTAGAGTTTATTTTGGTTATAGTGTAGAATTAATTTTGGTCATAGGGTAGGATTTATTTTTGTTATAGTGTAGGATTTATTTTTGTTATAGGGTAGGGTTTATTTTGGTTATAGGGTAGGGTTTATTTTGGTCATAGTGTAGAATTTATTTTAGCTATAGTGTATGATTTATTTTAGTAATAATGTATGATTTATTTTGGTTATAGTGTATGATTTATTTTGGGTATAAGGTAAGATTTACTTTGGTTATAGGGTAGAGTTTATTTTGGTTATAGTGTAGAATTAATTTTGGTCATAGGGTAGGATTTATTTTTGTTATAGGGTAGGGTTTATTTTGGTTATAGGGTAGGGTTTATTTTAGTTATAGAGTATGATTTATTTTGGGTATAAGGTATGATTTATTTTGGTTATAGGGTAGAGTTTATTTTGGTTATAGTGTTGAATTAATTTTGCTCATAGGGTAGGATTTATTTTTGTTATAGGGTAGGGTTTATTTTGGTTATAGAGTAGGGTTTATTTTGGTTATAGTGTATGATTTATTTTGGGTATAAGGTATGATTTATTTTGGTTATAGGGTAGAGTTTATTTTGGTTATAGTGTAGAATTAATTTTGATCATAGGGTAGGATTTATTTTTTTTATAGTGTAAGGTTTATTTTGGTTATAGGGTAGGGTTTATTTTGGTTATAGTGTATGATTTATTTTGGGTATAAGGTATGATTTATTTTGGTTATAGGGTAGAGTTTATTTTGGTTATAGTGTAGAATTAATTTTGGTCATAGGGTAGGATTTATTTTTGTTATAGTGTAGGATTTATTTTTGCTATAGGGTAGGGTTTATTTTGGTTATAGTGTAGGATTTATTTTGGTTATAGTGTAGAATAAATTTTGGTCATAGGGTAGGATTTATTTTTGTTATAGGGTAGGGTTTATTTTGGTTATAGGGTGGGGTTTATTTTGGTTATAGAGTATGATTTATTTTGGGTATAAGGTATGATTTATTTTGGTTATAGGGTAGAGTTTATTTTGGTTATAGTGTAGAATTAATTTTGGTCATAGGGTAGGATTTATTTTTGTTATAGGGTAGGGTTTATTTTGGTTATAGGGTAGGGTTTATTTTGGTTATAGTGTATGATTTATTTTGGGTATAAGATATGATTTATTTTGGATATAGGGTAGAGTTTATTTTGGTTATAGTGTAGAATTAATTTTGGTCATAGGGTAGGATTTATTTTTGTAATAGGGTAGGGTTTATTTTGGTTATAGGGTAGGGTTTATTTTGGTTATAGAGTATGATTTATTTTGGGTATAAGGTATGATTTATTTTTGTTATAGGGTAGAGTTTATTTTGGTTATAGTGTAGAATTAATTTTGGTCATAGGGTAGGATTTATTTTTGCTATAGTGTAGGATTTATTTTTGTTATAGGGTAGGGTTTATTTTGGTTATAGTGTAGGATTTATTTTGGTTATAGTGTAGAATTAATTTTGGTGATAGGGTAGGATTTATTTTTGTTATAGGGTAGGGTTTATTTTGGTTATAGGGTAGGGTTTATTTTGGTTATAGAGTATGATTTATTTTGGGTATAAGGTATGATTTATTTTGGTTATAGGGTAGAGTTTATTTTGGTTATAGTGTAGAATTAATTTTGGTCATAGGGTAGGATTTATTTTGGTTATAGGGTAGGGTTTATTTTGGTTATAGTGTATGATTTATTTTGGGTATAAGGTATGATTTATTTTGGTTATAGGGTAGGGTTTATTTTGGTTATAGTGTAGAATTAATTTTGGTCATAAGGTAGGATTTATTTTTGTTATAGTGTAGGGTTTATTTTAGTTATAGGGTAGGGTTTATTTTGGTAATAGTGTATGATTTATTTTGGGTATAAGGTATGATTTATTTTGGTTATAGGGTAGAGTTTATTTTGGTTATAGTGTAGAATTAATTTTGGTCATTGGGTAGGATTTATTTTTGTAATAGGGTAGGGTTTATTTTGGTTATAGGGTAGGGTTTGTTTTGGTTATAGTGTATGATTTATTTTGGGTATAAGGTATGATTTATTTTTGTTATAGGGTAGAGTTTATTTTGGTTATAGTGTAGAATTAATTTTGGACATAGGGTAGGATTTGTTTTTGTTATAGGGTAGGGTTTATTTTGGTTATAGTGTAGGATTTATTTTTGTTATAATGTAGGATTTATTTTTGTTATAGTGTAGGATTTATTTTGGTTATAGGGTAGGATTTATTTTGGTTATAGGGTAGGGTTTATTTTGGTTATAGTGTAGGATTTATTTTTGTTATAATGTAGGATTTATTTTTGTTATAGTGTAGGATTTATTTTGGTTATAGGGTAGGATTTATTTTGGTTATAGGGTAGGGTTTATTTTGGTTTTAGGGTAGGGTTTATTTTGGTTATAGTGTATGATTTATTTTAGTTATAGAGTATGATTTATTTTTATTATAATGTAGGATTTATTTTTGTTATAGTGTAGGATTTATTTTGGTTATAGTGTAGGATTTATTTTAGTTATAATGTAGGATTTATTTTAGTTATAATGTAGGATTTATTTTTGTTATAATGTAGGATTTATTTTAGTTATAGTGTAGGATTTATTTTTTTTATAATGTAGGATTTATTTTTGTTATAGTGTAGGATTTATTTATGTTATAATGTAGGATTTATTTTTGCTATAGTGTAGGATTTATTTTAGTCATAGTTTAGGGTTTATTTTGGTTATAGTGTATGATTTATTTTAGTTATAGTGTAGGGTTTATTTTTGTTATAATGTAGGATTTATTTTTGTTATAGTGTAGGATTTATTTTAGTTATAGTGTAGGATTTATTTTTGTTATAATGTAGGATTTATTTTAGTTATAGTGTAGGATTTATTTTTGTTATAATGTAGGATTTATTTTTGTTATAGTGTAGGATTTATTTTTGTTATAATATAGGATTTATTTTTGTTATAGTGTAGGATTTATTTTTGTTATAATGTAGGATTTATTTTAGTTATAGTGTATGATTTATTTTAGTTATAGTGTATGATTTATATTGGGTATAAGGTAGGATTTACTTTCGTTATAGGGTAGGGTTTATTTTGGTTATAGAGTATGATTCATTTTTGGTATAAGGTATGATTTATTTTGGTTATAGGGTAGAGTTTATTTTGCTTATAGTGTAGGATTTATTTTGGTTATAGTGTAGGATTTATTTTGGGTATAAGGTAGGATTTACTTTCGTTATAGGGTAGGGTTTATTTTGGTTATAGAGTATGATTTATTTTGGGTATAAGGTATGATTTATTATGGTTATAGGGTACAGTTTATTTTGCTTATAGTGTAGGATTTATTTTGGTTATAGGGTAGGATTAATTTTGGTTATAGGGTAGGGTTTATTTTGGTTATAGGGTAGGGTTTATTTTGGTTATAGTGTATGATTTATTTTAGTTATAGTGTATGATTTATTTTGGTTATAGTGTATGATTTATTTTGGGTATAAGGTATGATTTACTTTCGTTATAGGGTAGGGTTTATTTTGGTTATAGTGTAGGATTTATTTTGGTTATAGTGTAGGATTTATTTTGGTTATAGGGTAGAGTTTATTTTGGTTATAGCTTAGGATTTATATTGGGTATAAAGTAGGATATATTTTGGTTATAGGATAGAGATTATTTTGGTTATAGTGTAGGATTTATTTTGGGTATAAGGTAGGATTTATTTTTGATATAATGTAGGATTTATTTTTGTTATAGTGTAGGATTTATTTTGGTCATAGGGTAGGATTTATTTTGGTTATAGGGTAGGGTTTATTTTGGTTATAGTGTAGGATTTATTTTGGATATAAGGTAGGATTTATTTTTGTTATAATGTAGGATTTATTTTAGTTATAGTGTAGGATTTATTTTTGTTATAGTGTATGATTTATTTTGGTTATAAGATATGATTTATTTTGGTTATAGGGTAGGGTTAATTTTGGTCATAGGGTAGGATTTATTTTGGTTATAAGGTAGGATTTATTTTGGCTATAGGGTAGAGTTTGTTTTGGTTATAGCTTAGGATTTATATTGGGTATAAGGTAGGATATATTTTGGTTATAGGATAGAGATTATTTTGGTTATAGTGTAGGATTTATTTTGGATATAAGGTAGGATTTATTTTTGTAATAATGTAGGATTTATTTTTGTTATAGTGTAGAATTTATTTTAGTTATAGTGTAGGATTTATTTTTGTTATAATGTAGGACTTATTTTTGCTATAGTGTAGGATTTATTTCAGTCATAGTGTAGGATTTATTTTCGTTATAGTGTATGATTTATTTTAGTTATAGTGTAGGATTTATTTTTGTTATAATGTAAGATTTATTTTTGTTATAGTGTAGGATTTATTTTTGTTATAATGTATGATTTATTTTTGTTATAGTGTAGGATTTATTTTTGTTATAATGTAGGATTTATTTTAGTTATAGTGTATGATTTATATTAGTTATAGTGTATGATTTATATTGGGTATAAGGTAGGATTTACTTTCGTTATAAGGTAGGGTTTATTTTGGTTATAGAGTATGATTTATTTTGGGTATAAGGTATGATTTATTTTGGTTATAGGGTAGAGTTTATTTTGCTTATAGTGTAGGATTTATTTTGGTTATAGGGTAGGATTTATTTTGGGTATAAGGTAGGATTTACTTTCGTTATAGGGTAGGGTTTATTTTGGTTATAGAGTATGATTTATTTTGGGTATAAGGTATGATTTATTTTGGTTATAGGGTAGAGTTTATTTTGCTTATAGTGTAGGATTTATTTTGGTTATAGGATAGGATTTATTTTGGTTATAGGGTAGAGTTTATTTTGGTCATAGGGTAGGGTTTATTTTGGTTATAGTGTATGATTTATTTTAGATATAGTGTATAATTTATTTTGGTTATAGTGTATGATTTATTTTGGGTATAAGGTAGGATTTACTTTCGTTATAGGGTAGGGTTTATTTTGGTTATAGAGTATGATTTATTTTGGGTATAAGGTATGATTTATTTTGGTTATAGGGTAGAATTTATTTTGGTTATAGCTTAGGATTTATATTGGGTATAAAGTAGGATATATTTTGGTTATAGGATAGAGATTATTTTGGTTATAGTGTAGGATTTATTTTGGGTATAAGGTAGGAATTATTTTTGATATAATGTAGGATTTATTTTTGGTTATAGTGTAGGATTTATTTTGGTCATAGGGTAGGATTTATTTTGGTTATAGGGTAGGGTTTATTTTGGTTATAGTGTAGGATTTATTTTGGATATAAGGTAGGATTTATTTTTGTTATAATGTAGGATTTATTTTAGTTATAGTGTAGGATTTATTTTTGTTATAATGTAGGATTTATTTTTGTTATTGTGTAGGATTTATTTTTGTTATAGTGTAGAATTTATTTTAGTTATAGTGTATGATTTATTTTGGTTATAGTGTATGATTTATTTTGGGAATAAGGTAGGATTTACTTTCGTTATAGGGTAGGGTTTATTTTGGTTATAGTGTAGGATTTATTTTAGTTATAGTGTAGAATTTATTTTTGTTATAGTGTATGATTTATTTTGGTTATAGTGTATGATTTATTTTGGGTATAAGGTAGGATTTACTTTCGTTATAGGGTAGGGTTTATTATGGTTATAGAGTATGATTTATTTTGGGTATATCGTATGATTTATTTTGGTTATAGGGTAGAGTTTATTTTGCTTATAGTGTAGGATTTATTTTAGTTATAGGGTAGGATTTATTTTGGTTATAGGGTAGGGTTTATTTTGGTTATAGGTTAGGGTTTATTTTGGTCATAGTGTAGAATTTATTTTAGTTATAGTGTATGATTTATTTTAGTTATAATGTATGATTTATTTTGGTTATAGTGTATGATTTATTTTGGTTATAGTGTATGATTTATTTTAGTTATAATGTATGATTTATTTTGGTTATGGTGTATGATTTATTTTGGGTATAAGGTAGGATTTGCCTTCGTTATAGGGTAGGGTTTATCTTGGTTATAGAGTATGATTTATTTTGTGTATAAGGTATGATTTATTTTGGTTATAGGGTAGAGTTTATTATGGTTATAGTGTAGAATTAATTTTGGTCATAGGGTAGGATTTATTTTTGTTATAGGGTAGGGTTTATTTTGGTTATATGGTAGGGTTTATTTCGGTTATAGTGTATGATTTATTTTGGGTATAAGGTATGATTTATTTTGGTTATAGGGTAGAGTTTATTTTGGTTATAGTGTAGAATTAATTTTGGTCATAGGGTAGGATTTATTTTTGTTATAGGGTAGGGTTTATTTTGGTTATAGGGTAGGGTTTATTTTGGTTATAGAGTATGATTTATTTTGGGAATAAGGTATGATTTATTTTGGTTATAGGGTAGAGTTTATTTTGGTTACAGTGTAAAATTAATTTTGGTCATAGGGTAGGATTTATTTTTGTTATAGGGTAGGGTTTATTTTGGTAATAGGGTAGGGTTTATTTTGGTTATAGAGTATGATTTATTTTGGGTATAAGGTATGATTTATTTTGGTTATAGGGTAGAGTTTATTTTGGTTATAGTGTAGAAATAATTTTGGTCATAGGGTAGGATTTATTTTTGTTATAGGGTAGGGTTTATTTTGGTCATAGGGTAGGGTTTATCTTGGTTATAGTGTAGAATTTATTTTAGTTATAGTGTATGATTTATTTTGGTTATAGTGTATGATTTATTTTGGGTATAAGATATGATTTATTTTGGTTATAGGGTAGGGTTTATTTTGGTCATAGGGTAGGATTTATTTTGGTTATAAGGTAGGATTTATTTTGGCTATAGGGTAGAGTTTATTTTGCTTATAGCTTAGGATTTATATTGGGTATAAGGTAGGATATATTTTGGTTATAGGATAGAGATTATTTTGGTTATAGTGTAGGATTTATTTTGGATATAAGGTAGGATTTATTTTTGTTATAATGTAGGATTTATTTTTGTTATTGTGTAGGATTTATTTTGGTTATAGGGTATGATTTATTTTGGTTATAGGGTAGGGTTTATTTTGGGTATAGTGTAGGATTTATTTTTGTTATAATGTAGGATTTATTTTTGTTATAGTGTAAGATTTATTTTAGTTATAGTGTAGGATTTATTTTTGTTATAATGTAGGATTTATTTTTATTATAGTGTAGGATTTATTTTTGTTATAATGTAGGATTTACTTTTGCTATATTGTAGGATTTATTTTAGTCATAGTGTAGGGTTTATTTTGGTTATAGTGTATGATTTATTTTAGTTATAGTGTATGATTTATATTGGGTATAAGGTAGGATTTATTTTGGTTATAGGGTAGAGTTTATTTTGGTTATAGTGTATAATTTATTTTAGTTATAGTGTATGATTTATTTTAGTTATAGTGTATGATTTATATTGGGTATAAGGTATGATTTATTTTGGTTATAGGGTAGAGTTTATTTTGCTTATAGTGTAGGATTTATTTTGGTTATAGGGTAGGATTTATTTTGGTTATAGGGTAGGGTTTATTTTGGTTATAGGGTAGGGTTTATTTTGGTTATAGGGTAGGGTTTATTTTGGTTATAGTGTATGATTTATTTTGGTTATAGTGTATGATTTATTTTGGTTATAGTGTATGATTTATATTGGGTATAAGGTAGGATTTACTTTCGTTATTGGGTAGGGTTTATTTTGGTTATAGGGTATCATTTATTTTGGGTATAAGGTATGATTTATTGTGGTTATAGGGTAGAGTTTATTTTGCTTATAGTGTAGGATTTATTTTGGTTATAGGGTAGGATTTATTTTGGTTATAGGGTAGGGTTTATTTTGGTTATAGAGTATGATTTATTTTGGGTATAAGGTATGATTTATTTTGGTTATAGGGTAGAGTCTATTTTGGTTATAGCTTAGGATTTATATTGGGTATAAAGTAGGATGTATTTTGGTTATAGGATAGAGATTATTTTGGTTATAGTGTAGGATTTATTTTGGGTATAAGGTAGGATTTATTTTTGTTATAATGTAGGATTTATTTTTGTTATAGTGTAGGATTTATTTTGGTCATAGGGTAGGATTTATTTTGGTTATAAGGTAGGGTTTATTTTGGTTATAGTGTAGGATTTATTTTGGACATAAGGTAGGATTTATTTTTGTTATAATGTAGGATTTATTTTAGTTATAGTGTAGGATTTATTTTTGTTATAATGTAGGATTTATTTTTGTTATTGTGTAGGATTTATTTTAGTTATAGTGTAGAATTTATTTTGGTTATAGTGTATGATTTATTTTGGTTATAGTGTATGATTTATTTTGGATATAAGGTAGGATTTACTTTCGTTATAGGGTAGGGTTTATTTTGGTTATAGTGTATGATTTATTTTGGGTATAAGGTATGATTTATTTTGGTTATTGGGTAGAGTTTATTTTGGTTATAGTGTAGAATTAATTTTGGTCATAGGGTAGGATTTATTTTTGTTATAGGGTAGGGTTTATTTTGGTTATAGGGTAGGGTTTATTTTGGTTATAGAGTATGATTTATTTTGGGTATAAGGTATGATTTATTTTGGTTATAGGGTAAAATTAATTTTGTTCACAGGGTAGGATTTATTTTTGTTATAGGGTAGGGTTTATTTTGGCTATAGGGTAGGGTTTATTTTGGTTATAGTGTAGAATCTATTTTAGTTATAGTGTATGATTTATTTTGGTTATAGGGTAGAGTTTATTTTGGTTATAGTGTAGAATTAATTTTGATCATAGGGTATTATTTATTTTGTTATAGGTTAGGGTTTATTTTGGTTATAGGGTAGGGTTTATTTTGGTTATAGTGTATGATTTATTTTGGGTATAAGATATGATTTATTTTGGTTATAGGGTAGGGTTTATTTTGGTCATATGGTAGGATTTATTTTGGTTATAAGGTAGGATTTATTTTGGCTATAGGGTAGAGTTTGTTTTGGTTATAGCTTAGGATTTATATTGGGTATAAGGTAGGATATATTTTGGTTATAGGATAGATATTATTTTGGTTATAGTGTAGGATTTATTTTGGATATAAAGTAGGATTTATTTTTGTTATAATGTAGGATTTATTTTTGTTATAGTGTAGGATTTATTTTTGTTATAATGTAGGACTCATTTTTGTTATAATGTAGGACTCATTTTTGTTATAGTGTAGGATTTATTTTTGTTATAATGTAGGATTTATTTTTGTTATAGTGTAGGATTTATTTTAGTCATAGTGTATGATTTGTTTTCGTTATAGTGTATGATTTATTTTAGTTATAGTGTAGGATTTATTTTTGTTATAATGTAGGATTTATTTTTGTTATAGTGTAGGATTTATTTTTGTTATAATGTAGGATTTATTTTTGTTATAGTGCAGGATTTATTTTTGTTATAATGTAGGATTTATTTTAGTTATAGTGTATGATTTATATTAGTTATAGTGTATGATTTATATTGGGTATCAGGTAGGATTTACTTTCGTTATAGGGTAGGGTTTATTTTGGTTATAGAGTATGATTTATTTTGGGTATAAGGTATGATTTATTTTGGTTATAGGGTAGAGTTTATTTTGCTTATAGTGTAGGATTTATTTTGGTTATAGGGTAGAGTTTATTTTGGTCATAGGGTAGGGTTTATTTTGGTTATAGTGGATGATTTATTTTAGATATAGTGTATAATTTATTTTGGTTATAGTGTATGATTTATTTTGGGTATAAGGTAGGATTTAATTTCGTTATAGGGTAGGGTTTATTTTGGTTATAGAGTATGATTTATTTTGGGTATAAGGTATGATTTATTTTGGTTATAGGGTAGAATTTATTTTGGTTAAAGCTTAGGATTTATATTGGGTATAAAGTAGGAGATATTTTGGTTATAGGATAGAGATTATTTTGGTTATAGTGTAGGATTTATTTTGGGTATAAGGTAGGATTTATTTTTGATATAATGTAGGATTTATTTTTGTTATAGTGTAGGATTTATTTTGGTCATAGGGTAGGATTTATTTTGGTTATAGGGTAGGGTTTATTTTGGTCATAGTGTAGGATTTATTTTGGATATAAGGTAGGATTTATTTTTGTTATAATGTAGGAATTATTTTTGTTATTGTGTAGGATTTATTTTTGTTATAGTGTAGAATTTATTTTAGTTATAGTGTATGATTTATTTTGGTTATAGTGTATGATTTATTTTGGGTATAAGGTAGGATTTACTTTCGTTATAGGGTAGGGTTTATTTTGGTTATAGTGTAGGATTTATTTTAGTTATAGTGTAGAATTTATTTTAGTTATAGTGTATGATTTATTTTGGTTATAGTGTATGATTTATTTTGGGTATAAGGTAGGATTTACTTTCGTTATAGGGTAGGATTTATCTTGGTTATAGAGTATGATTTATTTTGGGTATAAGGTATGATTTATTTTGGTTATAGGGTAGAGTTTATTATGGTTATAGTGTAGAATTAATTTTGGTCATAGGGTAGGATTTATTTTTGTTATAGGGTAGGGTTTATTTTGGTTATAGGGTAGGGTTTATTTTGGTTATAGAGTATGATTTATTTTGGGAATAAGGTATGATTTATTTTGGTTATAGGGTAGAGTTTATTTTGGTTACAGTGTAAAATTAATTTTGGTCATAGGGTAGGATTTATTTTTGTTATAGGGTAGGGTTTATTTTGGTTATAGGGTAGGGTTTATTTTGGTTATAGAGTATGATTTATTTTGGGTATAAGGTATGATTTATTTTGGTTATAGGGTAGAGTTTATTTTGGTTATAGTGTAGAAATAATTTTGGTCATAGGGTAGGATTTATTTTTGTTATAGGGTAGGGTTTATTTTGGTCATAGGGTAGGGTTTATCTTGGTTATAGTGTAGAATTTATTTTAGTTATAGTGTATGATTTATTTTGGTTATAGTGTATGATTTATTTTGGGCATAAGATATGATTTATTTTGGTTATAGGGTAGGGTTTATTTTGGTCATAGGGTAGGATTTATTTTGGTTATAAGGTAGGATTTATTTTGGCTATAGGGTAGAGTTTATTTTGCTTATAGCTTAGGATTTATATTGGGTATAAGGTAGGATATATTTTGGTTATAGGATAGAGATTATTTTGGTTATAGTGTAGGATTTATTTTGGATATAAGGTAGGATTTATTTTTGTTATAATGTAGGATTTATTTTTGTTATTGTGTAGGATTTATTTTGGTTATAGGGTATGATTTATTTTTGGTTATAGGGTAGGGTTTATTTTGGGTATAGTGTAGGATTTATTTTTGTTATAATGTAGGATTTATTTTTGTTATAGTGTAAGATTTATTTTAGTTATAGTGTAGGATTTATTTTTGTTATAATGTAGGATTTATTTTTATTATAGTGTAGGATTTATTTTTGTTATAATGTAGGATTTACTTTTGTTATATTGTAGGATTTTATTTTAGTCATAGTGTAGGGTTTATTTTGGTTATAGTGTATGATTTATTTTAGTTATAGTGTATGATTTATATTGGGTATAAGGTAGGATTTATTTTGGTTATAGGGTAGAGTTTATTTTGGTTATAGTGTATAATTTATTTTAGTTATAGTGTATGATTTATTTTAGTTATAGTGTATGATTTATATTGGGTATAAGGTATGATTTATTTTGGTTATAGGGTAGAGTTTATTTTGCTTATAGTGTAGGATTTATTTTGGTTATAGGGTAGGATTTATTTTGGTTATAGGGTAGGGTTTATTTTGGTTATAGGGTAGGGTTTATTTTGGTTATAGGGTAGGGTTTATTTTGGTTATAGTGTATGATTTATTTTGGTTATAGTGTATGATTTATTTTGGTTATAGTGTATGATTTATATTGGGTATAAGGTAGGATTTACTTTCGTTATTGGGTAGGGTTTATTTTGGTTATAGGGTATCATTTATTTTGGGTATAAGGTATGATTTATTGTGGTTATAGGGTAGAGTTTATTTTGCTTATAGTGTAGGATTTATTTTGGTTATAGGGTAGGATTTATTTTGGTTATAGGGTAGGGTTTATTTTGGTTATAGAGTATGATTTATTTTGGGTATAAGGTATGATTTATTTTGGTTATAGGGTAGAGTCTATTTTGGTTATAGCTTAGGATTTATATTGGGTATAAAGTAGGATGTATTTTGGTTATAGGATAGAGATTATTTTGGTTATAGTGTAGGATTTATTTTGGGTATAAGGTAGGATTTATTTTTGTTATAATGTAGGATTTATTTTTGTTATAGTGTAGGATTTATTTTGGTCATAGGGTAGGATTTATTTTGGTTATAAGGTAGGGTTTATTTTGGTTATAGTGTAGGATTTATTTTGGACATAAGGTAGGATTTATTTTTGTTATAATGTAGGATTTATTTTAGTTATAGTGTAGGATTTATTTTTGTTATAATGTAGGATTTATTTTTGTTATTGTGTAGGATTTATTTTAGTTATAGTGTAGAATTTATTTTGGTTATAGTGTATGATTTATTTTGGTTATAGTGTATGATTTATTTTGGATATAAGGTAGGATTTACTTTCGTTATAGGGTAGGGTTTATTTTGGTTATAGTGTATGATTTATTTTGGGTATAAGGTATGATTTATTTTGGTTATTGGGTAGAGTTTATTTTGGTTATAGTGTAGAATTAATTTTGGTCATAGGGTAGGATTTATTTTTGTTATAGGGTAGGGTTTATTTTGGTTATAGGGTTGGGTTTATTTTGGTTATAGAGTATGATTTATTTTGGGTATAAGGTATGATTTATTTTGGTTATAGGGTAAAATTAATTTTGTTCACAGGGTAGGATTTATTTTTGTTATAGGGTAGGGTTTATTTTGGCTATAGGGTAGGGTTTATTTTGGTTATAGTGTAGAATCTATTTTAGTTATAGTGTATGATTTATTTTGGTTATAGGGTAGAGTTTATTTTGGTTATAGTGTAGAATTAATTTTGATCATAGGGTATTATTTATTTTGTTATAGGTTAGGGTTTATTTTGGTTATAGGGTAGGGTTTATTTTGGTTATAGTGTATGATTTATTTTGGGTATAAGATATGATTTATTTTGGTTATAGGGTAGGGTTTATTTTGGTCATATGGTAGGATTTATTTTGGTTATAAGGTAGGATTTATTTTGGCTATAGGGTAGAGTTTGTTTTGGTTATAGCTTAGGATTTATATTGGGTATAAGGTAGGATATATTTTGGTTATAGGATAGATATTATTTTGGTTATAGTGTAGGATTTATTTTGGATATAAAGTAGGATTTATTTTTGTTATAATGTAGGATTTATTTTTGTTATAGTGTAGGATTTATTTTTGTTATAATGTAGGACTCATTTTTGTTATAATGTAGGACTCATTTTTGTTATAGTGTAGGATTTATTTTTATTATAATGTAGGATTTATTTTTGTTATAGTGTAGGATTTATTTTAGTCATAGTGTATGATTTGTTTTCGTTATAGTGTATGATTTATTTTAGTTATAGTGTAGGATTTATTTTTGTTATAATGTAGGATTTATTTTTGTTATAGTGTAGGATTTATTTTTGTTATAATGTAGGATTTATTTTTGTTATAGTGCAGGATTTATTTTTGTTATAATGTAGGATTTATTTTAGTTATAGTGTATGATTTATATTAGTTATAGTGTATGATTTATATTGGGTATCAGGTAGGATTTACTTTCGTTATAGGGTAGGGTTTATTTTGGTTATAGAGTATGATTTATTTTGGGTATAAGGTATGATTTATTTTGGTTATAGGGTAGAGTTTATTTTGCTTATAGTGGATGATTTATTTTAGATATAGTGTATAATTTATTTTGGTTATAGTGTATGATTTATTTTGGGTATAAGGTAGGATTTAATTTCGTTATAGGGTAGGGTTTATTTTGGTTATAGAGTATGATTTATTTTGGGTATAAGGTATGATTTATTTTGGTTATAGGGTAGAATTTATTTTGGTTAAAGCTTAGGATTTATATTGGGTATAAAGTAGGAGATATTTTGGTTATAGGATAGAGATTATTTTGGTTATAGTGTAGGATTTATTTTGGGTATAAGGTAGGATTTATTTTTGATATAATGTAGGATTTATTTTTGTTATAGTGTAGGATTTATTTTGGTCATAGGGTAGGATTTATTTTGGTTATAGGGTAGGGTTTATTTTGGTCATAGTGTAGGATTTATTTTGGATATAAGGTAGGATTTATTTTTGTTATAATGTAGGAATTATTTTTGTTATTGTGTAGGATTTATTTTTGTTATAGTGTAGAATTTATTTTAGTTATAGTGTATGATTTATTTTGGTTATAGTGTATGATTTATTTTGGGTATAAGGTAGGATTTACTTTCGTTATAGGGTAGGGTTTATTTTGGTTATAGTGTAGGATTTATTTTAGTTATAGTGTAGAATTTATTTTAGTTATAGTGTATGATTTATTTTGGTTATAGTGTATGATTTATTTTGGGTATTAGGTAGGATTTACTTTCGTTATAGGGTAGGATTTATCTTGGTTATAGAGTATGATTTATTTTGGGTATAAGGTATGATTTATTTTGGTTATAGGGTAGAGTTTATTATGGTTATAGTGTAGAATTAATTTTGGTCATAGGGTAGGATTTATTTTTGTTATAGGGTAGGGTTTATTTTGGTTATAGGGTAGGGTTTATTTCGGTTATAGTGTATGATTTATTTTGGGTATAAGGTATGATTTATTTTGGTTATAGGGTAGAGTTTATTTTGGTTATAGTGTAGAATTAATTTTGGTCATAGGGTAGGATTTATTTTTGTCATAGGGTAGGGTTTATTTTGGTTATAGGGTAGGGTTTATTTTGGTTATAGAGTATGATTTATTTTGGGAATAAGGTATGATTTATTTTTGTTATAGTGTAGGATTTATTTTTGTTATAATGTAGGATTTATATTTGTTATAGTGTAGGATTTATTTTTGTTATAATGTAGGATTTATTTTAGTTATAGTGTATGATTTGTATTAGTTATAGTGTATGATTTATATTGGGTATAAGGTATGATTTACTTTCGTTATAGGGTAGGGTTTATTTTGGTTATAGAGTATGATTTATTTTGGGTATAAGGTATGATTTATTTTGGTTATAGGGTAGAGTTTATTTTGCTTATAGTGTAGGATTTATTTTGGTTATAGGGTAGGATTTATTTTGGGTATAAGGTAGGATTTACTTTCGTTATAGGGTAGGGTTTATTTTGGTTATAGTGTATGATTTATTTTGGGTATAAGGTATGATTTATTTTGGTTATAGGGTAGAGTTTATTTTGCTTATAGTGTAGGATTTATTTTGGTTATAGGGTAGGATTTATTTTTGTTATAGGGTAGAGTTTATTTTGGTCATAGGGTAGGGTTTATTTTGGTTATAGTGTATGATTTATTTTAGATATAGTGTATAATTTATTTTGGTTATAGTGTATGATTTATTTTGGGTATAAGGTAGGATTTACTTTCGTTATAGGGTAGGGTTTATTTTGGTTATAGAGTATGATTTATTTTGGGTATAAGGTATGATTTATTTTGGTTATAGGGTAGAATTTATTTTGGTTATAGCTTAGGATTTATATGGGGTATAAAGTAGGAGATATTTTGGTTATAGGATAGAGATTATTTTGGTTATAGTGTAGGATTTATTTTGGGTATAAGGTAGGATTTATTTTTGATATAATGTAGGATTTATTTTTGTTATAGTGTAGGATTTATTTTGGTCATAGGGTAGGATTTATTTTGGTCATAGGGTATAGTTTATTTTGGTTATAATGTAGGATTTATTTTGGATATAAGGTAGGATTTATTTTTGTTATAATGTAGGATTTATTTTAGTTATAGTGTAGGATTTATTTTTGTTATAATGTAGGATTTATTTTTGTTATTGTGTAGGATTTATTTTTGTTAGTGTAGAATTTATTTTAGTTATAGTGTATGATTTATTTTGGTTATAGTGTATGATTTATTTTGGGTATAAGGTAGGATTTACTTTCGTTATAGGGTAGGGTTTATTTTGGTTATAGTGTAGGATTTATTTTAGTTATAGTGTAGAATTTATTTTAGTTATAGTGTATGATTTATTTTGGTTATAGTGTATGATTTATTTTGGGTATAAGGTAGGATTTACTTTCGTTATAGGGTAGGATTTATTTTGGGTATAAGGTATGATTTATTGTTGGTTATAGGGTAGAGTTTATTTTGCTTATAGTGTAGGATTTATTTTGATTATAGGGTAGGATTTATTTTTGTTATAGGGTAGAGTTTATTTTGGTCATAGGGTAGGGTTTATTTTGGTTATAGTGTATGATTTATTTTAGATATAGTGTATAATTTATTTTGGTTATAGTGTATGATTTATTTTGGGTATAAGGTAGGATTTACTTTCGTTATAGGGTAGGGTTTATTTTGGTTATAGAGTATGATTTATTTTGGGTATAAGGTATGATTTATTTTGGTTATAGGGTAGAATTTATTTTGGTTATAGCTTAGGATTTATATGGGGTATAAAGTAGGAGATATTTTGGTTATAGGATAGAGATTATTTTGGTTATAGTGTAGGATTTATTTTGGGTATAAGGTAGGATTTATATTTGATATAATGTAGGATTTATTTTTGTTATAGTGTAGGATTTATTTTGGTCATAGGGTAGGATTTATTTTGGTCATAGGGTAGGGTTTATTTTGGTTATAATGTAGGATTTATTTTGGATATAAGGTAGGATTTATTTTTGTTATAATGTAGGATTTATTTTAGTTATAGTGTAGGATTTATTTTTGTTATAATGTAGGATTTATTTTTGTTATTGTGTAGGATTTATTTTTGTTAGTGTAGAATTTATTTTAGTTATAGTGTATGATTTATTTTGGTTATAGTGTATGATTTATTTTGGGTATAAGGTAGGATTTACTTTCGTTATAGGGTAGGGTTTATTTTGGTTATAGTGTAGGATTTATTTTAGTTATAGTGTAGAGTTTATTTTAGTTATAGTGTATGATTTATTTTGGTTATAGTGTATGATTTATTTTGGGTATAAGGTAGGATTTACTTTCGTTATAGGGTAGGATTTATCTTGGTTATAGAGTATGATTTATTTTGGGTATAAGGTATGATTTATTTTGGTTATAGGGTAGCGTTTATTATGGTTATAGTGTAGAATTAATTTTGGTCATAGGGTAGGATTTATTTTTGTTATAGGGTAGGGTTTATTTTGGTTATAGGGTAGGGTTTATTACGGTTATAGTGTATGATTTATTTTGGGTATAAGGTATGATTTATTTTGGTTATAGGGTAGAGTTTATTTTGGTTATAGTGTAGAATTAATTTTGGTCATAGGGTAGGATTTATTTTTGTTATAGGGTAGGGTTTATTTTGGTCATAGGGTAGGGTTTATTTTGGTTATAGAGTATGATTTATTTTGGGAATAAGGTATGATTTATTTTGGTTATAGGGTAGAGTTTATTTTGGTTATAGTGTAGAATTAATTTTGGTCATAGGGTAGGATTTATTTTTGTTATAGGGTAGGGTTATTTTGGTTATAGGGTAGGGTTATTTTGGTTATAGAGTATGATTTATTTTGGGTATAAGGTATGATTTATTTTGGTTATAGGGTAGAGTTTATTTTGGTTATAGTGTAGAATTAATTTTCGTCATAGGGTAGGATTTATTTTTGTTATAGGGTAGGGTTTATTTTGTTCATAGGGTAGGGTTTATCTTGGTTATAGTGTAGAATTTATTTTAGTTATAGTGTATGATTTATTTTGGTTATAGTGTATGATTTATTTTGGGTATAAGATATGATTTATTTTGGTTATAGGGTAGGGTTTATTTTGGTCATAGGTTAGGATTTATTTTGGTTATAAGGTAGGATTTATTTTGGCTATAGGGTAGAGTTTATTTTGGTTATAGCTTAGGATTTATTTTGGATATAAGGTAGGATTTATTTTTGTTATAGGATAGAGATTATTTTGGTTATAGTGTAGGATTTATTTTGGATATAAGGTAGGATTTATTTTTGTTATAATGTAGGATTTATTTTTGTTATAGTGTAGGATTTATTTTGGTTATAGGGTATGATTTATTTTGGTTATAGGGTAGGGTTTATTTTGGTTATAGGGTAGGGTTTATTTTGGGTATAGTGTAGGATTTATTTTTGCTATAATGTAGGATTTATTTTTGTTATAGTGTAAGATTTATTTTAGTTATAGTGTAGGATTTATTTTTGTTATAATGTAGGATTTATTTTTATTATAGTGTAGGATTTATTTTTGTTATAATGTAGGATTTATTTTTGTTATAGTGTAGGATTTATTTTAGTCATAGTGTAGGGTTTATTTTGGTTATAGTGTATGATTTATTTTAGTTATAGTGTATGATTTATATTGGGTATAAGGTAGGATTTACTTTCGTTATAGGGTAGAGTTTATTTTGGTTATAGAGTATGATTTATTTTGGGTATAAGGTATGATTTATTTTGGTTATAGGGTAGAGTTTATTTTGCTTATAGGGTAGGATTTTTTTTTTTTATAGTGTAGGATTTATTTTGGTTATAGTGTATGATTTATTTTGGGTATAAGGTCTGATTTATTTTGGTTATAGGGTAGAGTTTATTTTGGTTATAGTGTAGGATTTATATTGGTTATAGTGTAGGATTTATTTTAGTTATAATGTAGGATTTATTTTTGTAATAGTGTAGGATTTATTTTAGTTATAGTGTAGGATTTATTTTTGTTATAATGTAGGATTTATTTTTGTTATAGTGTAGGATTTATTTTGTTATAGTGTAGGATTTATTTTTGTCATAGTTTAGGGTTTATTTTAGTCATAGTGTATGGTTTATTTTGGTTATAGTGTATGATTTATTTTAGTTATAGTGTAGGATTTATTTTAGTTATAGTGTAGGATTTATATTGGGTATAAGGTATGATTTATTTTGGTCATAGGGTAGGATTTATTTTGGTTATAAGGTAGGATTTATTTTGGTCATAGGGTAGGATTTATTTTGGTTATAAGGTAGGATTTATTTTGGCTATAGGGTAGAGTTTATTTTGGTTATAGCTTAGGATTTATTTTGGATATAATGTAGGATTTATTTTTGTTATAGGATAGAGATTATTTTGGTTATAGGGTAGGGTTTATTTTGGTTATAGGGTAGGGTTTATTTTGGGTATAGTGTAGGATTTATTTTTGCTATAATGTAGGATTTATTTTTGTTATAGTGTAAGATTTATTTTAGTTATAGTGTAGGATTTATTTTTGTTATAATGTAGGATTTATTTTTATTATAGTGTAGGATTTATTTTTGTTATAATGTAGGATTTATTTTTGTTATAGTGTAGGATTTATTTTAGTCATAGTGTAGGGTTTATTTTGGTTATAGTGTATGATTTATTTTAGTTATAGTGTATGATTTATATTGGGTATAAGGTAGGATTTACTTTCGTTATAGGGTAGAGTTTATTTTGGTTATAGAGTATGATTTATTTTGGGTATAAGGTATGATATATTTTGGTTATAGGGTAGAGTTTATTTTGCTTATAGGGTAGGATTTATTTTTTTTATAGTGTAGGATTTATTTTGGTTATAGTGTATGATTTATTTTGGGTATAAGGTCTGATTTATTTTGGTTATAGGGTAGAGTTTATTTTGGTTATAGTGTAGGATTTATATTGGTTATAGTGTAGGATTTATTTTAGTTATAATGTAGGATTTATTTTTGTAATAGTGTAGGATTTATTTTAGTTATAGTGTAGGATTTATTTTTGTTATAGTGTAGGATTTATTTTTGTTATAGTGTAGGATTTATTTTGTTATAGTGTAGGATTTATTTTTGTCATAGTTTAGGGTTTATTTTAGTCATAGTGTATGGTTTATTTTGGTTATAGTGTATGATTTATTTTAGTTATAGTGTAGGATTTATTTTAGTTATAGTGTATGATTTATATTGGGTATAAGGTATGATTTATTTTGGTTATAGGGTAGAGTTTATTTTGCTTATAGGGTAGAATTTATTTTGGTTATAGGGTAGGATTTATTTTGGTTATAGGGTAGGGTTTATTTTGGTTATAGGGTAGGGTTTATTTTGGTTATAGTGTATGATTTATTTTAGTTATAGTGTATGATTTATTTTGGTTATAGTGTATGATTTATTTTGGGTATAAGGTAGGATTTACTTTCGTTATAGGGTAGGGTTTATTTTGGTTATAGAGTATGATTTATTTTGGGTATAAGGTATGATTTATTTTGGTTATAGGGTAGAGTTTATTTTGGTTATAGCTTAGGATTTATATTGGGTATAAAGTAGGATATATTTTGGTTATAGGATAGAGATTATTTTGGTTATAGTGTAGGATTTATTTTGGGTATAAGGTAGGATTTATTTTGGTTATAAGGTAGGGTTTATTTTGGTTATAGTGTAGGATTTATTTTGAACATAAGGTAGGATTTATTTTTGTTATAATGTAGGATTTATTTTAGTTATAGTGTAGGATTTATTTTTGTTATAATGTAGGATTTATTTTTGTTATTGTGTAGGATTTATTTTAGTTATAGTGTAGAATTTATTTTAGTTATAGTGTATGATTTATTTTGGTTATAGTGTATGATCTATTTTGGGTATAAGGTAGGATTTACTTTCGTTATAGGGTAGGGTTTATTTTGGTTATAGTGTATGATTTATTTTGGGTATAAGGTATGATTTATTTTGGTTATAGGGTAGAGTTTATTTTGGTTATAGTGTAGAATTAATTTTGGTCATAGGGTAGGATTTATTTTTGTTATAGGGTAGGGTTTATTTTGGTTATAGGGTAGGGTTTATTTTGGTTATAGAGTATGATTTATTTTGGGTATAAGGTATGATTTATTTTGGTTATAGGGTAGAATTAATTTTGGTCATAGGGTAGGATTTATTTTTGTTATAGGGTAGGGTTTACTTTGGTTATAGGGTAGGGTTTATTTTGGTTATAGTGTAGAATTTATTTTGGGTATAAGGTAGGATTTACTTTCGTTATAGGGTAGGGTTTATTTTGGTTATAGAGTATGATTTATTTTGGGTATAAGATATGATTTATTTTGGTTATAGGGTAGGTTTATTTTGGTCATAGGGTAGGGTTTATTTTGGTTATAAGATAGGATTTATTTTGGCTATAGGGTAGAGTTTATTTTGGTTATAGCTTAGGATTTATATTGGGTATAAGGTAGGATATATTTTGGTTATAGGATAGAGATTATTTTGGTTATAGTGTAGGATTTATTTTGGGTATAAAATAGGATTTATTTTTGTTATAATGTAGGATTTATTTTGGTTATAGTGTAGAATTTATTTTAGTTATAGTGTAGGATTTATTTTCAATATAGTGTAGGATTTATCTTCATTATAGTGTAGGATTTATATTGGTAATAGTGTAGGAGTTATTTTGGTTATGGGGTAGGGTTTATTTTGGCTATAGTGTAGGATTTATTTTGGTTATTGTGTAGAATTTATATTAGCTATAGTACAGGATTTATTTTTGTTTCATGGTAGAATATATTTTGGTTATAGTGTATGGTTTACTTTGGCCTCATAGTAGGATGTATTTTGGATATAGTGTAGGATTTATTTTGGTTTTATAGTAGAATGTATTTTGGTTATAGTATATGATTTATTTTGGTTATAGTGTAGGATTTATCTTGGTGATAGTGTAAGATTTATGTTGGTTTTATGGGAGAATTTATTTTGTTTATGCAGTAGCATTTATTTTGGTTATAGTGTACGATTTATTTTGGTTATTGTGTAGAATTTAGTTTAGTTATAATGTAGGATTTATTTAGGTTTTATGGTACAATTTATTTTGGTTATACTGTATAATTTATTTTGGTTATAGTGTCGGATTTATCTTTGTTATAGTGTAGGATTTATTTTGGTGTTATGGGAGAATTTGTTTTGGTTATGCAGTGGCATTTATTTTGGCTATAGTGTAGGATTTATTTTGGTTATAGTGTAGGATTTGTTTTGGTTATATTGTAGGATTTATTTTGGTCAAAATGTAGGATTTTTATTGGTTATAGTGTATGACTTATTTTGATTATAGGGTAGGATTTATATTGGTTATAGTGTAGGATTTATTTTGTTTATTGTGTAGAATTTAGTTTAGTTATAATGTAGGATTTATTATGGTTTGATGGTACAATTTATTTTGGTTATAGTGTAGGATTTATTTCAGTTATAGTGTATGATTTATTTTGGTTATAGTGTATGATTTATACTGGTTATAGTGTATGATTTATTTTGGGTATAAGGTAGGATTTACTTTCGTTATAGGGTAGGGTTTATCTTGGTAATATAATGTAGGATTTATTTTGGTTAAACAGGTCCATTTATTTTGGTTACAGTGTAGGATTCAGCTTGGTTATAAGGAAGGATTAATGTTGGTTATAGGGTAGGATTTATTGTGGTTATAAGATAGGATTTATTTTGGCTATAGGGTAGAGTTTATTTTGGTTATAGCTTAGGATTTATATTGGGTATAAGGTAGGATATATTTTGGTTATAGGATAGAGATTATTTTGGTTATAGTGTAGGATTTATTTTGGGTATAAAATAGGATTTATTTTTGTTATAATGTAGGATTTATTTTGGTTATAGTGTAGAATTTATTTTAGTTATAGTGTAGGATTTATTTTCAATATAGTGTAGGATTTATCTTCATTATAGTGTAGGATTTATATTGGTAATAGTGTAGGAGTTATTTTGGTTATGGGGTAGGGTTTATTTTGGTTATAGTGTAGGGTTTATTTTGGGTATAAGGTAGGATTTACTTTCGTTATAGGGTAGGGTTTATCTTGGTAATATAATGTAGGATTTATTTTGGTTAAACAGGTCCATTTATTTTGGTTACAGTGTAGGATTCAGCTTGGTTATAAGGAAGGATTAATGTTGGTTATAGGGTAGGATTTATTGTGGTTATACAGTAGCATTTATTTTGAGTATAGTGTAGGATTTATGTTGGTAATAGTGTAGGATTTATTTTGGTTATAGTGTAGGATTTATTTTAATTATATGGTAGAATTTATTTTGGTTATAGTGTAGGATTTATTTTGGATATAAGGTAGGATTTATTTTGGTTATAGGGTAGGATTTATTTTTTTCATAATGTAGGATTTATTTTGTTTATAATATATGTTTTATTTTGGCTATATAGTAGGGTTAATCTTGGTTATAGTGTAGGATTTATTTTGGTTATAGTGTAGGATTTATTTTGGGTATAAGGTAGGATTTATTTTGATTATAGGTTAGGGTTTATTTTGGTTATAGTGTAGGATTTATTTTGGGTATAAAGTAGGAATTATTTTGGTCATAGGGTAGGGTTTATTTTGGTTATAGTCTAGGACTTATTTTGGGTATTGTGTAGGGGTTATTTTGGTTATAGTGTAGGATTTATTTTAGTTATAGTGTAGGATTTATTTTGATTATAATGTAGGATTTATTTTTGTTATAGTGTAGGAATTATCTTGGTTATATGGGAGAATCTATTTTAGTTATACAGTAGCATTTATTTTGGTTATAGTGTAGGATGTTTTTATTTTTTTTGGGGTAATTTTACTTTTTTATTGTTGCCTAATTGACAATTTACATACATCATGTTCATATATATATAATAAACATAAATGTATACAGTTTGATCATGCAAAAGAGTTTTTCTTTTTTCTTTTAACTATACCATATATCAACAATGTGGTACAATATATGTAATAAACAAAAAATACAAAAAACAGCTTTTTGCCATCCCCCCCCCCCACACACACACACACACCCCATGGTGCCCCTTAATCCTCTCCCATGAAAAGCTATATTTCATGCCATCTATCCCGAACTCTCTGTCGCGTTGCAGGGGGTAGCATTGATGTAGAACAAATTTCTATTTTATATTTTGTACCTGAGTAAAGATATTACTCCTGAGAAAGAAGGAACTACTTTTTTGAATTTACAGGAATAAATATAGTATTTTGTAATTAGCAGAATTGAATTTATATACAAGTAATCTACATTTTCAATTCCTAGGAGTATGTCTCTCCCGGAGAGACCAGAGAGACCCACACACCTGATCTGCAATTGCTCATATAGTTTAAGCCAGGTGTTTTTACTATGCTGCAATCACAGAAGAGGTGCAGAATGTTCTCCCTGGTCTCTCCACAAAAAGCACACAATTCAGTTTCAACTAGCCTACATCTATACAAAAATGTATTTGTATTTGTAGAGATGATTCTGTGGAGAAGCTTGTACTGAAACATTTTCAATGTATTATCAAGAGTACAGTCATTTGACAAAATGTAAACAAATTCCTAATTTACTTCTCTAATATTCAACAGATTTTCCCATTTATTTTGAGAATTTATCAGTCTTTCAGTATATTTTTTCAAAAATATGTTATAGAAAGTTTTACATGGCTTAATACAATTTCTAATTTTATCAAATTGTTCTATGTTGGACCCGGTCACAGACAAAAGCCTTGCACTATTTTGAATGCGGCGCTTCCAAAATCTCGGGAGACAACTTAATAAACTATTGTAGAACATACATGCATTTGTAATTTGATAATTCAAACCAAGCTCCTCCACAGACATTAGTCCATTACCATTTGTTTTCATAATATCATTTATGAAAAAAATTAAATTTTCTTGCCATTTTTCATTTAGCACCATCTTCTGTCAAGAAGGTAGAAAAAAGGGTTTGTTTTATCAAAGAACAGTTCATGTCTATGGGAAGTATTTTTTATTAGTTGAATATAAACTTTTATAGAAGTTGGCTTGTTCTTTAATAATCTGTGATAAATCTGTTATCTCATTATTTTCTACTATCAATTTGGGGATTAGTTTTTCAGTAAAATGTTGCTTTTCAAGGTTACAAAAATAATTTGTACTCTTTTCTCCCTCTACCTGCCACTTAGCCTTAGCACGAATGATTAAACCCTTAATTTTTTCCTCCCTTAAATTTTTTAATTCTTTTTCATTTACATCAATATTTTGCCTATTTATCTCAGTTGGATTTTCATTAAAAGTTACATACAGATTTTCAAGATTGTTTTCTAATTCCTTTTCCCTTTTTTCTCTTTCCCTTTTTTATGGCTTGCAAATGCGATAGTTTTCCCTCTAATAGTTATTTGTATTATTTCCCATAGTAGTTGATCATTATGCTAAATGCAAGATCTTCATCTTGGGTTGGGACACTATTCTGGAGAATGACTTCGTGCATACAATTTTTCACTAGTGTAACATAATCCGGTCATAAAGGAGACTGTTATTAAGCTTTCAAGTTCCACGACCTCTTTCTTGATTATGAAATTGGAATAAGACAGACACCGGGGGATGGTCTATAGCTCAGTCCAATTTCACTGCGTTTAATAAAACCTTCAAGATCGCTAGAGATAAGACAATAGTCTAATCGACTCTGTTTTCTGTTTGGACCATGCCAAGTAAAGCGTCTCTCCTCTGTGTTCATTTTTCACCATACATCAATTAGATCTAGATAGCTACTTATTTCAAGAACTTTGTCGTGAGATTTTAAGTTATCTTTATGTAAATAATTATCAGTATCAAAACTGAAGTCCTGGACCACATTCCAATCTCCCCCAATTATTATAGAAGTGTTGCTTAGTGACACCAGTTTACTTTTTAAATTTTCAAAAAAGTCAGGCGAGTCCTCATTTGGTTCATAGAGTGCCACTAAGGAGAGACGCTATTCCTGGGTAGAGACATTTAGTATAATAAAATTTTCTTTCGGATCTCTGGTTTCACTATGTAAAGTATATTGAAAACTATTTTTAAACATTATAGTCACCCTACGACTGCTGTTTAGAGAGGCAAAGAAGGCACTATACCCCCATTCGGTTTTCCATTGCTTTTCTTTTTCTTTTAAACAATGTGTATCAATTAGAAAAGTAATGTCATACAGTTGTTTACATTTATGAAAAATATCCCTTCGTTTAACTTCATCAAATGCTAAGCCTCTGCAATTGACAGAGCCAATTGTCAGATTAGCCATTGACATAGCAAAAAACATACATTTCACAGATATGAGGACAAGCAACAGCACATACAATCATACTAATTATGAAGAAAATCAGAATTACAGTATACAAATAATAAAGTACAATCATAGCGTTGATTTGAAAGAGGCCCCATAAAGGTATAAGTATCTCTAGACATTTAAATTCAATTTACCCAAAAAAGACAATACAGATAAGGTAGAACAAAAAATAATGTACCATATCATACAAAAGCAATTTAAACTTAATTAGAAAATAAACAATGTTACTTGCTCTTTTACAATGTTTTTTATTTCTTGGTGATCAACCTCAAAAAAAGGTGGTCTAGTAAGATAAACAATGTGGGTCTTCTTCTTCTCTGCTACAGACATCTCTGAACGACGACGAAGCAGTTCTCCTCTTAGTTTTGAAAGCGAAGGAGGTAAATCGGGAACTACGCTGAAACCCGGCCCCGGCACAAGCTCCCTAGCGGCCTTCAAAATTTCATCCCGGTCGATTAGGCTGACCATTCTTACGATAATGTCCTTTCCGCGTTCACTCCCGAATTTCAATCTGTGGGCTGCTGCAAACTGGATGTTTTCAATTTCTTCCTGCTTGTAACCCAGCGTTTCTATCAGAAAACCTTGCACCAAGTGGAGAGTCCCTCTAGGGGATTCAAACCTTTCATCTTTAACGGAACTTTTAACACCTCGAATAATTAAATTCCATTTTCTTCCCCAAAGTTCCAAGGCTAATCGCTGATTTGTTTCCTCCATTAGTTTGTCCTCAAACGCTGGGATTGTTTCATTGTGAAGTGTTTGAAATTTACTTTGGGCGTACTCGACATGACCTTCAATTGTTGTTATCTTTTCCTTTACCCCCTTCAATTCGCTTCGCAGAGAATTAATTTCAATCCTAAAACTGGAGTTTAATTGTTCAAAACATCTTCCAATGTCTTCAAAATCTTTACACTTGAAGTTGGACATGGTTGATAGCAGCAAAAAAAAAGTCAATAAATGCGTGGTATGCACGAGAAGGAAAACTCACTTGCGTTAAATGTCCGCTTAAATTTATGTTTTTTCCGTCACTGGTGATATGCAACATAGGATATGCTACATCTGTTGTCTTTTTGGATTAGTTGAACATCAATAAATACAATAGAAAATACATTTTGAGGAGCATCACCTACACCTCAACCATTAATTTTTGTGTCCAAACCGGAAGTAGGATTTATTTTGGCTATATGGGAGAATCTATTTTGGTTATACAGTAACATTTATTTTGGTTATAGTGTAGGATTTATTTTGTTTATACAGTAACATTTATTTTGGTTATAGTGTAGGATTTATTTTGTTTATACAGTAACATTTATTTTGGTTATAGTGTAGGATTTATTTTGTTTATACAGTAACATTTATTTTGTTTACAGTGTAGGATTTATTTTGTTTATACAGTAACATTTATTTTGGTTATAGTGTAGGATTTATTTTGTTTATACAGTAACATTTATTTTGGTTATAGTGTAGGATTTATTTTGTTTATACAGTAACATTTATTTTGGTTATAGTGTAGGATTTATTTTGTTTATACAGTAACATTTATTTTGGTTATAGTGTAGGATTTATTTTGTTTATACAGTAACATTTATTTTGGTTATAGTGTAGGATTTATTTTGTTTATACAGTAACATTTATTTTGTTTACAGTGTAGGATTTATTTTGTTTATACAGTAACATTTATTTTGGTTATAGTGTAGGATTTATTTTGTTTATACAGTAACATTTATTTTGGTTATAGTGTAGGATTTATTTTGTTTATACAGTAACATTTATTTTGGTTATAGTGTAGGATTTATTTTGTTTATACAGTAACATTTATTTTGGTTATAGTGTAGGATTTATTTTGTTTATACAGTAACATTTATTTTGGTTATAGTGTAGGATTTATTTTGTTTATACAGTAACATTTATTTTGGTTATAGTGTAGGATTTATTTTGTTTATACAGTAACATTTATTTTGGTTATAGTGTAGTATTTATTTTGTTTATACAGTAGCGTTTAGCTTGGTTATAGTGTAGGATTTATTTTGTTTATACAGTAACATTTATTTTGGTTATCGTGTAGGATTAAGTTTGTTTATACAGTAACATTTATTTTGGTTATAGTGTAGGATTTATTTTGTTTATACAGTAACATTTATTTTGGTTATAGTGTAGGATTTATTTTGTTTATACAGTAACATTTATTTTGGTTATAGTGTAGGATTTATTTTGCTTATACAGTAACATTTATTTTGGTTATCGTGTAGGATTTATTTTGTTTACACAGTAACATTTATTTTGGTTACAGTGTAAGATTTATTTTGTTTATACAGTAACATTTATTTTGGTTATAGTGTAGGATTTATTTTGTTTATACAGTAACATTTATTTTGGTTATAGTGTAGGATTTATTTTGCTTATACAGTAACATTTATTTTGGTTATAGTGTAGGATTTATTTTCTTTATGCAGTAACATTTATTTTGGTTATAGTGTAGGATTTATTGTGTTTATACAGTAACATTTATTTTGGTTATAGTGTAAGATTTATTTTGTTTATGTAGTAACATTTATTTTGGTTATAGTGTAGGATTTATTTTGTTTATACAGTAACATTTTGTTTGGATATCATATAGGATTTATTTTGTTTATACAGTAACATTTATTTTGGTTATAGTGTAGGATTTATTTTGTTTATACAGTAACATTTATTTTGGTTTTAGTGTAGGATTTATTTTGTTTACACAGTAACATTTCTTGTGGTTATAGTGTAGGATTTATTTTGTTTACACAGCAACATTTATTTTGGTTTTAGTGTAGGATTTATTTTGTTTACACAGTAACATTTCTTGTGGTTATAGTGTAGGATTTATTTTGTTTATACAGTAACATTTATTTTGGTTATCGTGTAGGATTTATTTTGTTTATGCAGTAACATTTATTTTGGTTATAGTGTAGGATTTATTTTGTTTATGCAGTAACATTTATTTTGCTTATAGTGTAAGATTTATTTTGTTTATGTAGTAACATTTATTTTGGTTATAGTGTAGGATTTATTTTGTTTATACAGTAACATTTATTTTGGTTATCGTGTAGGATTTATTTTGTTTATACAGTAACATTTATTTTGGTTATAGTGTAGGATTTATTTTGTTTATACAGTAACATTTATTTTGGTTTTAGTGTAGGATTTATTTTGTTTACACAGTAACATTTCTTGTGGTTATAGTGTAGGATTTATTTTGTTTATGCAGTAACATTTATTTTGGTTATAGTGTAGGATTTATTTTGTTTATGCAGTAACATTTATTTTGCTTATAGTGTAAGATTTATTTTGTTTATGTAGTAACATTTATTTTGGTTATAGTGTAGGATTTATTTTGTTTATACAGTAACATTTATTTTGGTCATCGTGTAGGATTTATTTTGTTTATACAGTAACATTTATTTTGGTTATAGTGTAGGATTTATTTTGTTCATGCAGTAACATTTATTTTGGTTATAGTCTAGGATTTATTTTGTTTATGCAGTAACATTTATTGTGGTTATAGTGTAGAATTTATTTTGTTTATACAGTAACATTTATTTTGGTTATCGTGTAGGATTTATTTTGTTTATAAAGTAACATTTATTTTGGTTATCGTGTAGGATTTATTTTGTTTATAAAGTAACATTTATTTTGGTTATTGTGTAGGATTTATTTTGTTTATACAGTAACATTTATTTTGATTATAATGTAGGATTTATTTTGTTTATAAAGTAACATTTATTTTGGTTATAGTGTAGGATTTATTTTGTTTATACAGTAACATTTATTTTGGTTATAGTGTAGGATTTATTTTGTTTATGTAGTATCATTTATTTTGGTTATAATGTAGGATTTATTTTGTTTATACAGAAACATTTATTTTGGTTATAGTGTAAGATTTATTTTGTTTATACAGTAACATTTATTTTGGTTATAGTGTAGGATTTATTTTGTTTATACAGTAACATTTAGTTTGGTTATCATATAGGATTTATTTTGTTTGTATAGTAACACTTATTTTGGTTATACAGGATTTATTTTGTTTATACAGTAACATTTATTTTTGTTATAGTGTAGCATTTATTTTGGTTATAATGTAGGATTTATTTTGTTTATAATATAGAATATACTTTGTTTATAATGTAGGTTTTATTTTGGTTATAAAGTAGAACTTACTTTGTTTTTACAGTATGATTTATTTTGGTTATAATGTAGATTATTATGTATTTTCTGTATTCAAATGTCACACCAAATTAGAAATTAAAAATATTTTTTTTGTATTAAAGCACCCGGAAGATATGTCGGTTGTTTTTATGATGATCGACTGAGACTTCTTAAGTACAAATTACAAACCTTCAACGTCAACTCCATGCAAAGGTGTCGTGAACATTGCGAGGGATATAAGTATCTAGGATTACAGGTATTTGTCTTTTAAATAAACATTGTACACTTGCCATAGAGACAATTACAGTGGTCTGTTACAGTAGAACTGTTTGTGTTTCATGAGTGTTTTCTGTAATGTTTTGTAGATCATTGTTTGTCTTTTTGTCCTTTTTCATTTGGCCATTGTATTGTCTGTTCTTCGATTTATGGCTTCTGAATATTCCTTTCGTATTTCAATTTTTTTTCTTGACAGCTATATTCTTGTAGGCGTTCCATTTCTTATCCTCCAGGGGCACCTGAATTCTACTTCGGTTTTTAGTGCGGTTCATGTAGTTCAGTATTTAGCTTTCTCTGTATGGCTTTGTAAGCTTAACATTTTGTCTTTTTTTAATTTGGCCATTATATTTCTTGCCCTTCTTATATACTTTCACCTTTTTGTGTTAATCAAAACATTCGTCAATAGACAATTCACAACACCTTCCTTTATTTACAAGAGCTACTGCTTGTAAACTTTGTTGGTACTGGTCATTGCCTTATTTCTTCCCCTTTTAAAGTTGAGTTCCTCCATATGCACCTCTTTTGAAAGGCTTGCACCCTGCATCAGATGAATTATACACCGGTCCAGTGTTATCAGTTCGAGTCTTAATTAAAAGAAATTAACTGAAAATTCTGAGATTAGATTTTGCATTGTTGATACTTTGAATCCATAATTGGCATTACATCACAAATTATACCGTTTTATATTTATTTGTCAGAGTTCAAATGTTTTGGTAGTGCTTGTGACACCTAGGTTCGAGATTATATAACTGGTATTTTTTTATAAATGGTCTGCCTTTCCTACATACTTGTTGGGTTGTTGTGATCGTGATCGTAAGGTAGATGGATTTACAACTACCTATGCATTCAGTGCCTATCACCAATAAAGCTATGAGTTCGAATCCCACTCATGGCGAGGTGTACTCGATAACACATTATGTGATAAAGTTTGTCAGTGACTTGCAGCAGGTCGTTGGTTTCCCCCCGGGAACTCCAGCTTCTTCCACCAATAAAAGTGACCGCCATGATATAGCTGAAATATTGTTGATAGTGGCGTTAAACACAATAACACTAACTCTTCAGACTTTTTGTTGTTTATTTATTCATATTGCTTTTGAACTCACTGTGTGATATTGTAAGTGTCAATGATCTGATACTGACACTTATCGGTCAGTACGACGATAAACATATTATGACATTAACGATAAAACAATAACGTCAGTTTTGAAGGTATTCGTACTATCTGCTTCGCTGCTACACTAGGGATAATGTCTGTCTCGACTTCAGAAGTGCCGTTATTCTATATTTACATTCTTGGTTATATGTATATATTTGTTTTACGTTAGCTATGTATTTGTTCCAGGCTAGTAATTGGTGTCTCTGTGGGAATGACTTGAATCCGTCTTGGTACCCAAAGAAGCCAGAACATGAATGCAACATGCAGTGTAAAGGAAACAGCAAAGAAATATGTGGAGGCCGTTGGCGGAACTCAATTTACTATGGTAAATATTTTATGAATGTTTGAATATGAATTTTCGTCATTCCCATCTTGCATATATATTTTGCATCCTATAGACCTGCGAACGTTTCATACATGTTGGTTGAAAGGGAAAACAGTGTTTAAAAGGTTCAACATTACCACTTATGCCATTACATGATACATGCAAACCATTAACAAAATTCTTCATTAATTATTGCGCTAGTAACATCATACCATACCCTATTTAAACTACGAATTTACTATTAGTTTAGACCGAACGTTCATGACTTGGTTCACCGTTATGGAATATCTGTGTCACAAATGACCACGGATATGTTCCATTTTTCGTAAACACTTCCTGGTCCTTTCCTCGTGCATGACTTATCATCGGGTTTGTAACTATAGAGTAACACGACGGGTGCCACTTTCGGACTACCTGAGTTCCCCCCGGATTTTAGTGGGGTTACTCGATTTTTTATTTTATGTTCATATGTTTTGTAGATCGTTGTTTGTCCTTTTGTCCTTATTCTTTTGGCCATTGCGTTGTCTGTCCTTCTTCGATTAACAGATTCTGATTACCCCTTTGGTATCTTCAAGCTCTTCTTCATAAAGTAGTAAATGTCAGTATGAAAATTGAATGACGAAACGAAACAAAACGCGATTTATTTGTGTGGTTTTTTTTCTGAGGTACTGATTTCTATATATATAGGGAGTGGATGTGGTCGAGTGGTCTAGGGTGCTGGACGTAAGGCTAAGCGAATGGTGCTGCAGTGTATCAATGGTGTGAGTTCAAATCCCGTCGAGGGAAGAACAAAAATTTGACAGCTCTAAAATCTAATTCTAACACTGTTTGGTTTAATTTTCAGACCTGAAAATTAAACCAAACAGTGTTAGAATTAGATTATATACGTCTGAAAATTAAACCAAACAGTGTTAGAATTAGATTATATACGTCTGAAAATTAAACCAAACAGTGTTAGAATTAGATTATATACGTCTGAAAATTAAACCAAACAGTGTTAGAATTAGATTATATACGTCTGAAAATTAAACCAAACAGTGTTAGAATTCGATTTTAGAGCTGTCAAATTGTTGTTCTTCCCTCGACGGGATTTGAACTCACACCATTGATACACTGCAGCTTTTTCTTCTTTTTAGTCTGTCAATAAACGTTGAATCTTTTTATTTTTGGTCGTATGGTGGTTGGATTTATAACTACTTATGCAATCAGTGCCTATCACAACTAACATTGTGTGTTCGAATCCTGATCAGGCTGTGCCCAGGATTATGTATTCGAATCCGCTCAGGCGAGGTGTACTCGATACAACATTATGTGATAAAGTTTGGCAATGACTTACGCGTACCCTGGTTTTCTCCACCAATAAAGCTGACCGCCACGATATTGTTGAAAATGGCATTCATCAACCTATTTTCAAATCGACAGTGGTTTTGTATTTCCACAGTACATATTAAGGGTATTAAGGGAACATCATTTCTAGAATGTATGTTGCATTTATATAAAGTTATATCGTGGGTTCGAGCCCCAGTCGGGTTAAACCAAAGACTATAATATTTGTATTTGTTGCTTCTTCGCTATGCATGCAGCACTAAGGAGTAAGACCAAAAACTGACTGTCTCGGAATCAGAATAATGTTTCCGAGTGGAACAACATGTCAACCCGCGGACTATTGTTTCAGTGAGATAGCACTATACAAATCCATTTCAACCAGCGTGTTGGTCTAGTACAAAGCCGACATCATCATGACGAAATGTAACTTATTCTCGCAATGATATAGTTGAAAAATTGCCCATCTGTCGTAATTACTCACTCACTATGTATATAACCACATAATTTTAATTTTTATCTTCTACAAAATTATATTGTATGTTCATCAAAGTTGTCTGTGTATTGCATATTTCACAATTACATTTTTGATTATTTTTCAATATATCAGGTTTTATTTTTCTTCCTTTCTAGTTTAAGAAGAAAGACCAACAAAGGAAACGTGTCTGAAAAACAATTTATTTAATAGATTTATTGCAGTGTATCATGCTTACACAATTACTACATCGATATTGCGCACTTTCATCAAATGCAAAGAAAAAAATACCACACTGTCGGAACATTTCCAAAATCCTATAGAAAAATCGTAGAAAGTGGAACAATCGTTTCCTTAGCACACAAATACATGACGGCTCAATTTACTGGCTTGTTACAGGCTCCTCAATGAAAAGTGGCGGCATTAAGCTAAACCTCCCCGCTTAGTGAATTGATGCAAGTGCTTTCCACATGTGAATGAAATGTCAACCCTCACATATAACCGGCGGAACTGCTTTATTATAAAGAACGCTATAATCTTGAACATTATAGAGTGAGTGATTGTTGTATAACGCCAACTCAGCAATGTTTCAGTTATATTTAAAAATATTTTATTCATAAATAAATGAACTGGATTGGACAGCAGGCAATAGCCTATATATATCCTCTCCATACACAAGGCAACAGCAACAATCAACAATGCATGCAGTTAATATTTACAATACACAATACAGAATTTCATACTCAAAGGGAAATAACTCGAGTATACAATAGCAGTCAAAAATCTCATATATTCAGTTATTGATGAGTAATTAACATTGATTAGATTTTATCAACAATTTGGCTGATATGAGATCTACTAATTTTTTTTATTTTTTTTTAAAAAAATTTTTAATACACTTAGTTGCTATCTTATATCGTTTCAGTTATATCGTGACGAGAACAACTTAATTATCAATGAGATGATAATGAGGTCGCTTTGTACTAAACCAATACGCTTAGTGTATTTTTTATAGTGCTAGCTCACTGAAACAACAGTCCGCGGATAGACATGTCGCCCCAATCGGACACATTATCCTAATTCCGAGCCAACCAGTCTTTGCTATTTCTCCTTAGTGCTGCGTACTAAGCGGAGAAGCAACAAATATCAATTAGATCGTCTTTGGTGAGACCCAATCGCGGCTCGAACCCATTTTCTACCGCACTCAAGACGAGAGCGGTAGATAATTACACCATTGATGTGGTCTCTTGAACATTAGGCATAATACAACTGAATTAATATTCGTGACATAAGTTGCAATATGTATAATATTATGGCCTCAACCATATTATTCAAGAAATTAAATAAATATATTTCCAATGAGATAAACACATTGGCCATGACGTTCTGTTGATACGACATACATTGTTGCCACCACCCTCTTCTAATGTTAATATAAGCATTTCATTATGGTCTTCTGACGATGAATGTTGAGTACTCTACTCCCAGGAGACAGTAGTGTATAGGAACAATTCGGAAACAACTAGTCACAGTAGACAGTAGTGCACAAGAACAATCCGAATACAACTAGTCGTAGTAGACAGTAGTGTACAGAAACAATCCAGATACAACTAGTCGTAGTAGACAGTAGTGTAGAGAAACAATCCAGATACAACTAGTTGTAGTAGACAGTAGTGCACAGGAACAATCCGGATACAACTAGTCACAGGAGACAGTAGTGTACAGGAACAATCTGGATACAATTAGCCGTAGTAGACAGTAGTGTACAGAAACAATCCGGATACAACTAGTCACAGGAGACAGTAGGGTACAGGAACAATCCGGATACAACTAGTCGTAGTAGACAGTAGAGTACTTGAACAATTCGGATACAACTAATCCCAGGAGACAGTAGAGAGCAGCAACAATCCGGATAGAGCTAGTCCCAGGAGACAGTAGTATACAGGAACAATCCAGATAGAACTAGGCCCAGGAGACAATGGAATACAGGTACAATCCGGATACAACTAGTCCCAGGAGACAGTAGAGTACAGGAACAATCCGGATAGAACTAGTCGCAGGAGACATTAGAATACAGGAACAATCCGGATACAACTAGTCTCAGGAGACAGAAGAGTACAGGAACAATCCAGATACAACTAGTCTCAGGAGACAAAAGAGTACAGGAACAATCCAGATAGAACTAGTCCAAGGAGACAGAAGAGTACAGGAACAATCCAGATACAACTAGTCCAAGGAGACAGCAGAGAACAGCAATACAATCCGGATACAAACAACAGTTAAAACACAAAGGCTCACCATTCCATGCAACATAAACTGGAAAAATTCTGAGAATGAGACATGGTCTCACAGTCATAAAAAACTTGAGTACGGGGCCGTCGTGGCCGTGATCGTATGATATTTGGATTTACTAGTACTTATGTTGTGAGTTCAACTCTGATCTGGGCGAGGTGTACAACATTATGTGATAAAGTTTGTCAGTGACTTGCGACTGGTGGGCGGTTTTCTCGGGATTCTCCGGTTTCCTCCACCAATAAACCTGACCGCCACGATATAACTGAAATATTGTTGAAAGTGGCGTTAAACAAACAAACAGAACCCTGTATTTACTGGATTGACGTTCTGATTGAGTATTTGTAGAGCATGAGCACAAAATGCATAATATTACAGGAAAGGTTTATTATCGTAAGGCCATGTGCATCGGTATCGTATATAAATGATACGCGAGACCTTCTTCGGTAAGGTGCCACAAAGGGCTGTTTCCCGGAACGCCAACATTTTGAAAGATCAAAGAAAGTTGTCCTTCCTAATTAAGAGGGATTAAGGGGTTAAGGGTGGATGATCAGAGCAATCACAGGTAAATAAAGGTCAATTTGATTCTTTTATTTGTATTTTCTATATAAATGGAATCAAATAAAATACGAAAACATAATAATCAATGAATATTTATTATTAAATTTTAAAACTATAATATAAGCACACATGAAATATGAAAAAAATAATAATGAATATTTATTATTAAATTTTAAAGCTATATAAGCACACATGAAATATGAAAACATAATAGTTACTATTTATATTAAATTTTCAAACTATATAAGCAGACATGAATTATGAAACATAATACAGATTCTTTTTAGACGACTTTTTAACTGTCAATAAAAGGTTTTATACGTATTATGTGAACTGTGATAAAATGCAGGGGCGGATCCAGGGGGGGGGGCACACCCGGCGCCCCACTCCCCCCCTAAAATTGGAAAAAATATGATTTTTTGGCGTAAAATCGTGATTTTTCACACGAAATACCCCAAAAATTTTCGCGCCTCCCTACGTTCGGCGCAATTTTTTTAAGTCCGCCCCCCCCCCCCCCCAACTTGAAATCCTGGATCCGCCCCTGAAATGGATCTTATCTTTTAGCTGATGAGATGATAACTTTTTAGAATTAGTGGTGAAATGCATATTTTTATATCTAAAGTAGTCAATCAGATGCGAATCTATAATTTTAGTGAAATTTTTAAATGGCGACACGGTTGGGGGAAACAGATGTGAAATACAGCAAAGTGATATGATATACATGTACGCCAAAAACCAATTTTAGACTATCCTATTCTTGTAATTAACTTTTAACAGCAATCTGACAAATTGTAAAATCTTAACTGTATATAGAAGGATGTGTATGCTAAGTGTGTGTGGGTAGGACTTCACTGTATATATGTGCACAAAATCGAATGATGGAGGGAATACGAGCACTGTACATAAATGGAGCACCTGTTCTACATACTGACGTATGGTTCTCCTACAGAGGGGGTTAAAGAAGAAGAAGAAGAATGAATATTTATTTTCAATTTTAAAACTATATATATGAAATATGAAAACATAATAATAAACTTTAAAACTATAATAAGCACTACATTTTGAAATATATAAATGTCAATGATGTTGGTATTTAGCTTGGATGGGGAGTCCTTGGACCATCTGCTCTCCATAAGTTAAAGTTTTAATTAACGGCTTATTTTCTTATTGGATTTAAAAAAAAATACAACAAATAAATTATAATATTTCTCATTACTTTGTCATTTTCTTTATTTCAATTTTCTTTTTAAAATCAATATATTTTACTTCATTTTCATTATATTTTAATTAAATATAGCATGACATATTTCACTTATTAAATACTTTTTTTAAACTAAATTACAACAAATATATCATTTTATTTCTTATAAAATTTGTCCTTTTCTCTATTTCAATTTTTCTTCATATATATATCTTTTTTTTTAAATAAATCACAAAAAATATATTATTTAATTTCTTATTAAATTTGTCCTTTTCTTTATTTCAATTTTTCTTCATATATATTTATATATTTTCTTTAATTACAAAAAATATTTTATTTCATTTCTCATTACATTTTAATCAAATTTAGCATATAATATTTCACTTATTAATTACTTTAAAAAAAACCTTGAAGTGGCCCCAACTTAATTGCTAAAACAACAATCTACACTATATGTTGTTTTAAGAATGTTGGCGTTCCGGGAACACCCCCCACAAAGGCGCTGCCGGTTTTCAAACTAATTTATTAATTATCTAGTGTGGTTTTTTTTGGTAAGAAAACGAATGCATTTATTTCGTCTAATAAGTGTTTAATAAAAAAAAACCAATCATAGTTGATTTGAATGTATATTAATGGATATATTTTTTTTAAAGATGGGATATTAAGTTAATTCTGAACAAGGAATTGTGACATGAATAACATGTCAACATTGGACATGCTGCACTGAATCCACAGTACTGACCTTTGTTGATAATTTTCTTCAAATTTAATAATTATATAGTAAATTTAATATATTTAAACGAAAATATCATAAAAATAAAATACAAAACAAAAAATTTACATTTTTTGTAGTTGGTGTCGGACGTTACAGTATCGGATTACCAATTCCTTCCGCTCTCATTTTGCATATAAATAAAATAACACAGAAATAAGATAAATGTTGATTATTTTGGCAAATTATATACTTTGTCCATATTTTATAAATGTTTAGAACAAATTATGTAATTAATGTTCATAATAATTCAATTAACATAAATTAATATAAAGAACCAATCAAATGTCTTCAACTATCATGAATGTCACAAATATCAAGTCCAATTACACAATGTGATATCAACCTGCAAAAGAATAACAACTTTTGTTAATATCAAATTAATGTGAAAAGTAAAATACCGTATTCATCAAAGAAAAATTGACAATTATAAAGTGACATATTAATCAAACAAAATTACACTGATTTATGTAACATTATTAATAAGAGCGGGAGGGTGGGTAAATTAAACCGTGTTGTCTCAACCAAATTGAATTGATGTGGGTTTAGACGGCGACTTTCCTAACACGTCCATGACAAATTAAAAATGCAGGGTCATTATTATCTGCCGAAACTAACTTGCACATATTAGTATATGCCTGATATGGACATAATGGGGAATTAGGAATTTTAACTAGGGGTATTTCTAACTTTCTGTCTCCAAATTGAATAGTTTTTTACCATAAAATTTTTATTACCAAATAGTTCCTATGAACTGTGATATTTTTTCTGCACAATTGTTTGGACGGATCAAACTTTTTAACAGAAACCGGTACCAAATTTGATTTTCTTGCCATCAAGAAAAAGACAAACAAATAGGAACACCAGTAAGTTACATCTACTGAATTTGACATATCAAGTTTTGTGTGTATCTGAAGTAGAATATCAGGAGTAATTGGTAATGCCCTATGAGGCAAATGCGGATTTTCTCGTGCTAAACCACGATATAATAATTTGACAGAAAACCAATTTTCAGATGGAAATTCAAATCCTGCAAGTAAGTGTAATGTTTTAACTCCGCTAATATAATTTTGAATAGAATTTACACTTTTAAAGCTTCTACTCAAATATTCGCCATAAAAACATAATTTACGGACTGTAGTCGGTAATGGTGTCAGTTTGAAATATGTACAAAATAAGAAGTAAGATTTAAATTGAATTTTTAAATTCTTGTAAGTCCCTTCCGCAAAAACCGACTTTTTTGATAATTCTGTGTCTTTTCGAAGATTATACAACTGCACATCTACAAACAGAATAACAACACCTTACCAAGGGGCTGAAAATAAAAACAACTCATCTTCAACTACTACTTCAGACCATGCATTATTTTGTGCATGGTTTAAAAATTCTTAACTAATCGTTGAATGCAAATCCCACCTAGACAACAAATCTGCTAACCTATTTTCAACTGTAGTTAAATGACGACATTTTAACACAAATTCGTACGAAGCAGCCAGGAAACATATTTCCCTCAAACAAGATTGCATAAAAGAATTCCTGCAGGCCCCGGAATTTACTACGGTTACCGAAGAAGAATTGTCACAATAAATTACCACTTTTAACCCTCGAAGCCTGTGAGCCCAAAGTTTCAAACTAACAACTAAGCACAGAAGTTCAAGGGCATTTATATGCAACTGTTTCTTTTGAATAAACCTGGGAAAGATTTTGTGAAAATACAAATCGCCACACAGTCCGCCACAACCAACCAAAGTAGAATCACAAGATAGAATACAATCTGGTGTGGAAAAATCTTGTAGAAACATCATGGACACGCCATTATAAATGATCAAAAACTTACTCCACAATACTAAGTCTAATTTAACATATTTTGGAATCTTCTTGGAAACATTTTGACCACCAACAGTTTTTAACCAAGTCAATAACCTGGACACAAACAGTCGTCCGGGGCGTACACACGTACTACAACAGTTTTTAACCAAGTCAATAACCTGGACACAAACAGTCGTCCGGGGCGTACACACGTACTAACAAAATGTAACTTTCCAAGCAAGGATTGCAACTCCTTCAAAGTACACTTGCTTCTTATTAACCAATCTTCAACTAAGGATGAAATTTCATCCAACCTTTCCTTAGTAATAGAAAGAGTACAGCTCACTGTATCAACTAATATACCTAAAAAAAAACATAGATGTAGAAGAAGGGATAGCCTTTTCCACCGACTCTTCCAGACCATACTCCTTCAAAACCTGACCTAAAGTGTCATACTCTGTAGACGCTTTATCTGGAGTATTACATCCCGCAAAGTCATCAAGATAGTTAACAACCTGCAAACCATAATGGAAACCACAAATATAACTAACCCCATTTGTTACTCGTTGACAGATATATGCGACGGACCGTAAACCCATAGAGAGAACTCTTATACAAAAATATGTGATTTTTCTAAGAAAACCCAACCAAATGCCAGTCCCGGAACAGCATGGAATTTGTCTGTAAGCCCGTTTTAGATCGCGCTTAAAACAATGACAACCTTGAACTTTTACCCTGATCAGCTCCACCAAAGAGTCAACCGAAGGGTAAGAAACCTTGATAGGATTACCTAAATAATAATCCTTATCAATATGACCGTTAACAGACACTTCAAATTCACCAAAGCTTAAATCTAAAATTATCCTGCGATCTTCGCTTTCTTTCTTAGGCACAGAATTAAGTGGGCTAATAACCATATCAGTTTTGAATGGATTTTTGAAAAATGGTCCTATTATAGCCCCATATGTGCATTCCTTTTTTAAATATTTTTCCATTTTGTCTGGGAAATTTGTTGCCCCAAACTCCAACAATTTAACCACTTCTGAATCGTGATAATTTGATAACATTTTTTGAAAAAAGGTTACATTAAGTTTTGAATAAATTGAAATCTTGCATCCGAATGCATTTGGAATTTTGGACTGTGCCACTCGGTCATGCATGTGTATTAAATTGTCAATATTCTGAACACCAAAATTACTTTGCCACCAATTATTTTAAACCAAATGATATATACGCGTGCGGGAAATTTACGGGTGAGTACTGATTATGATTCAACCATTCAGAGAGAGATAAATCTAAACAGAAAGGTACACATTAACTTGAATAATACTGCGCCCTCTATCGGCATTATCACTGGATGAGGGCTTGAACGCTCTTACTGGTAAAAATCCGTCAGCTGCTGGCTGGTTCAGTCGACCAATCGAATGTCAGATATTAGCGCGTATGCGCATTAGTGACTCCCTTTACTTCCGTTTGTAAATATTGACAAAACAAACAGGGGGAATGATTGTGCACGTGCCTTTGCATATTTAGAAAACAAATACACCTTTAGTCTCATAATTATGATTTAAATTGCCATAGATTCACAAATCTTTAAAGATTTAAAAAAATAAAACAACGTGTAATCATTTTTTGAAGTTTTTATGTTTTAATCTAAATTTGCTAAAATGTCACAATACACATATAACATGTATTTTTGTAATGTATGTGGGACAATAAAAGTGAATTTATTGTGGATAATAGGGTCGACACGCGTAACTTGCCGTTAACATAAGATTGTATAAATATGGATATGCACAAGTTAAATTAAGGAAAATGGGATGAAATAATAGAAACATTTTATTGAAAATAAATATGTAAATAGAAAGTTGATTATTCCATAAATTAAAATGATTTTAAATACAATTTATTAAGAAATACCCATCACAATATCGTCATTTAGGTAAATTTATACTTATCAGACTGATTTTTTTTAAAACAATTTTTGTCTTTAATTGTTAACTGACCCAAATTAGCCTAAATAAATGAAATGTGACTTAATGTGTTAATTATATAAATCCTTGCCTTCTATCAATTTTAATTTCTTATCTAATTCTTATTCTTATTATGTAGCAATATGGTCAGGTTGTTATTTTCATTGAATGGCATCTCAAAATAGATGGTTTCACAGTAGGAGCTCTTCTTGTATATTGGTTACAAACATGACAAACAATTTTAATCAGCCATCAGTATCATAAAATACATTTGTTTAAATCTTTATTTTAAATGAAATTAAAAAATCATTATAAGAGTGAATTCAATTCAAGCTCTTATTTACTTTCCAACTTTGAAATAAAAATCATTATGTTTTAATATTAAAAAAATAGTAATTATTCATTTAAGTTTTATTTCATGTTTAGTTGTATTTATCCGGATATGTGTATTGCATACAGCATTGCATCATCTGATCGCTCCATTGGACATTATTTACAAACACTTTAGCTCCTCCTATCTTATGTCGTAATATACCATTTTTTTAAAGATCGATGTCAAGGTCGTTTGTTGTCGTAAACATGTTTTCACTACGTAATTAACAATCAATGTCAATTAAAACTGAATTGATCAAAGAGAAGACGATTTTTAATAAATAGTATTCGGTTAGAATGGAATTTCTTTTGATTTGAATTGTTTCTGTCTAATAGTAAGGGACTTCTGTGAACATAGTAACAGTCTCAAAAGACAATATCAATTTACGACATTGATTTTATAAATAACTTTAGCCCGTTAACAAGTCAAGTCAAGTCAAGTAATATGAGGCAGGTGCAACCTGAAACGCTCCCAAAGAACAGTAATGTTTCTTCCTGTTTACAAAATATCAAGCTTAAAAATAACACCACCTAAAACGCCAAACTCCGGACAGTTTTCGTACCTGCTACCGAACATTGTTTCATTTTTATTTCGATTAGAGTTCCGGTTTAGGTCACGTGATTTTTCTTTTAATTTATTTCCGGTTTGGCAGCCATATTGTTGAAGATTTTGAAGTGCCATAGTAGTACATATTCATACTTCTACGCTCCCGAATCAATAAATGCCGTAATTGAGCGATGGTAGCCAGGAAGAAGGATGGAAGTCAGTCGGTCTCGGTAAGTGATTTAAGTTACAACCAACACCAAGTAACAAGTTTAAGTGTAACACAACCTTTGATCACAGGTACATGGGATAATGACCTACATTACCCCTTTTTTTTTGCAATTTTTTTTTCATACACTTCTCAACATAATTTTGGTATCAAACAATCATAAATTTACTATTTCTTTCTCTCTATATTGATTTCTTTACCAATTTGTGCCATTTTTCTATTAAGCTATTTTTTACCATATAATAGTAAATCGTAAAAAGAGCTTGATAGTAAAATGGCACAAATTGGTAAAGAAATCAATATAGAGAGAAAGAAATAGTAGATTTATGATTATTTGATAACAAAATTATGTTGAGAAGTGTATGAAAAAAAAATTGCAAAAAAAGGGGGGGGGGGGGTAATGTAGGTCATGACCCCATGTACCTGTGCCTTTGATTGCCTAGTTGCTAAGTGTAATTATGAACATAAGTAAAATCTGCATTTTTTGGTAGTGAAATGTGCATATTTGAAGTGTTTTTATTGGCGCTGAACTACTTTTAAATGAAATCATTTGGTCGGTCGTAACATTTAGACAGACATGAAGTGTAGGACGTTACATTGATTGAAATGAGACAGAAATGTTAGTCGATCGTAACATCTGGACAGACAAATCGAGTGTCGGACGTAACAGTGAAGAATGGATAAATGTGAAAGAAACAAATTATAATATTCCATCAACAAATAACTGACAATTTTTTGTACAAATAAAAAACTTCATAACTTTCTCATTTATTTCATTTAGAACTTAAAAAAGACTCGACTAGTTGATTTTTAAACATTTCAATATGACCCCCTTTTTTCTCCAAGTTGTCTCATTGTTAAGTAGCATACTTGTGCTGCCTGATTTTTGTTTCAAAGACTAAACAAATCATATCAAATTGTGTTATGTTTGTTTTAAATTCAACTTGCAGAACAGAGAAAATTATAGAAGGTATAGATTGATTTTTTTGATTTTTGGTGCTTAACTCCACTTTCAGCAATATTTCAACTATATCATGGCGACCAGTTTTAGTGGTGGATGAAGGCGGAGTACCCGGAGAGAACCACCGACCATGGGCAAGCAACTGGTAAACTTTATCACTTGCGGCTGCGAGTCGAGTGCACCCTTTTTTGTAATTTACAAAGCCGGGCGCGAACCCACGCCGTATTGGTGATAGGCTTATATGAGTGTAATCAGAATCCGTAAATCGAAGAAGAACAGACACAATGGTCAAACGAAAATAAACAAAAGGACAAACAATGATCTACAAAACATACATACAAAACCAAAGATCGAGTAACAGGAACCCCACTAAAAACCGGGTGTGAACTCAGGTGCTCCGGAAGGGTAAGCAGTTCCTGCTCCACTAGTGGCACCCGTCGTGTTTATCTAGTTACAAACCCGGCAAATGTTTGTAATAAAAACTGTATCCCCCCCTCCCCCCCCTCAACTGTGATATTATTGGGCACCCCATTGTACTCGACGATAAATAACGACCGTTGAAAGAGGAAAAAGATACACCTACTTAAAACAAGAAATATAGGGGTGTCCAAGACCAACACGTATTGATTGCATGAATAACATGGCGGGTGTCTTATCAGAGGCAGGAACTGCTTATTCTTCGCGAGCACCTGAGTTCACACCCAGTTTTTTGATGAGTTCCGTGTTGCTCATCTCTTTAGTTTTTTGTGTTGTCCTATTATGTGTCGTTACGTTCTGAGTTCTGTGTTGTGCTGTCCTTTACGATTTCCGCATAAAACAATAGTGTTCGGTTCATCATTACCTTAAGTTGTTTGTAGGAGGGCTCATGTCTTATTTACGTTATTTGTGTTTGTTTGTGTACAGTGGTGTTCAACACATATTATTTTATGACTTTGTTTTGTTTGTCTTTGTCTTGTGTATCCTATATTACCAGCTTCGCTGGATTCTCCATTTACTATTGCCCCTTCGGTATTCTCTAACGTTTATGAAACACTGAGATGAACACCAAATGAATGACACAAACTACCGAATTTCATTTTGTAATAAAAAATTCCTGTAATGATCTTTACAATGGTTTTATACCGGTTTTTACCAAATGCTATTAAACATTGTAGCTGAAATATGGTTTGGTTTGTGGTGCTTAGCGCCACTTTCAACAATATTTCAGTTATATCTCGGAGGGAAGTTTTATTGGTGGAGGAAACCGGAGAAAACCACCGACCTGTCGCAAATCACTGACAAACTTTATCACATAATGTTGTATCGAGTACACCTCGCCATGAATGGGGTTCGAACTCACAACTTTAGTGGTAATAGGCACTGATTGCAAAAGGCAGTTGTAAATCGAACTACCATACGATCACAACCATGACAGCCCCATCTGAAATATGACTTTATTTTATTTAGAAACATTGACAAAGCTGAGTGGTATGCCAACATCCAGGTCATGGACTGAATATAACATTGTTTCAATACCTATCAAATTCAACCGTACAATGGTGAGTCATTTTCTTAATGTCGTTTCAGTTGTCTGCGTTTGCTATTGGTGAACAATGGACACGAATAGACTTTCTAGTATATCTGATTTCATCAGCTGAATGACCCGATACCCGAAAATAGCATTATCATCAAATAACAAGTATCTAATTGTTGGTCCTAGATCTTGACCCGTCCCAGTTTTAATTTCAGGTGAATGACTCAATGAAATATGTATTTTTTTTATTGGAAAAAACTTTTTCACACTTAAGGAAAAATAATTAATCTTGCGTAATAAAAACGTAGATATCTAATTTAGTACACAAGATCCATTTCTGAAACAACTTTCACCTTCAAGGTCAAAAGATTGGAAAACCAAATATTTCAACAACAACAACAACAAAACAAAAACAAACAAACAGCATTGCCACAATCAGCTAAGATCACCTATGTCTGAGAGAGGAGAACCTTAGGTTTAGTAATAATTCTTTTGTGAGCGGCTTGTACATAATTAAATGTTACTCAATGATCTCCATAATTTCTTCAATCTCGCTCAAAAATGTATATTAACAAGCTTCAAATACTTATTGCATTAATGATCTTATGTTTTACATTTTGTATGTGAAGAAAACATTCATTATGGAAAATGAATCAGTACAGAAGGACAGTTGTAGCACAAAGAAGCATTTTTAAACCACTTAACATTACATAGGATTGCACATTTATTAAAGCACATACTTAGCCTGCCGTTTATTATACATTTTTTTGGCAGTATTTTTTTCATCGGAGCAGAAAAATGGTTTAGCATTTAGTTTTTCACACATAGCAACATATAGTCTTATTCGAGGAAACAAGTTGAACATGAATTTATTATAACTTTTAACAAAGATGATTCTCACTGAGCCAGATAGAGGATGTGCATGGGTGATCCTAGTGGCATCATTCGGAGCACATTGTATTGCAGGATTCTGTATGTATGCAGTAGGACTTTTCCATATATCTATATCAGAGAAGTTCCACGAGAGTGTCACTCTGACGTCATGGCTTAGCTCTATATTCTTATGTTTACTTTCTTCGTGTGGTAAGTAATACACTATATTCTTTAAAAGATCGGACTTAAAGTTAAATTGTAGGACAGTCAGAATGCAGGGGTAGGGAGCGTTTGGTCAACATTTTGTTGCCTTTTGATTTCGAGTTGGACAAGGGGGTCTAAATCATCGATACAGTTTGTTTTCATTAATGTTTTTGTTTGTTTTTTGTTTGTTTCTTAAATGTTTTTGGTTTGTTTTTTGTCATTGTCTTTGTTTTTGCATTTTTGTTAGCTCACCTTGCCAAAGGCAATATGAGCTTTTGCCATCACTTGGTGTCAATCTGTCGTTCGTTAACTTTTCACATTTTAATCTTCTCCTCTGAAACCCCTCAGTCAAATGAAGTGAAACTTTGTATGTCTTGAATGTATATATTATTTAAAAAATGACCTCTTGTTACATTTGTATATGTGTCTGAGTGTTTTCAAATAAATCTTGAAATCTTGAAATCTTGAAACTTGGTATGAAGCATCTTTGGAAGGTCCTCTATAAAGATTGATTATTCAGTTCCAATCCGTTAACAAACATGGCCGCCATAGCCAATTCTTGTTTCTGATTGGCCGATTTAAAAAGCCTTCTCCTCTGAAACCACTTGGCCAAATGAAGTGAAACTTGGTAGGAATCATATATGGCAGGTCCTCACTAAAGATTGCTTATTTCGTCCCGATCCGTTTTCAAACATGGCCGCCACAGACAATTCTTGTTTCTGATTGGTTGATTTCTAAAAAATCTTCTCCTCGGTAACCGCTTGGCCAAATGAATCGAAATTTGGTCGGAATTATCCTTGGAAGGTCCTTTATAAAGATTGCTCATTTACATGTAGTTCCCATCTGTTAACAAACATGGCCACCAAAGGCAATTCTTGTTTCTGATTGGTTGATTTCTAAAAAATCTTCTTCTCTGAAACCACTTTGCCAAATGAATCGAAACTTGGTAGGAAGCATCCTTGGAAGGTCATCTATGAAGATTGCTCATTTAGTTCCGATCCGTTGATAAAAATGGCCGCCACAGGCCATTCTTGTTTCTGATTGGTCGACTTCTAAATATCTTCTTCTCTGTAACTGCTTAGTCAAATGACCAAAACTTGGTGGGAAGCACCTGTGGGAGGTTCTGTATTAAGTTTCCTCAAAGCAGAATGAAAGGTGAGCGACACAGGCTCAGCTCACTGAGCCTCTAGTTTTTTTGTTTTTTTTTTGCTTACATTTTTTGTTTGTTTTTGTTTTGTTTTGAGGGTGGGGTGTTGGAGGGAAGGCTACGAAATGATATGCAAGATATTTGCAACAAATTAAATATTTTCATATCATTGCTCCTGCATGTATGTTTACAGTTTGGTATTATTTTTGTATGGTCTTTAGAGTTCGCATGCGTACCGAGTTAACTTGATTGCCTTCTAATGATAAAGGTTAAAGGTTTACATTAGAATTAGCACTCCGTCGTTCTTTGTGTATCGGGGAAAAACACATAATTTGGCTATATATACACAATACATATGTTATCTTCGACAATGCACTAAATAAAATGCCATTCGATGACAACCACTTTTTGAAATAGTGTACATACATTGTATGATATCGCACAAAATAAGAATATATTTATACTGATTTTAAAATTAGACTTATAAAGGCACACTTTTAACTGAACTCGCGATATTATCCATTGCTAAGGAAACGCATTCGTTTTTTGCAAGTTGCAACACACCGTCCGTTTCAGCTATATTCTAGGTATATCGTGTGGGTCATGTTTTTTTTCGGAGGACACTGGAGTACCCAGAGAAAACCCCCGACCTACCAACAGCAACCTGACCAACATTATATCGGTAAAGACATTGGACTTTGAATATGCATTGATTGTATAGTTAATTGGACATTAAATTGAAATATGGTGATGGCCATGACGACTATTGAACCCATATCAATATGAAGTTATTCTAAAATATAGAATGTAGTACACGACTCTATATATATTTATTAATCTTAATGTATTAATAAGATGGGTCATCATTTACATATCATTCTCGGGGCTAAGCTTGCATTTTACTTGTACCGAACATCCTGTGATCATTCCTGTCGGAAAACTGCGACAGATGTTTATACTACATATATAAAGACCATTGGTATTTGTGGTCCGGACTCGCGGAATGTTTTGGCATAGCACGTTTTAATAGACAATGTTACAACATTCTTGCATCGATAATGTTAGTCACAAAAATATGTTTACAAATGATGTGAGTTGTGCCGTTGTAAAGTAGCAATTTCAACATGCCAATACAGATATAGCTTATGATACAACTAAAAATTTGAAATCTAAATAATAAATTAACTAGCCTAGTAATGTATTGGTAATGTCGGTAAGACTCTCCTTCTATCGGAGAACCAGCAAATTTATTACAAATTGCACGAAAGCAATTCCTGGTTGGTAAGACTCCTTGTTCTTACGGTTCTGTAGGTGTCTAAGGTAATAATAAAAAGAAATTCACGCCATGATATAGCTGATATATTGCAAAAGTTGGCACTAAGCACCAATAAATCAATCAACCCTCTAGCGGACAAACTAACAGATCTTCATATTTATTTTTTACAGGGCCATTAGCTAGTTTCTTGATCTACAAATGGAGCTGTCGTATAACGATGATTATTGGGTCATTGTTGATCACCATTGGTCTCGTTGTAACAGCGTTCTCCAATAATATATTTATGGTGCTGGTGTTCTACAGTTTAGTAGCAGGTAGGTTATTTTCCCCTTAAAGGGGCATTATCTGCCAAAATCGTAAATTTTTGTTACACATAAAAACTCAGATATGATTGATGCCTTAATAAAACGTGTTTCTGTAACTTATAAATGTTATGAAATGTATGCGCATCGGGGAAAAAAGGTGCAACTGCTCGTGTTTTGAGATCGATCAAGAAATGAACCCCATCTTATTAATTATCGGCATTGTTTACGGAATTTGCCGAATCGTAATTAAATCAGTACAACAATGCACTTATTTCTTATTTTCTGTGAATCTGTTTTTAGTCGGCGTTAATTACGACAAAGAACCATGCAAGTTTGCAGCCAATAAGCGACAAAATACAAATTATTCGTTTTTACCTGTCACTAGTAAGGTCAGTTGCACACGGAGAAAGCGAGGTCAAATTATTTGCTTGCAAGGAAATAATAAATCGATGGTAAAATTTGTTCTCAAAAGGCGAAAAGTGGTACGATAAGCTGTTTAATGTGAAATATTTACCTTTATTTCATCATTTTAAAGCTATTTACCAATTTCCAAAACATAAATTTTTTTTGGTCAAAATCGTAGCTAATGCCCCTTTGAGCAATATGTTATTTGTGCTTACTACAATTTTCCCATGATTTATTTGGACGAGTTTTAATTGAGAGTTTTTGTTAAAAGCATTAAAATGTTACTCGATTATTCCGTGGTCGTCTTCCTAATATACCTAAATTTACACGTGGTGACATTCACCAAATCTGAATGACAATGTAAACATGGACAGTACAATGGCAGATCAGTGAGTGTTTGTAGCTAACTGACTACAAGCTGAGAAGGTACATGTGGATTCTGTTGGCTAAACACCATTACTTTTATAACCAAAAACAAATCCTACTTAAGAACCTGGCAGTGTTTGAAGTTTTTAAACAATGCTCCAATTTTATCTATATTTTTTTTTAAAGGTGTAGGTATTGGGCTTGTATTTAATTCTGGATATATTGTTCTGGCATTCAATTTTGAGAAGAAGAGGAATATGGCAACTGGAATAGCAGTTTCTGGTTGTGGACTGGGTGCATTTATACTAGCTCCTTTATTCCAGTTAATTTATCACGAATATGGATATTGTGGATTTTTCCTATTTATGGCTGGCTTGTCATTTCAAGCCTGTGTGTGCGGTGTAGTTTTAAGACCTTCACGTTTGGAAATGTCTTCAAAATTAGCAATGATGACTCAAAATACCATATGTCTACCATGTGACGCTACTGTGGTCAAGAATATATCTGTTCTATGTGTTGCCTTGGGAGGGTTTTTCTTTAATATAGGTATTTTTATTATTTATTTACATTTTCCACAATATGCAATGAACAATGGTTCAAGTGAAAGTGAAGTGTCTTTGTATTTATCTATTGCTGGTATATGCAGCTGTATAGGACGGATCTTATTAGGCATGGCCTCTAATAGTGACAACGTTGATGAAGATATTGTGTACTTTGGTTCCTATGTAGTGCTTGGTGTATGTACTATAATCTTTCCTTTATTCATGTCTTTCCATTCCGCCAAAGTTGTGTATATGATAGTTTTAGGATTGTACAACGGAACTTGTTACGTAGTGATAAACACAATTGTTCTGAAACTGGTTGGACCCAACCACGTGGCCCAGGGGACGGGCTATGTCTTGGCTTACATAGGAATTGGTACTTTGATTGGACCACCTATTGGAGGTAATTGTACAAATTTATTAGAAATATTCGTAGGAAAAAGTGTTTTCTTTTGCATAGAGTGAGTGAGGGATTGTTGCTTAATGCCAAATGAACAACTTTTCAGCTATTTCATGGCGAGAACATGCTACAATTAGATTAGGTGATGATGAGGTCCAACACGCTGAGTTGGATTTTTATAGTTCTAGCTCACTGAAAGAAGAGTTTGAAGATACCAAAGGGTTAATCAGAATCCGTAAATCGAAGAACAGCCAACAATGGCCAAAATAAAAAGTACAAAAGGACAAACAACGATCTACAAAACATACATATAAACTAAACAACAGTCTCCGGATCATGCCGCTGCACTCGGACATATTATTCTGATTCCAATCCAATAGCAAGTCAACAGAAAGCATAAGACATTCTAAATCAAATGTATGATAAATATAATCAGTCTTAATTTTTATCCTGTTTGCTCATAGTAGCGGTCAATTTTGTTGGTGGAGGAAACCGGTAGTACTCTGAGAAAACCACTGACTTACCGCAAGTCTCTGACAAACTTTATCACATCGTGAGATTCGAACTCACAACGCCTAGCCATGTGAAGCATTCCTAGTCATAGATAAAAGTGATAAATTTAATAAATTCAATAAAAGAATAGATTTGTTTTACTTCCTTGTTTAAATAGAAATCCCTCAATGTTTAAATGTGGCTATTAATATCTTTAAAATTTGTGTTTGTAGGTGTTATTGTTGATAATGGCGGAACATATGAAATATCATTCACGTTTGCTGGTAAGGAGAGTAAAAAATAAAACATTAGAATAAGCAGGGTCGTCTTAACAGCATTATATGCCCCCGGGAAAAGCAATGCACGGGGGCAACTACCTACGCAACCACTCACAGGAATAAAATGTAAATGGTCGATAAAATTAAACATATCTTAACTGTATTGGTACTTCCAACAAAATCAGTGATTAAACATTAAAATACATCCTGTACACAACATACATAGATTAGCATGGGGCCCTTATGCTCGTGGGTCCCCCAGACAACTGCCCAGCGTGCCCATGCCCATTAAGACGGCACTGAGAACAGGGATAGCATAAAAGTATGTTTATTGTTTACTATGAAGTATGTGGATACCAATGTTCGTGGTTTTGAAGACAAAATAGGATTTTCGTTGATCCACTGCTATAATTAGTACACACACATCAAGTAACACGTATTCCTTGAAAGTTTAATTTCGTGGTTTAATATTATCAACGACATCGACGGCCATTTGTATACCACGAACAAAATGATGCATTCACTACATGTTTTTGTCGAGGACGACGTTTCTTCGTTAAAATGCCATTTTTTTTCTAAATATAAAGTTCCTAAATCATGTAGTTATTTTTAAACTAAGGTTCTCCTACCTTAGGCATTGTTGAACTAAAGTTCTCCTACCTTAGGCATTGCTGAACTAAGGTTCTCCTACCTTAGGCATTGCTGAACTAAGGTTCTCCTACCTTAGGCATTGTTGAACTAAAGTTCTCCTACCTTAGGCATTGTTGAACTAAGGTTCTCCTTCCTTAAGCATTGTTGAACTAAGGTTCTCCTACCTTAGGCATTGTTGAACTAAAACGATATTAGCTATCCTGTTTAGACCCTTTGATTGTAGCTATCCTGTTTAGGCCCTTTGATTGTAGCTGTCCTGTTTAGGCCCTTTGATTGTAGCTATCCTGTTTAGGCCCTTTGATTGTAGCTATCTTGTTTAGGCCGTTTGATTGTAGCTATCCTGTTTAGGCCCTTTGATTGTAGCTATCCTATTTAGGCCCTTTGATTGTAGCTATCCTGTTTAGGCCCTTTGATTGTAGCTATCCTGTTTAGGCCCTTTGATTGTAGCTATCCTGTTTAGGCCCTTTGATTGTAGCTATCCTGTTTAGGCCCTTTGATTGTAGCTATCCTGTTTAGGCCCTTTGATTTTGGCTATCCTGTTTAGGCCCTTTGATTGTAGCTATCCTGTTTAGGCCCTTTGATTGTAGCTATCCTGTTTAGGCCCTTTGATTGTAGCTATCCTGTTTAGGCCCTTTGATTGTAGCTATCCTGTTTAGGCCCTTTGATTTTGGCTATCCTGTTTAGACCCTTTGATTGTAGCTATCCTGTTTAGGCCCTTTGATTGTAGCTATCCTGTTTAGGCCCTTTGATTGTAGCTATCCTGTTTAGGTTCTTTGATTGTAGCTATCCTGTTTAGGCCTTTTGATTGTAGCTATCCTGTTTAGGCCCTTTGATTGTAGCTATCCTGTTTAGGTCCTTTGATTTTGGCTATCCTGTTTAGGTCCTTTGATTTTGGCTATCCTGTTTAGGCCCTTTGATTGTAGCTATCCTGTTTAGGCCCTTTACTGTTGGCTATCCTGTTTAGGCCCTTTGCATGTAGCTATCCTGTTTAGGCCCTTTGATTTTGGCTATCCTGTTTAGGCCCTTTGATTGTAGCTATCCTGTTTAGGACCTTTGATTTTGGCTATCCTGTTTAGGCTCTTTGATTGTAGCTGTCCTGTTTAGGCCCTTTGATTGTAGCTTTCCTGTTTAGGCTCTTTGATTTTGGCTATCCTGTTTAGGCCCTTTGATTGTAACTATCCTGTTTAGGCCCTTTGATTTTGGCTATCCTGTTTAGGCCCTTTGATTTTAGCTATCCTGTTTAGGCCCTTTGATTTTGGCTATCCTGTTTAGGCCCTTTGATTGTAGCTATCCTGTTTAGGCCCTTTGATTGTAGCTATCCTGTTTAGGCCCTTTGATTGTAGCTATCCTGTTTAGGCCCTTTGATTGTAGCTATCCTGTTTAGGCCCTTTGATTGTAGCTATCCTGTTTAGGCCCTTTTGGTTTTCTTGTTCCCAAAGATTTTTAAATTATTTGGCTTTGGGCGTACCGATGAAGGTTATTCCAGAAACGCGCTGTGCGCAATTAATTTGGTATTTACGTTTTTTATTAATCCAGTATGAAGATTCTAGGACATCACACAAAATATATGTGGGGTTCGAGTTGCTCGATCTTTAGTTTTCTGTGTAATGCTTTGTAGATTGTTGTTTATCCCTTTGTCCTTTTCTGTTGGTCATTGTGTTGTTCGTCCTTCTGATTACCTCTTTGGTATCTTCAAGCTTTTCGTCATACACTTTGTTGCGGGTATCAATTTTATTTTGTACACGGTTAAATACATCCGAAAGCCAAATCGTGGAACATGAATTTTGTTCTTGCCTCTTACAAATTTTGGGGCCGTCGTGGCCGTGATCGTATGGTAGTGGGATTTACAACTACCTATGCAATCAGTGCCTATCACCACTTATGTTGCGAGTTCGAATCTCGATCAGGGCGAGGTGTACAGCATTATGGGATAAAGTTTGTCAGTGACTTGCGACAGGTCCGTAGTTTTCTCCGGATCCTCCTGTGTCCTCTACCAATAAAACTGACATTCACGATATAGCTGAAATATTGTTGAAAGTGGCGTTAAACACAAACAAACATCTTACAAATTTGATCTGATATACAATGACATTTATGCATAACTGGTATACAATTTTGCAAACGTCAATAAATAGCGACTTCTACTTTACCGTTTACGTTTTCGATTGTTGTACAATGTTTTCAGAGAAACCTAATGCATACCAGAGGTGAAACCAGAAATATCAGTCTTTTTTTTCCACCTACTTATAATATTAGTTTTAATAGACAAACTAAAAATTATCACAAGGGTACACAGTGATGACAATAGCTCACCTGACCATTCATGTGAGGTACAAACACAAAACAAAAACCTGTTTCTCAGAAACAGATCTTACTTTACAAACTTTACCCTAATGTTTAATTAAGAAATAAATCATGGAAGCCAGAATGTGTTTTGAGTTTTAACATGGATTGGCGGATATTAGTATTTTATGCCGAGCCAGAAGCGAAGAAATAAAATTTACTAATATCCGCCATTCCATGTTAAAACTAAAAACACATTCTGGCTTCCATGATTTATTTCGATTCTGATATGTCTGAGAGTACAAATACGGTAGTATACTTTGATTGGAAGACGTAATTTATATTTACGTTTGCGGAAAATGTCACACACAATTTATGCTACCAATGGAAAAGTCAATCACATTCACCGGCGCATGTACTAATGAGATTATACCGAATGGATAACTCGCTCGTTTGTTAACAAAGCGAAAGAAAGAGGTCATGTTAGAATATGAAATAAGTCATGCCGGTTTTTGGTAAAGCGTACTGCTTGAATATTGTTGCTGTTTTATGTGACGATAGTGAACGTCATGTATTTTGGTATTAGGGTATCGTGAACGTCATGTATTTTGGTTTTAGGGTATCGTGAACGTCATGTATTTTGGTATTAGGGTATCGTGAACGTCATGTATTTTGGTATTAGGGTATCGACTTCCCCTCTTTCTACGATTTTCATATTTGATTTTGGAATTGTTCGGGCAGTGCATGTGGTGTCTTTTGTTTTTCAGTTTATGCATTTGTCAGTTGTATTTTTTTGTTCATTATTATGGGATTGGTACATCTTATTGACATTTACGTACTTGTACCTTAAGCTTTTGCTTCGTGCTTGTTGAGATAGATACATGTCATAAATTAACATTGGCATGTTACATGCATTTGTCTGTAACCTTATGTATGAGATGAATTGTTTGGGAGAGTTTATTTTTTTTTTTTTTGCAACAGATGACACGGTAATGACTAATATTAGACAGTTGTGGTAACCTTATATAATAGAGCAGGACAACTACTGATTAATTTACTTTGTTGGTTTATGGTGTTTAACGCCGCTTTCAACAATATCTCAGTTATCTCGTGGCGGTCAGTTTTATTGGTGGAGGAAACCGGAGTACTCGGAGAAAACCACTGACCTGTCGCAAGTCATCGGCAAACTTATCACATAATATTGTATCGAGTACACCAAGCCATGCACGGGGTTAGATCTCACAACTTTACTGGTGATAGACACTGATTGCACAGGTAGTTGTAAATCCAACTACCATATGATCAAAGGAAAATGGACAAAATGCAAAAGGAGAAAAAATGATCAACACACTACACAGAAAACTAATGTGTCAGCAACAAGAACATCACTAAAGACCATGCATACATTATATCATTACCAAACGGGGGATTAATTCAAGCAAAACAAAACAGTATTGCTTTTATCAAGAACTGCTTTTGTTTCATTCACCTGATTTCTCATCGTCAGAAACCCACGACTGAGCACACTGGAGAGTATCGATTTGATTTGATTTATTGTGTTTAACGCCACTTTCAGCAATATTTCAGCTATATCATGGCGACCAGTTTTAGTGGTGGAAGAAGCCGGAGTACCCGGATAGAACCACCGATCATGGGCAAACAACTGGTAAACTTTATCACTTGCGGCTGCGAGTCGAGTGCACCCTTTTTGTAATTTATTGGTGATAGTTTTGCATGAGTTGTTAGGTAATCCAACTACCTAGCTCATTGAGCCACCCGGGCCCCTATGGAGAGTATCTAAGTGAAACATTCACACCACAGATGTCAAGAATTCACGTTTAAAAGCAAAGGTTTTCTGCGTATCGAAGATGTTTGCATGAATATGATTAGATTACATTGCACGAGCGATGACGAAAAGTGGTTACAAGGTTTGTGGCGAGGTGTGTTTGATACAACCCTTTTATGATACCGTCTATCTGTGATTTATGAAAGGTTCTATTTTTATTTTAGTTTCCTCCATTGCAAACCACAATAAAAGATTGTTGAAAATGACAAGCAGGAACATAGCAGGGGCGGATCCAGGGGGGGGGGGGACGCACCCGGCGCACGTCCCCTCTCCTAAAATTGGAAAAAATAAGATTTTTTTGGCGTAAAATCGTGATATTTCACACGAAATACCCCAAAAATTAACGCGCCTCCCTCCGCTCGGCGCAATTTTTTTTAAGTGCACCCCCTAACTTGAAATCCTGGATCCGCCCCTACATAGTGTTACCCGTGAAAATAAAATACAACAAATAACTGAATATAACTGATGTATATATTATTCAACTACAGTCAAACCCGTCCATTCGGTCACCTGTTGTAAACAGTCACCTTTATTATAAGATCACCTTGTTCTTGTCCTGTCATAGAAAATTTCATATGAATTAAACCTCTTTTAAGAGGTCACTTGTCTTAAAAGTCATTTTTTTCTTTGTCCCAACATTGACCTGTTAATACAGGTTTGACAGTATTTATGAATAAAACGGTAGATGCGACATTTAGTGCATACGCCGCGTTTCTGTAATAACCTTCGTCAGGTGCACTCAGAATCGAAAGTCAAATCATTTAAAAGTGTTTGTGAGCAATAAAATCAAAGAGCCTAAACAGGATCTGCCCGGGGAGGAGAACGTTGGTTTTGTGAGCAATAAAATCAAAGAACCTAAACAGGATATGCCCGGGGAGGAGAACGTTGGTTTTGTGAGCAATAAAATCAAAGGGCCTAAACAGGTTCTGCCCGGGGAGGAGAACGTTGGCTTTGATTAATTGTTACATTATTTAGGAACTATCAATTTCTATAATAAATATTATCTAATTAAACCATGTCAGTGCCAAAACACTGACTACTGGACGGATGATACACTCGGGGAACTTATAGTCCACAAGCAGTGGTATCGACCCATCCAAAACACTGACTACTGGACGAATGATACACTCGGGAAACTTATAGTCCACAAGCAGTGGCATCGACCCATCCAAAACACTGACTATTGGACGGATGATGCACTCGGGGAACTTATAGTCCACAAGCAGTGGTATCGACCCATCCAAAACACTGACTATTGGACGGATGATGCACTCGGGGAACTTATAGTCCACAAGCAGTGGTATCGACCCGTTCAAAACACTGACTACTGGACAGATGATACACTCGAGGAACTTATAGTCCACAAGCAGTGGCATCGTGCCATCCAAAACACTGACTACTGGACGGATGATACACTCGGGGAACTTATAGTCCACAAGCAGTGGTATCGACCCATCCAAAACACTGACTACTGGATGGATGATACACTCGGGGAACTTATAGTCCACAAGCAGTGGTATCGACCCGTTCAAAACACTGACTACTGGACGGATGATGCACTCGGGGAACTTATAGTCCACAAGCAGTGGCATCGACCCATCCAAAACACTGACTACTGGACGGATGATACACTCGGGGAACTTATAGTTCACAAGAAGTGGCATCGACCCATCCAAAACACTGACTACTGGACGGATGATACACTCGGGGAACTTATAGTCCACAAGCAGTGGTATCGACCCGTTCAAAACACTGACTACTGGACAGATGATACACTCGAGGAACTTATAGTCCACAAGCAGTGGCATCGTGCCATCCAAAACTTTGACTACTGGACGGATGATACACTCGGGGAACTTATAGTCCACAAGCAGTGGTATCGACCCATCCAAAACACTGACTACTGGATGGATGATACACTCGGAGAACTTATAGTCCACAAGCAGTGGTATCGACCCGTTCAAAACACTGACTACTGGACGGATGATGCACTCGGGGAACTTATAGTCCACAAGCAGTGGCATCGACCCATCCAAAACACTGACTACTGGACGGATGATACACTCGGGGAACTTATAGTCCACAAGCAGTGGTATCGACCCATCCAAAACACTGACTACTGGACGGATGATACACTCGGGGAACTTATAGTTCACAAGAAGTGGCATCGACCCATCCAAAACACTGACTACTGGACGGATGATACACTCGGGGAACTTATAGTTCACAAGAAGTGGCATCGACCCATCCAAAACACTGACTACTGGACGGATGATACACTCGGGGAACTTATAGTCCACAAGCAGTGGTATCGACCCGTTCAAAACACTGACTACTGGACAGATGATACACTCGAGGAACTTATAGTCCACAAGCAGTGGCATCGTGCCATCCAAAACTTTGACTACTGGACGGATGATACACTCGGGGAACTTATAGTCCACAAGCAGTGGTATCGACCCATCCAAAACACTGACTACTGGATGGATGATACACTCGGAGAACTTATAGTCCACAAGCAGTGGTATCGACCCGTTCAAAACACTGACTACTGGACGGATGATGCACTCGGGGAACTTATAGTCCACAAGCAGTGGCATCGACCCATCCAAAACACTGACTACTGGACGGATGATACACTCGGGGAACTTATAGTCCACAAGCAGTGGTATCGACCCATCCAAAACACTGACTACTGGACGGATGATACACTCGGGGAACTTATAGTTCACAAGAAGTGGCATCGACCCATCCAAAACACTGACTACTGGACGGATGATACACTCGGGGAACTTATAGTCCACAAGAAGTGGCATCGACCCATTGATAGTAATGAATCCGTAGATATCTAATTTATTGTGCAAGAAATAACAATGAGACGTTATATAACGCGTAAATACAAGATTTAGTGGGGTTTGTGTTACTCGGTCTTTAGTTTTATATGTATGTTTTGTAGATCGTTTTTTGTACTTTTTCTTTTGACCATTGTGTTGTCTGTTCTTCTTCGATATACGGATTCTGAATACCTCTTTGGTATCTTCAAACTCTTCTTTCTAATTATTGAATATAAAAAAAATCCCACAGTGATATGTGTTCTTGTGATATCTTCTTAGCTAATCAAAGAATCGTTAGCGAAGGTTATCGGGGAATCAAGGACACAAACTGATGTAGAAACCAGTATAATATGTATTTCTACCTTTTGACCGTCTGTGAGTTGGAATTATAAAAAAAAAAACGACCTCTGCATGTTGTGTTGTAATTAAACATCAGAAATCATCATTATCTCATCAAAAAAGTAACTCTTCCTCGTCATGATATAACCGAGAGGTTTCTGACTTGAAATTGAAGACACGTCACTTTGTTATGGTTAATAATGTTAGATATACAGTTATTTATTGAACAAAGAAAACATGTACGAAATGATCATACCCATACAAAGTTTTAAGATGCCAAAGGGGTAATCAAAAACCGGAAATCGAAACGTGATCTCTCAAGAAAACCTACGGGAGTAAAGACGAACCGAACATCTCCTTCAAAGCGGAAATCGTACCGTACATCACAACATCAAACTAAAAACATGAAGAAATGCATTTATTCGTCGAGTTAACGGTAAGCAATACAATCAAACTACTGTAATTTATACTGGCAGCAACATAAGATCTAATGTGATATATTTTTTTTACAGGGATTTCATTAATAATTGGTGGTGTTATAGAATTGTGTAACGTTATGTTTCAATCAGAACGATACAAGATACCACGGACGGGAGACTTTGAAATCAATGTCACGAAGAAAACAAACAACATTACAGTTAATGCTAAAGAAGAAAATATTCAAAGAAACTGAAATCTTCCGTAAATGGCCGTTTTCGGGTTGAGACGACCGAGTTAAGACGAGTGCACGTGCACTCGTCTCTACTCGTTGTGACATCCAATCAGAACGCCTCTAACAAGAAAAAAATCGTTTAAATATATATCCTAAGCCTGGAATGTCACATTATATACCCTGTCTGATAGCTGAATAACAGATATATTACGAATTTAACCATTGGTTTTTTTCAAATACAGACTCCAACCGTATTAAATATATTTGTGTCTTTTATTTTAATTTTTTCGTATTTCTAGATGTCCTTTTCCGTACCTTTGACGTCATTCTTCAAGAATGTCAAAATATGTGTCACGTCATATTTCATGTACATGTATATGGGGTGTCTCGTGAAGGAAAATACTGTACTTTCAATAAAATATTAGTGAGAAAAGCTCAAATATCAGTAGAAAGCTATCAATCGGTGTCAAAAAAGTTAATTTTATGTGATGTATATTTCATAACGCTCAAAGATATTGACAATCTAATTAAAATTAAATCTCATGAAAATAGGGAGCAAGTTCTGAGATTTAATTTTAATTAGATTGTGATATTGATCTGATAATTTATGCAAATTAGTTACTGATCAATGGCGGGAGTCTCTAGGAGTTCGCGATAGTGATAGTTGTTGGTTTACGGAAGAAATAGGTACTTACATGCGTTGTTGGGAAAGCCCGGGTGATCTTCCACCCGTGATAGAAATTTTTGTTTCTTTTCGCTCGTTGCGCTGCGCTCCACTCGCGAAAAGACATAAAATTTCTATCACTCATGGAAGATCACCCGGTCTTTCCCAAGAACGTATGTAAGAACCTATTAAACTTTTTAATTACTAAAAATAGATTGCAGTAGCGACATTGTTGGCCAAAGAAGCTATAAAAAAGTGTTAGATGTTTTACCTCTTAAAAGCATTCATACGGGACCGTCGGGGTCGTGATCGTATGGTAGTTGAATTTACAACTATTTATGCAATCAGTGCCTATCACCACTGATGTTGTGAGTTCGAATCTCGATCAGGGCGAGGTGTAGAACATTATGTGATAAAGTTTGTCAGTGACTTGCGGCAGGTCGGTGGTTTTCTCCGGGTACTCCGATTTCCTCCACCAATAAAACTGACCGCCACGATATAACTGAAATATTGTTGAAAGTGGCGTTAAACACCATCAAACAAAGCAAGCAAACTATTTAATATTACCACAAAAAGAGCCAGTAAAAATGTTCCACGAAACCTCTTATCAATATTGCAACATCAGAAGCTAAATATGTAGTGAATAAATTAAACGTTAGAGAAAATCGAAGGGTATTCAAGAATGGACAATCCAGAGAAAATCGAAGGGTTTTCAAGAATGGACAATCCAGAGAAACTGGGAAAAAACATTAGGTACTCAAGATACATGATGAAATTAACTACACGAGCAGTGGTTTGAATCAGCAATGAATCCTAAAAATGTCTAAAGATCTGTTGAAGTTCATTAAATCTAGATCTCTCGTCTTTTACAATAGTATTCAAATATGTGTTTTCAGTCATTAGTGTTATCAATGAGTGATTGTTGTTTAACGCCAATTCAGCAATTTTTCAGCTATATCACGGCGGCGAGAACAAGTTAATTTTCAATGAGATGATGATGAGGTCCGCTTTGTTCTATTCCAACACGCTGAGTTGGATTTTTATAGTGCTAGATCACTGAAACAACGGTTCGCGGATAGACCTGTCGCTCCACTCGAACACATTATTCTGAAGTTCCGAACCAACCGGTCTGCTCTTTCTCCTTAATGCTGCATGCTTAGCGGAGAAGCAACAAATACCAATTTTATAGTCTTTGGTTTGACCCGATCGGGGCTTGAACCCACGAGCTACCGCACTCGAGGTGAGCACGCTAACCATTACGTATACACCACCGATGCGGTTATGTTATCAATGAATATTCTGTTTAAAGCGGCAAATGATGATCTGCCTACATATACCGATATACAAAAAATTCACAAGTATTATCCATATGGAGAAAGGTTTTAACCTGCCCAACAAAGGTCCTGCTGAACTATGACTAAAATGTTGTTTTCAGTCAGAGGGGCTATAAACATACTGTGACAAGGTATATTCATATAGCAGGATTAATCAAATGTGGATACTGATAAAACTATAAAGACTTTCTGGAAAAGTTTTATTCAACTGCTGTTTAAAGCCTAAATTTTGAGGGGTCGTCGTGATGGTGATCGCTTTGGTAGATGGATTTACAACTACCTATGCAATCGATGCCTATAACCACTAAGGTTGTGAGTTCGCATCCCACACATGACGGGGTGTACTCGATATAACATTATGCGATAAAGTTTGTCTGTTACTTGCGACAGGTCGGTGGTATTCTCCGGGTACTCAGATTTCCTTCACCGCCACGATATTTCTAAAATATTGTTGAAAGTGTCGTTAAACTCAATAACCCTACCCATAACGACTATTTCATAAGATTGTTCTACTTATTTCTTATTCTAATGTTTAGAAAGCTGACCAAAACGGCTTGCATGTTTTTCAGAAGCTGCTTACCAGTTCCGGAGAACCTGAGTTTATCCCCATTGTTTTATGAGGTTCGTGTTGCGCAATCTTTTGGGGTTTTTTTGTGCAGTGTTTTCACGCTAGATCATGGTTTGTCTTTTTGTTCTTGTAGCCATTATAATGTCTGCCCTTTTATTTACAGCTTCTGGTTGCCCCATTTGATACCTTCATAGTGATATTTTATCTTTACCTCATTGCACCAATATAACATAATCCAATCTTACTAAATTGCTGGGTTGGCGTTAAACAACAATCACTTACTCGATCCAATCTGCCTAAAATCCTATATTTAATAGCTCCCCTTGACCGAATTATTCTCTGTCCAAAGTCAATATTTGATCACTTATTATGAAAGGACATTTTAAACAATTATTGTCTATCCTTCCAAAAACATCAACAACATTATTAATTACCTCTCATATTAAACAATTGGACACAGAAAAGACCTTGATATACTAGTATACACAAAAATGTGGCGGGGGTTAACCAATTATTGGGATCTCAACTCCCTCTTCAGGGGCGGATCCGCCCCCCCCCCCCCCCCCCCCCTAAAATAGGAAAAAATAAGATTTTTTGGCGTATAATCGTGATTTTTCACACGAAATACCCCAAAAATTTTCGCGCCTCCCTCCGCTCGGCGCAATTTTTTAACTGCGTCCCCCCCTAACTTGAAATCGTGGAACCGCCCCTGCTCTTTATAACTGGAACTCCAACAGTAATACAGATATAAGCAAACAATAAACAAAACAGCACAGATTCGCTTCCACTCAAAAAGAACACATACTCACAAAAATGAATGACAACATGAACGTGGACAGTGCAATAGCAGGGTCGATGAATGCTTGTAGTTAACTGAATACTAAGAACATCAAATTTGTTGAATAAAAACAATCATATCTGATACTGTTAACTGATTCAATATCAATTAGTCACTAACATCTAAAGACTTCAATGGCCTTCTGGGACCTCATAATTTATTTGGTTTTTGTTTTGTTTTTCTCTCCTTTGATGTTGATTTTAGATTCTAAAATCAGTATAATGAGTAAACAAAATCTGTAGGCAAAAACGATAAAGCAAACATGCAGAATGCAAGTCATTGAGTGATGAAATAACACTGTGAGTTGGAATCCCGCTCAGGCGAGGTGAACTCCATACAACACTACGTGCTAAAGTTTGTCAGTGACTTGCGGCAGGTCGCGGTGGTTTTCTCTGGGTACTCAGGTTTCCTCCACCAATAAAAATGACTGCTACCATATAACTGAAATATTATTGAAAGTAGCGCTAAACACCATAATCTTAACCTTGAATTTCTAGACATAATAATTCGGTATATTTATTCCCCCTTTTCCGATATGTGGTGCATAAAGCTGAATATAGTCAATATTTATTGTATTTTTTGCTTTTCTCTCAAGTCTCCTCTTAACATGAAGTTTGTTAACATTAACAAGGGAATTAATAGATATGGAAAATACATCATTAGAAGAGCGTGTCTCTCCGTTCGTGATTTTGGTCCTGGATTCTTTGATTCACTGAAATCGTTGTTCATGATGTGATAACAAATGGCGGCTGTCGTCGTGGCAACATGTGAAGAATAAGCAATCATTGGAAGTCGTATCCATGGGTGATTTTGTATTCCTATAAAATAAAATAAAAATCTTTATAATATTACAAGTTTTTTTTCACATAGTAAGATTCTCCTCTCTCAACCATAGCTGACATTAGTCGGTTTTGACTATCCTGTTTTTATTAGGTCCTTTTGTCATCTTGCTCCCAAAGACTTTTACATCATTTGGAATTCAAATATATTATCTTTGAGCGAACCGGATGAAGGTTATTTCAGAAACGCATCGTTTGGTATCTACATTTTTATGTGTATTCCTATAAAATATTACAAAATCACATTTGTTCCATCGTTTTAAAATCTATCAAAACCAACAGGAAAATCACAAAAAGAAAACCAATCAACAGATGAAAACGTTAATGGTTGCCAAATGGTTGAACAAACTGTATGGAAAAGGGTCGGAATGCCCTTTATGGTGGGACATTACCAAATTACGTTATGCCACGAGTTATCGTTCCTAACGTTATCGTAGCACACCTCTGTTGGAACGTTCTCAGTGTATACTGTTTTAATGAGTTATTCCATTATATATTACTCTTCTGAAAACCACATTTGACGGCTTTATTTAAAGAGCGGTTTTCTGTGTAATTACTACAGGCGTCAAACAACCATTGTTCACCATAAGCGTCATATTTATGAACCTAAAATGATTGTCCCGATTCGTCACACCCATTTTACACGCTAACATTGGCACCAAATTGACAGAAAACTTTATTAGTACCGATACTAAATTTGATCGTGAATCGCTTTGCATGTTGTCTCACTCCTATCATCACGATGCCACGACATAGCCGAAATACTGCTAAGATTGGCGATAAACACCAATCAATCAAACATATCCCCACTTAGGGACTCGAAATAGACTAGAAGGACTTTGATTGTATTAATTATGTACATGCTTACTGGTGCCGTTTTACCGCGTGGCCACGCTGGGCTGCTGCCCGGGAGCCCCACGAACATAGGGGCCCCATGTTAATCTATGTATGTTGTGCATATCATGTTTTGTAATGCTTAAACACCGATTATGTTGGAAGTACCAATGGAATAAATTGTGAGTGGTTGTGTAGGTAGAGGTCCCAATGCAATGTTTTTCCCGGGGCCTATTATGCTGTTAAGACGGCCCTAATGCTCACATACCTTTTATAAAAGCGTAACTAGCTGCAAAGAAAAACGGAAACTGGAATAGGAATTCACAATAAATAAATGTTTTAAACCATGCTGGAGGGTCCACCATCATGGAATCTTTAAATTCTCTGCAATACCATGACTTTAATTCTACAGCCTGTAAAGTAACAAACATATAGTCTAGGGTTTTATACTCCATGTTTGAATAAAAATTGTAATTCTTGATTGAAAAACCGCCCACCAGCTACATAACTATAATTAAAATTTACTGTATGATTGGTTGTTTGTTTTGTCAATTATTTTAGAGAAAACGTACAAAGACCAATCAAACATTAAATTTTATTAAATAAACCACCACTCGCTCCTTAGATAACAGCAAAATAGTAGTCAAATAGTGCTTGACAAAAGTATTTTGTGAGTAAAGATCTCCGAAACCTTGGAATCTGGATGCTAAGGTTTTAGACTTCTTGGTCAATCTTATGGTATTATTTGGAAGTGACAATAAACAAAAACAAATATATATTCTGGCTTTTCATCCAGACAGGTGTGAAGTCCTGTCTTACTCAAAATAAAAATCCTTTCGAATTTAACGACATTCTCTATGATCATCCACATACTCGAGTCATTAGAAGAAGGCTTTATGAAATACTATGTAAATAACATCTCGGGGGGGGGGGGGTATGCTGTTCTGTCGGGGCTGAGACCCAGGGCTGGATTAACCACTAGGCAAAATAAACACGTGCTTAGGGCATCAAGGGGAAAGGGGACACCACACAAATCCGGCCACAAGGCAATATATCTTACCAGCCAGATGTTAGGCTAAAAATAACCCACCAAAACTCCCCAAAAATGTAGGAAAAATGAAATAAAGCATTATGCTTTTGACAATTATGTTGAGTCTTGGCATCAAGGGGTCGTGTTAGGTTTTACATTATGCCAGCGGAAGGTGCGGGGGCACTAAGGTTGCCTTGGCCTGTGCTTATGGCATTAATTGGCTTTAATCCGGTCCTGCTGAGACCCCTACAATAAAGGCGAAGTCGATCACTTGAAATGGTCCAACATCAGAGCTGCAATGTTCGTCACTAACAGAAAGCAAAGCACATCTAGTGTTGATAACAAGTTAGTAGTAGAAGTAACTATATATTCCGAAGAAACCTTACAGAAGTCCTTCAAACTACGAAAACTCTTTTTTATTTATATAAAGGGTTAGGGCTATGATGTTTAACGCCACTTTCAATAATATTTCAGTCATATATCATGGCGGTCAGTTTTATTGGTGTAGGAAACCAGAGTACCCGGAGAAAACCACCGACCTGCCGCAAGTCAATGACAAACTTTATTACATAATGTTGTATCGAGTACACACCGCCTGAGCATGGTTCGAACTCACAACGTTAGTGGTGATAGGCATTGCTTGCATAGGTAGTTATAAGTCCAACGACCATATACGACCTCGACCACGACGGTCCCTCTTTATTAAAGGAAATTATTTCTTTTTAAATACATGTACGTGAATATATAGGAAATATTATGACGTTTCAAAACACCAAAGGTAAAGTTTTAGTTTATACAATGCCATGAACCATATCTTATGCATTGTCTTTATAAAAATATATATAGAAAAAAACAAGTAGTTCAATATACAATGCATATAAATAACTTTAAACGTCTCATAAAATAAATATAAATGAAAATGACAAGTAATGATAGCATTAAGTGCTGTACAAAGCAAGCAATTTTTAGATGTATTAAATATTTACCATGGATGGGAAAATCCACTGCGGCAATATAACTTGTGCATCAATAAACATAGAAATGGGTATATGAGTGACAAAATAACACAAAAATATAAAATCCAGAACAGCCGCCATTTTCATAACAGTTAAAATACACGATCTGATTAAAAATATCCGGTAGTTCTATTTTAATTTAACTTCAAATGGGGTTCCCAGTGGGATTTCTTTAGTAAATATATTCCAACATATATTTCTTTTGTCACATATTTTTCTAAGAAAATATTTGTTTATACATGTACAAAATGTACCAGTCATCTGTCAAAAGTATTCTGAAATGTAAAAAAATCCCTATATAATCAACCAAAACCATATTTTTTCAAAAAATTATTATGAAGTCATTTCTGGGTAGATTTTAACAAATGTTACACCAAAACATTCGGAATTGTTAATATTTTGATTGTTTATTTACTTATTATGTTGTTATGAGTGATTTTTATTTGTACATAATTTAAACACAACAAATAAAAATTGACTTTGATTTTCCTATATATTTCAACTAAAAATAAATCCTAAAAATAAAAAATCATGGAAAAATTATGTACAAATAAAAACCACTCATGAACATAATGAGCAAATAAACAAGCAAAATATAGACAATTCCGAATGTTTTGGTGTAAAATATGTTAAAATTTATCCAGAAATGACTTCACAATAATTTTCAAACTTTCAGATAAATATTCAAGATTCTTCTCAATCGATTCAATATCTGATACTGACGGATATTCATTCTTGGCACTTTCTATAGATTTTATGTCTGATTTGATTAAATTGGCAGCAGTTTTTATTATGTTTCTTTTTTCTTGTTCAGGGTCACTCAAAGATTTTGATGAAATTCATGAAGGATAACTCTTGCAGTTTTACGTAACGTTATCACATTCCGTTTGCCGTTCAGTTCTGTAATGATAACGTTGTCACCAAAATAGTGTTGAAGTTTTGATTTCATATGTACCGAGGTGTTTTTTTTTAAGTAAAACGGCAGCTGGACCTAGAAACAAAAGTTAGTAGAACGAGAGAGTTGTAACACGAAATGTTGTAAAATATGGATAAATGGTTCAAAGATATACTTCCAGACAAAGATCCATACCATAATCGCGGGAGGGACCAAACGAGGAAAAAGGGGGGTCCGGAATTCGAGTGCCTGTGCATGGCATAGGTACCTGAGGACAGGATACCCCTTTGGTACCCCCCTTTGTCCCCCCTTTTTATGGTCACTTGTGTGTGCCTGTCTCATATATTCACATATCTGTCATCTCATGTATACATTTGTATAATGTTTTTCAACGACATGCAAGTTACTATCAAAGGCCATTTTCTATATATAATACTATAAAATGGCCTTTGATAGTAACTTGCATATATTATCGTTGAAAAACACTATACAAATGTATACATGAGATGACAGATATGTGAATATATGAGACATGTAGGCACATAAAAGTGACGATAAAAAAGGGGGCAAAGGGGGGTACCAAAGGGGTATCCTGTCCTCAGGTACCTATGGTCCATGGTCGGTGGTTCTCTCCACAGGCACTCGAATTCCGGACCCCCCTTTTTTCCTCATTTGGTCCCTCCCGCGATTATAGCATGGATCGATCTTAGTCTGGAAGTATGTAAAACGGCAGCTGGACCTAGGATTTTTCAGTAAAACGGCAGCTGGACCTAGAAACAAAAGTTAGTAAAACGAGAGAGTTGTAACACGAAATATGGTAAAATATGATACTTCCAGACTAAGATCCATACCATAATCGCGGGAGGGACCAAATGAGGAAAAAGGGGGTCCGGAATTCGAGTGCCTGTGGTTCTCTCCGGGTACTCCGGCTTCTTCCACCACTAAAACTGTTCGCCATGATATAGCTGAAAGTGGCGCTAAACACAAAAAAATCAATCAATCAATCAATCAATCATATATCACTAAATTCTTTGGTAATCGGGATCGTATACAATTCTATGAACTTGAAGAACCCGGATCTAACTCCGAGAAGTGGTAGGGTATTATTATCGTCAAGCGTTTCAATGATAACGTCAAGTAAATGTTTGAAAATGTTAGCACATGTGATACATGTATCTCCCCTGAAAAGGATAACATTTAATCATTAGTCTATCATGATTCAATGATACAGGTAGTAATTTCCAACCCTGTGACCCTGTCAATTATACATTTTCACCCATATTTATTTTTTCATCTACATGCTGATCTATTTTTTGCAAACTTGTTAATAATAACGCTGTCACTGTCACTTGTGTTGATAGCTGCGGAACCGTACCGTCCGTAGCCCTTTATGGTGCCTTTTTTTTTGGCACTGGCTACGATTACCTGGATTAGGTAATAATAACGAAAAATTAGGATTACCTGAGAGACTAAGTGCCGGAATACAATTCTGGTTCAGGAACCTATTTCATGGTAAAATATCGGGTAATCGTAATTTTATTTGTTTATATGCATTATTATTCATTATGTGGCATCGATCAGTAAGACTTCTGGAAATTTTTCAAACATTTTCCTCGTCATTTCATCTTGAAAAAATATCCCATTTACTATACCGGATTTATTTGCCAACAATTCAACTGTTCTTCTTCACTTCTTCACATTTTCTGGCCGTCCTTCACTACTGAAGATTATTGGCCGAGCGCCGTATTAAATTTAGATAATACATAAGTTAACATATGTACAATAAACAATGAATCAAAGGTTAAAACTATATACATTTGATAACTACTATGAATATGAGTGATTATGGTGTGAAAATTGGAATCAAGGCAGATACTGGGATCATGCTCTTGAAACTGTCAACTGTGTCTGCAGTGGTAAATGTTGTTGGCAGTTGATTCCAAAGTGTGATAGACCTGGGGAAGTACGAGTATTTGTAGCAGTCTTTTGATGTCTGTATGTGCCTGAATGAATTTGGATTTGTGTGTCTGGTTCTGGTGTCAACTGGAATTAATAGGTTTGAATATGGTATGGCAACTAAGTGGTGTATGACTTTGTAAAAGAATATGAGTCTGTACCTTATGCGGCGCACCTCAAGTGGGGCCCAATTTAAGTCAGACATCATATCTGTTACAGAGCTTGTATTGTGGTACCTGTTACTGACATAGCGGGCTGCTCTCCGTTGAATTTTTTCAATTTGAAGTTTTTGCTGTTGTGTGTGTGAGTCCCAAATGTTGTTACAATATTCCAATTTCGGTCGGACTAAAGCTTTGAATGCATGTTCTTTGATGGCTGGTGAATGTACTTTTAAATTTCTTTTAATGAATCCTAGTGACTGATTAGCTTTAGCTGTTATGGTGTTGATATGTTTATCCCACTTTAAGTTATTCTGAATGGTAATGCCTAAATATTTTGCAGAGTCAGCTTTCTCTAGTGTGTGCCCATCCAATTGATATGTATGCGATATTGTTTTCTGCTTTTGTGTTACACTTACTACTGTGCATTTGTCTGGGTGGAAGTGCATGAGCCAGTCTTGTTCCCATTTACCTGCAGCATCGAGGTCTTGTTGGAGTTTTAGTGCATCTTCTTTGTTTTTTATTTGTTTGTATATGGTGCTGTCGTCTGCAAATAAACGGAGAGTGCTGTGTTGGATGTATTCTGCTAGATCGTTTATGAATATGAGAAATAATATAGGACCAAGTACTGTTCCTTGAGGGACACCAGATGCTACATGTATTTTGTTAGATGTTTCTCCCTCAAGGATAACCGTTTGTGTTCTGTCTGTAAGAAAGTCTTTTATCCAGTGAAAAGCGTTACAGTTTATACCATAGTAGCTGATTTTGTACATGAGATGTTTATGTGACACTTTGTCGAAAGCCTTAGCGAAGTCCATTATTATGAGGTCAGTTTGGATGTTTTTATCTGATGATTTGGCCAGGTCTTGAATGAATGATACTAGTTGTGTTTCACAAGAACGGGATGATCTGAACCCGTGCTGAAGATCGTATAATATATTATTGTATTCTAGATGTTTCATGATACTGCTTGTTACAACATGTTCTAAAAGTTTGCAGACGATACATGTAAGTGAGATCGGTCTATAATTTATAGGGTTGTTTTTATCACCTTTTTTAAATGCAGGACAGACACTAGCATATCTCCAATCATCTGGAATCTTACCGGTTTTGAGTGACAAACTAAATAATGTGGTTAAGATAGGTGCTATTTGTGTAGTGCACTCTTTAAGTATTCTGCCATGTATATTATCTGGTCCAGATGCTTTGTGGATATTTATATTTTGTAACAACTTATTAATTCCATTTTCAGTGATGATAATATTAGGCATTTGTGGATATTGACTTTGCCCTTTGTTTGGTATTGGGCCATCAGTTGCTGGTGTAAATGCCTTTTGAAATTGTTCATTAAGAATGTTTGCTTTAGTTTTAGTGTCAGAATGTAATTGACCATTTTGTCGTAATGTTGCTATGTTTGAACTTTCAGATTTTTGACTCTTTATGTAAGAAAATAGATTTTTTGGAAACTTTGAGGATGTTGGTGTTTTGTCATCGTCAACTGGTATATTACATATCATTTTTTCTATGTACTGCCAATATGCTGTTCTCTGTTCTTTTTGTATGTTTGCTTTCATTTGTTTAAGTTTAGAATCTTTACACTTGCCACTAAGTTTGTATTTTTTATATTTCTTTTTGTATTTTGACATTTTTGTTTTTATTTCATTAGTTATCCATGGAAGGTTCTTTCGATGTTTAAGCATTTTCTGAGGGATGTTTTCTGTCACTGATCGGTGTATTTCATTTTTTAGTAAGTTCCAGATTGTGTTGACATCAGAGTCGGAGTATTTATCTTTTATTTCTTTCTCTAATTTACCCAAGTCTTTGTTTATATTTTCCCAATTTGCTTTGGAGTATTTAAATATTTTTCTTGGTTTTGGTTGGCATCTTCTTAAAGAAGTTATACATTCTATATAAACAATGTCATGGTCAGCAATGGGAGGCAATGTTTCTACTTTATTTACTTTGCTGGGTAATTTGTTAAAATAAGATCTAATGTTTTATTAACTACTTGAGTAAGCGAATTGTCATTTATTATATCTAAAAACTGTTGATGTTGTTTTTGATTTGGTTTTCCTGGGAATACACTTAAGGTTTCCCAATCCATATGACCAAGGTTAAAATCTCCTCCAACAATGATGACTGATTTTGAGCTAGGGTTGATTCTACTGAGTGACTGACTCAAAGGTTCAAGAGAAATATCATCATCTGGATGTGGTCTATAATACGCACATATTTGACATTTTCTTGCATTTGATATTGTCAGTTCAGCCCAGACCATTTCACAGTTTGTTTTCAGTTCCTTGGCTTCATTTGTCACAGCTATAAGTACACCACCATGACTCAGACCTTGTTTGTTTGGTGGTCTATCGGTCCTGTAAACAGTATACTGATCTTGTGGGAAGTATTCATATGAGGATATGGTTGGATCTAACCAGGTTTCTGTACCAATTATAACATCAGGTTTTGTTGTGTCTAATAATATGTCTAGTTATGGTTTTTTGTTTTTTATAGATTGAAAATTTATATTTACTATTTTTAATGGTCTCTGTATTCTATTTTTTACTTTGATTCCTGAACTACCTTTCTTTGCCTGGTGTGCAATAGGTGAGGAACAAGCATGTGGCTTTCCTGGACTATCAATTTCACTCAGAGCATGGTATGTGTTGTTTGTTGAAAAAGAAGACAACTCAGTTTGGTAAAAGAATGAGCTACCAAAATTTGGCAGTCCACACTTTATACAGTTCCATGATAAATTACTGATATCCATTAGATTGTACATTGTGGTGTCCATACCACCTTGGCAGTCAGTATGATACCAGGTTTTACATGTATCACATTCAAGGGCTTTACTGCTCCAATTAACATTTTTACCACAGGAACCACAAGGCCACCTGGGTGACCTCGGTCCTGGGTTGAGTTCTACTTGCCCACTTAATAATAGTTTGATAAGAAGATGATGATTCTTCATTGTGGGTCTAAAAGTTTTGCTTAGGTATCTTAATTTGGAAGAATGATATAACCAATAGTATAAACAAACACTATGGTTAGTATACTGATATGATTGGTAAGAAAACAAATAAGCTAAATGGTCATGTGGGCATTTTATCTCTGCATGTACAATATTTTGTGATACATTTTCAATCTGTGTTAAGTTCTTACACACAGCTAATATGATGAATACTATGACTAATATGTTCATGGTTTTCAAAATGATAAATATTTATTGGTTTGTTAGTAATGAAATGGTAAGACAACACATTGACAAGTACACAAATGTTAGACACAATATGCAGGTTATGACTGGACTCGTGTGCTTCCCACGAGGTAAATGATTGACAAGACAAATGAGCAAATTAATATATGAATAGAAAAGTAAATAAGTAATATTAGTATTAAATAATTTCACCTTGTAGTAATCGATGTCTGAAAACCATGTGTTTTGTTTATACCGGAAGTGGTATTTGCTGTGAAAATTTATACAACTGTTCAAAACTCTTATTTTGAAAACTATTTAACACTTTTGTGTTGTAGTGTTGACAATAGCTAGTTATCAAATGTTTCCAGCCAAAAGTTGATGAAAATGATGCCTTTAAACAAGTATTTCAGAAAAAAATTTGTTGACAAATTTTAGTTCGTGCGGCACCTGGCGCAGGCGCAATCATCTTCTTTCAATAAATGCATCACTCTTTCCAGAGTATTGTCGCATTGAAAACTATATACATGTGGTCAGGTCAGCAACCTTCCATTTACAATTAAAATAAAAACTTTCCAGAAATTTACAATTAAAAACAAAGAAGTGGAAATTATGGAAGGCTGGTGTTTGTAAGGCTATGACGGAAGATGTCAATGGAGCCTGAGCTGACTAGGGTCTGTGGTAGGTTGTCCCAGAGTCTGATGGTGCTAGGGAAGAAGGAGTATTCTCTTTTCCGGGCATCCGGGTATTTCGGTCAACAAATTATCTCCCTTGTCATTGAGGCGGTGAAACATTCGCCATTTTAAATTTGATTTTCACCGCCTAAAGATGGCCGACTCGTTAGAGGAAGTGACGTCACCCCGGAAAAGAGAATTGATATGCTAGCACTCTGGTTGAAGGTTGTAGGTATCGGATGTTGTGTCCTCTGGTACCTGATCTGGATGGAATGAGATAGGTAATAGAAGGTATTTCGATGAGATGGTAGGTAATGCGGTACATCATGATGAGTTTGGCTAGTTGGCGTCTGTGTTGTAGGGTGGGCCAGTTGAGGTCTTGTAGTAGTGTTGTAACACTGGCTCTAGCAGTGTTTTCACTACAAATTTTGATAGGGAGAGATTTTAGAATTATAGACGGAGAGAAAATTCAGCCGAGAGTAAGAAGGCCCCCAGTGGGTTCAGTGTAAAGCCCTGGTAGGGGGTGGAGGTGGAAGCACCCAGGCCACTTTTTGATTTGGTGAATTTTGACTTGTTTTTGAGGGGGTTTCCTAGCTTTAAAATTGTTTCATTTTGCTTCAATTTACACTAACTAACTTTGAGAAAAAGAAAAACGTAATAAACCTTTTTTTCAGACAGGTATCAGAGATTCAGCTAACTGTCGGACCTAGGGGGCAGACTTTTAGAGGGTCCGGCAAATGACGTCTTTGTGTCAGACCTAATGACCGGCAAACATTTTTACTGCTTGGGGCTGTCAAAAATAAAATTTCTGTCGGTCCTGGTTACCTCTTAGACCCCTAAGCGAAGGATCTTTGATTATCGTTAATAAAGTCAAAAGTCGTAAGCAAATCGGTAAAAATTTCTGTTCCTTTCTGTTTATGCTAAATTTCGGGAACCAGTTCCCATTCCGGATTTTATTTCGTATCCTATCGGTAATGGTTGTAAATTGTAATTTGATCATTTCCGTTATGGCTGCATGGCCAATTAAGTTTACGGAGGGGTCTAAATCTGGAAAAAAGCACCCACTACCTATCGATTTATCTACAGAGAATAAAAAAGCCAAAGGGTCGGCATATGAAAAGGAAATGCGACTGGGGCGGTCCTTTAATCGAAAATGGAAGGACAAAATGAACAAACAAATGACGACTTGATATCAAAATACTCATTAGAGGAATAATAAAATCTTACTAATATGAAGTATTGATTATTTGATGTTGCAGGGCTATCTAAATTGAATGTGGTCTCAGTCACTAACCTCCCTTTGGCAATATCCTTAATCTGATTCTGGTCGTAGTAGTCGTTAGCTGTGTCATGAGTTTGGTGCTGCTTTTGACAACTATTTTACCTGTTTTGTTCAAGTATTGTTATAAATACTGTTATAGACTATAGTGGCAGCCGGAAACTTTGAGCCGTAATGAAAGGGGGAGGTTTGGCACTTTAAAATCTGATTCAACCCACCATTTCTTTAGAAATGCCTGTACCAAGTTAGGGTCATTACGGTTTTCACAGTTTTCCGGTTGTTGACTGATTTTGTCTGTTTATATACTTATGAGTTTTGACTTTCCCTTTGTAAGATTGTTCGGAGTTCGGTAATTTTGTTATTACCCTTATTTAAGATTGTCCCTTTAATCATACTGTATTGAAAGTGAAATATCAAAAAATTTCTAAAAAAAAAGTAGGTCTGGCAAAAAGTTGATAGGTCTGGCAAAACTCTCTTACTTGCAGGACCCAATGTCTGACAGGAATTTTTTTTTATCTGCAACTCTGAGGTATACAGGATTTTCAGGATCTTCTTGACCATTGAACAATTTTTCATTGAGAATGATTTCTCAAGATTAACAACCATCAGTCATTTTCCATTGTTATTTCTGAGAAAGATGTCACATGGTTCTGTCATTTTTCAGGTCAAAGATAAATGTACAAGTTTGGTAGGCAGTTAGTAGAAATAAACTTGATCATTCAGAAAAGAAATATGGACTTCCCCTATGATTATTTATCATTGAAAATAAAGATTTGATAATATTGGTGCTTGTTTCATTTCCTTGACATAGTATGAAGTTATATCAACATTCAGATTCTTTGCAGTTTTTGAATAATTAAAATAGCATCATAGCTTATATTATTATATTAAATGCACATTTAAAGAATGTTAATTTGCTAGTCTTTTACTGTAATTTCTCTCTTAAGAATTTGAAATAAAGTATGCATTTAACTTTTTTTAATAACATAATAGAACTTTCAAAGCTAAATAATATTCAAGAATCTGATTGTTAATTATGTAATCAATACAAAATGAAGAATAAAAGTTGTCCAAGACTTGTACATTTCAATAAACTTTTATTTTGTTGAAAATATACAATTACAAATGACCAAACCCCCATAAAATATTTTAAGGGAGAACTCAAGCATGTGCTTCAGGGGATCAACAGTTCCTTATATTCATAGTCATTTGGACATAGTCATAAGACATCTGCATATAGTCTATTATAAGTTTGACAGACTAGATACTTTTTCATGTTAATACATATACATGAATATCCCATGTCCTCAAACAGAAAATCAAAATAATTTCAGACAGGGGACTCTTGAAAATTACTAGGGACATCGAATATTTGCAATATCATTCGCGATATTCGAGTCAGAACTTTAAAAGAAACGTGGCATCTTCATCGAAATGAACATTTGAATTTAGTATTTGCAATATCATTCGCGATATTCGAGTCAGAACTTTAAAAGAAACGTGTCATCTTCACTGAAATGAACATTTGAATTTACTAGTCCGAATCAAATTCCTGCGATTTATTTTATATAGTTCTAAATAAAAACTGAAAATACTTAGTGGTCTGAACAATTAAACTAAGTTTTACTGATCTTGGGCAGGAGAACCGGTGTTCATCGTATTCGGTAGTACCCATCCCCCCTTTTCTCCATACTGATACAACTTTAAAAGATCAGACACTGCTTACTTTAATAGAAAAACAAAAGTGGGTTATATTCCCTTCACTCGTTCAATCATCTAATTCAAATTATTTTAATCATCTTTTTGCTTTTTTGGACAAAAGTCCAAAATTGACTTCTACCGCTTCGTCGATGTTATCAATGTCATTCGGACCAAAGCTAGTCGGCCTCAAATCTTCCGTTGGAATGATTAAATTTTTATTTATTATTCCTACTGTGAATCGTGATGTTTTAACATAAAGAAATAATTAATTCTTAAATTCTTCAGCCTTCGGTCATTGCATATATTTATCCTCTGAAGTAAACGAAATTAGATAAAAACCGGAAGTAATTGAAATATTATAAAGGGGACGAGAATTTGAGCTGACAAAAGAAAAAAATGGCCATCGACTCATTTCTTTGTTACAGCAGCACTTTTTTATACATGAAATTAAGGTCCAATCGTAACCAAGCTCAAACACTTAAGATTTGTTTTCAATTCCCGAATTATCATGATTATATAATCCCATGTTCACTCCGAGAGTACATGCCGGCAAATGACAAACTTACAGAATTAAAATCTAGAAAAGACAACTCGATTTATTTTTGAACATTTAACCCATGCTTGGAAAATTCATAGCCGGGGATTTAATAGCAATAGCCGGTGATATGCGCCGGTTCCCGGCATCAAATGAAAACACTGCTCTATGGTCGTAGTTGTTGGTGACGAATCTGGCAGCTCTGCATTGGATGCTCTCTACTTTATTGATGTTGGCCTGAGTATGTGGATCCCACACAGTAGAGGCATATTCAAGTGATGATCGTACGAATGTGTTGTAGGCCTGTGTCTTAGCTCTCTGTGGGCAGTTTCCGATGTTGCGTCGAAAGAAGGCTAGGGTGGAATTTGCCTTCTTCGTGATGTTGTTTACGTGATTGTTCCACGAGAGATTTTTGGAGATGGTAAGGCCGAGGTATTTGGCGTTGTCAACGATTTGAAGTTGTTGGCTGTGGATATAATAATTTGCCATGATCTTATTACGCTTGTTGGTGATGCATAGTACCTCACACTTGTCAGGATTAAATGACATCTGCCAGGTACTTTCCCAGTTATGCAGGGCATCAATGTCCTCCTGGAGCTTGGTGGCATCAGCTTCAGTTTTGCAAATAGTCTTGCTCTCGATGTGACACAAGGTGGCATGTCGTTTATGTAAACGAGAAAAAACAGGGGACCAAGGACAGTGCCTTGGGGGACGCCAGAAGTCACTTTACATTGTGAAGAGTGTTTACCTTCGAGGACTACTTCCTGGGAGCGACCGGAGAGAAAGTCTGCAATCCACGACAGAGTATTACTTCTCACTCCAAAGTGGTGGAGTTTCAGGAGAAGACGTCGGTGGGGAACTTTATCGAAGGCCTTTGAGAAGTCCAGAAGTACGGCATCTATCTGTTGGCCCTTATCAAAGTCGGCTGCAAGGTCTTGTACAGTGAGGATCAGCTGGCTTTCAGTAGAACGTTTTTTTCGGAATCTATGTTGTAAGTCTGAGAGGAGATTGTGATGTTCAAGATGGGTGATGATAGTTGAGTGAAGGATGTGTTCCAGAGTTTTACATAAGATGGAAGTTAGTGAGATGGGCCGGTAGTTTGCTGGTTGATCTCTATCCTCTTTTTGAAAACTGGAGCTACTCTGGCCTGTTTCCAGTCAGATGGAATTTGTCCTTGATCTAATGATGCTTGGAATATGAAGCTGATGAGTGGAGAGATTTCTATGCTAACTTCTTTAAGGAACTTAGCTGGGATGTCGTCCGGACCTCTTGCCTTGTTGGGTTTCAGATGCTGGAGAAGATTTTGTGCTCCTTCTGTGTTGATGGTGATTTTATTCATTTCAGGTGTTGGGCTAATACCTAGGACGGGGAGGTTGTCCGTGTCCTCTTCGGTGAAAACTGTTGCCCCTGCAAAAAAAAGGATTTAGAATAGTTTGAGGAAGTAACTTTCAGGGCTAGTGTATTTAGATTCCTATTTTTTATATAAAAGATGACTTTGCTATTTTTGCTAATATGAGACAGGCAACCTGTTTGAAGGACGAAGTCCAAAAATTTCAATAATACGATGATCTGTACAAGTTATTTTGAATGAATTTTGTAGCCGATTTGTTATGGCTGTTCTGTTCATTTTACCTACTGTACGCCGCTCTTCCGTCGGGAGTTTCGTAGAAAGAGATTTTTTTATTAGAATTTTATTTCAAGTTTGTTTCGATTTTGCATAGAGTAAATAATTAAAGAATTGGGAATTTTTCATTGAAATATATTTCTTTTGCATTTCTAAATTATCAATTGATCTATTTTTTAAACTTCCGGGGAACAGATATTTGGCTATCAATATAGAAGGAAAAATCGGACAGCCTACCGTTATAAGGACTTCGTCCTTTATGACGCTACTATCAGATTACATTTTTTTCTAAGTTCGTTCATTGTCTATACATATCAAATCAGCATATCCTTAGACTGTTATTATAGCTAAAAACTACAACAGGAGGCTAAACGTATTTGAACAATTGAATGATATTCTGGAAATACATGTACAGTACATTATTTTATATACCGGACCCTTTACTTCTTTCATTCTTTATATTGGTACCTATAAAAATAAATCAACAACAACAATAAATAAGATTTAATATTTTATTTACATACAACTATTCCGGGTAATAATAAGACCAGGTAATTCTAACAAATAAAATTACGATTACCCATTTTTTTCCCGTGAAATAGGTTCCTGAATCGGAATTGTATTCCGGTACTTAGTCTTTCAGGTAATCCTAATTTTTCGTTATTATTACCCAGTCCAGGTAAATCTGGGGAATCGTAGCCAGTGCCTTTTTTTTTTTGGCAGACCATAGGGCTACGGATTTCTCGCTTTGAGGTCACATGACTTTTGAGAGATGACTCTTAACAACAAAACACATGTTAGGTTTGTTTACGTTTTACCGGAGGTTTTGCACTGCAATTTTTTATCTGAAATAAAATATTTATTCAACCTAGAGGGAAATATTTTACATATTTTAGCCAGAAATGTTATTTTCTTCTATGATTATTCCAACAGGTGAACTCTCATTCAACATTTTCAAGTGTTTCATGTAAACAAACAGCTATAAGCCTATTGAGTTGACTGCTTAGGATTCCGAAGAAATTTTTGGTCAGTTTCTTCATCCTCCTTGACTGCTGTGCCTGTGGTAAGACATTGATTGATTGGAATGAAACACTGATACTTGATGCACAGGTCACAGGGATTGAGGTTGTGACACTGTTGGTCTCTATTTCTATCAAACATGTGCTTGATGTACCAAATAGGGTGAAATCTGTAGCCCTATATAGTCTGCCAACAAAAAAAGAGGACCATAAAGGGCTACGGTTCCGCAGCTATTAGAAAGAGAAATAATTACCCAAAAGACATGTTTTTGTAACATTTTTAAAAGTCAAAATCAGATTGATTTCACTTGCACACTTAGGCTATCACGATTGAAGATTTACTTGGCCGAAACATTGATATTCACTTGTCCCAGTTATTCGGGTAACCCTTCGTCACTTCACATATAAATTGAAATACAAAATGAAATAATGAATCATTGCATTAATCATGTATGTATTGTGAAATATGAACTAACACTGTTTACTATCTCTGTATATTGTAGGTGAAGAATCGGACAAAAATAGCATCAACCAATACATTAGCACATGTCTGTAGTACATGTATATATAGTACAAATTATTAAGTCATAAGAAAATGATTCCTAGAAGCTTATTTCACAAATCAAGAATTGGCATTGCAAAACATATGTTATGCACAGGCAGAAAAACGACCAAACTTTTGAAACCATTCCACGAATGCACACGCATGCAGGAGAATTTTGTACTGTCACATTCAGTCAGGTTTTATACATATAGTTTACAAAAAGCTGTTTGGAATAATAAATATGTGACTGTTGGAAATAAACAAATAGACAAGTGTTTATGTGAGGGTCAACGAGGAATTAAAACAAAGGTCAATAGTTCAACTCTGGCGCTACAGCAACAGGTTACAGCGTTGACTACAAAGAGATCAAGAAAAAAGACTCTGACAAAAGAATTGGAGGTAATTAACATGCCCTTAATATTATTTCCCTTTATCTTACAGTATAGTCAGAGACTTATCACTGTGATAGACATATCACTCATCTTGGTGATTTGGATACATCTTTTGTTCTATTAAATATATTGTCAAAATTTCTTTTACATAGAGTGTTACTTACTATCACTCAAAAGGCATATCAAAGTAAGTAAATAGATTAAACAGACCAAAAGATATATCAGTATCACTAAGAAGATTGGTACGTCTATCACAGTGATATATCACGTTATGTCTCTGATTGTACTGTATCAGTATCACTAAGAAGATTGATACGTCTATCACAATGATATATCACGTTATGTCTCTGATTGTACTGTATCAGTATCACTAAGAAGATTGATACGTCTATCACAGTGATATATCCTGTTATGTCTCTGATTGTACTGTATCAGTATCACTAAGAAGATTGATACGTCTATCACAGTGATATATCCTGTTATGTCTCTGATTGTACTGTATCAGTATCACTAAGAAAAGTGATACGTCTATCACAGTGATATATCATGCTATGTCTCTGATTGTACTGTATCAGTATCACTAAGAAGATTGGTACGTCTATCACAGTGATATATCCTGTTATGTCTCTGATTGTACTGTATCAGTATCACTAAGAAAAGTGATACGTCTATCACAGTGATATATCATGCTATGTCTCTGATTGTACTGTATCAGTATCACTAAGAAGATTGGTACGTCTATCACAGTGATATATCACGTTATGTCTCTGATTGTACTGTATCAGTATCACTAAGAAGATTGATACGTCTATCACAGTGATATATCATGCTATGTCTCTGATTGTACTGTATCAGTATCACTAAGAAGATTGATACGTCTATCACAGTGATATATCACGTTATGTCTCTGAATGTACTGTATCAGTATCACTAAGAAGATTGATACGTCTATCACAGTGATATATCATGCTATGTCTCTGATTGTACTGTATCAGTATCACTAAGAAGATTGATATGTCTATCACAGTGATATATCACGTTATGTCTCTGATTGTACTGTATCAGTATCACTAAGAAGATTGATACGTCTATCACAGTGATATATCATGCTATGTCTTTGAATGTACTGTAAATGAATTTGGTTTTGTTATATTTTTTTTGTTTCTGATATTTTACATACTAGAAATATATCTAAGTCATATATTCTTGGGGCCGTCGTGGCAGTGATCATATGGTAGTTGGATTTACAACTACATATGCAATCAGTGCCTATCTCCACTGATGTTGTGAGCTCGAATCCCACTCGGGCGAAGTGTACTCGATACAACATTATGTGATAAAATTTGTCAGTAACTTGCGTCAGGTCAGTGATTATCTCTGGGTACTACGACTTCCTCCACCAATAAAACTGACTGCCACAATATAGCTGAAATATTGTTGAATGTAGCGCTAAACACCATAACCAAACCATATGATGATTATCATAGTTGTAAATTACATGTACATGTGTGTCCAGTTCGGTTGAAAATTGGAAGAGAAGTACAGGCAGGGGTTTCACTATTTTCTTAGGCTGGAGGTACATTCTAGAATGTAGGAGGTACCAAACAATTTCGGCGAAGCCCCCCGAAAGCTCCTGGATTGTAGAGATTTTGAGACTTAAATTTTGACCTGAAAATATGGGATTATGTCTGTAATATTTGCTTCAATTTTGTGTATAATAAATGAATTTGAAATTAAGATATAGCATAATCATAATTTGATTTAAGTCTCAAAAACCCTAAAATCCAGGAGCTTCCAGGGGCTTTGATTTATTTTTAATTTTTTCTGCCGGTACCAGACGCTACCGTAGCCGGGTAAAAGTACCGGTTACCGGCTCTTAATGAAAACACTGGTACAGGTAAGCTGAAATTACCGATAGTCATATGAGTCATTGCTATCAACAAAATCTGTTGTCCTTATGTTTTTTAACATACCGTATATATACAGGTATATAATTATATCAACCATTAAAAACCAGCTTTTTATGCATCATTCAGATATAATATTAGCCAGTGAATATTATTTACAAACGTGGATACAAAAAGTCATATACAGTCAAACTTGCCCATGCGGTCACCTCTAAGCAATAAGCAGTCACCTGTATTTAAAGGTCATCTTTTTTTGCTCTGTCAGAAAATTTCATACAAATTGAACCTGTGTTATTTTTTACTTTTACTTTGTCCCAAAGTTTGACTGTACATGTATAAAAAAGGATAAGACATAAACTGTATACTGTTTAAGAGACTGTTAAATGGGTTATATCTACACATCATTTGGACCTGACACCCACAATATAGCTGAAATATTGTTGAAAGTGACATTACACCATAACTCTAACCCCCATTTGGGCCTGTATCTTGATGAAATGCACAGGCCCAGAGTCAGATTTATTGGGTCAAACCAAAGACTATTAAATTGATATCTGTTGCTTCTCTGCTAAGCACTTGTCATTAAGGGGAAAGAGCAAGGAACTGTTTTGCTGGAATTCATGATAATTGTCAGAGTGGAGTGACATGTCTACCCTACAGACTGTTGTTTCAAAGAGCTAGCCACTATAAACATCCAACTAACACTAAGTGTTGGTCTAGTACAAAGTGGACATCATTATCATCTCATCAAATGTAACTTATTATCCCCATGATATATAGCTGAAATATTGCTAGTGATCGTTTTGGCATTAAACTACAATAACTCACTCACTCTTTGTGATCTAAGCATAGTCTAGACTATCATTTATTATTTTCATTTTTTTTTCCCACTCAAAGCAAATACAAAATTAATCTTTGTAACATGATTTCATTCTTTTCCTTTGATCTTTTTATGGTTTATATACCAGAAAGTAATCAACAGCTAAGAACTATGAAATAATACACACAGATACGTGATATTGCACACTTTATTTAATAAAATCTGGGATGTAGTTTTATTAATCTCAGAGAGCTGTGCAATAATCTACGACCTAGATTTGATATTGCATGACTTCACGTTACAAATAATTTATACAACGGTTTTCAGAGTTAAACTGTTAAACAATCACACTTCCCGTTCGATTATTTAACTGTTTAACTCTGAAAACCGTGGTATACTATATACATTTGTATATTACATTTTCATAATTTCAAATATTACAAAATGTTTTAAGGGCATGAAAAAAGTGGTGGTGGCATATGCAATGGCCGAAGAGACAAATCTTGAAAACTTACAGCCTGTAATAGAAAAAGGAGGATTATATAGACTGTCAAAGAGACTTGATGGTATGTTTAGTTTTTTTTAGGTCACCTGATCCAAAGGGTCATGGGATTTTTTTGTCATCACTTGGCTTGGCGTTGTCCCCCTTCCGTGTAGTCGTAAATAAAAAACAAAAAAATCCTCTGAAACCACTGGGCCAATTTATAACCAAACTTTTGCTTAATCATCCTTAGACTGTTTACTTTCAGAATTATATCTGATGATCAGGGCCTATGACGGGGTTCAGCCGGTACGTCAGTCCGGAGTCAAGAAGAGGCCGGTGAATCTCTGAAGGACCCCATAGCCATAGATGTTTTATTTCGATTTTTTGATTATTTTTTGGGGGGTATTTTCAACTATTTTCAGTTTATTTAGACAAATAATTATATAAAATTCACTTAGACTTCTGAATTCTGGTTGTTGGTTTTATTGAACCTCAAAACCTCAATTTTAGCAGTCTAGTTCCACCATGCAAAATTTCTCTTGTAGGTCCTGCTGATGATTCACCCAATCATTTAACATGGCTGTTGTTACAGTTATCAGTACTATAATTAGATCATGTGGGTAAAACAAACTTACAGAAGCGAATAAAGCCACTTTTACACTCCAAATGAGCTGAAATATGACCAACATTAGCTCCAATACAAACGTATGATGTACATATAAACCAAAGGAGCAATCCAAAATGGACAATCCAAAGACACAAGCAACAATGGATGTTAGACACAGAACGAAGACAAACAAAACGAATACTCAACATAGAAAACTAATAAGATGAGCACCACAAATGTTCTATTATTATTTATAAATGTTTTTTTTCACATTAAGATTTATGACATTTGTTATTTATGTCTATTTTTAGATATGACAGATGTATTACATCTAACAGCTAAATATAAAGCTGGAGATGATCAACTATTTAAAGAATTCTTCATATTCAGGTAATGATTGCTTAAATGAAAGTAGTTTGTTACAGATATAGAATGCATTTCTTCTGGCACTGCCAAGTCATATTAGAATTTAAAAAGTTGAAGACGATATTTAGAGAGAAATCAATCTTAAAAATGGCCCAATATCCCAAGAACACTAAGATACGCCTTTGATCCCTGAAAAATTGCATGCAGTTGCCCTGGAAGTGGCAATTGAAGTTTTGAATATTTCAAAGTGAGTTGCTAGGTTACAAAAATTGCTGCTGGGATACCAAAATTATTATTTTAGGGAGCCCAGCCGGCAACTACAGCAAAAGTTTGTCTCTGTCAAAGTTGCACATATGTCAATTAAAAAATAATTAAATCTATGAACATTATTAGCATGCATACTGAATTGTTGAGACAGCAGTCTTGATCTACTGTTGATATTGACCTTGACCATAATATAAGTCAAGGTTACACAAGTTATTTTTATTTATTACTACAGTGAAACCTGTCTAATCCGACCCACCAAGGAACCAGGGAAATGTGTCGGATGTCACAGGATGTCGGGAAAACTCGGGTATCAGATTGTACAGGTTCCACTGTATTTAACGTCTATTAACAAAGATTTCCTGCATTAGGAATTTGTTGAGAGTTCAGTTTTAAATAGGTTTTCCTGTTCATGGCAAGGTGTACTCGATACAACATTATGTGATAAAGTTTGTCAGTGACTTGTGACAAATCGGTGGTTTTCTCAGGGTACTCCGGTTTCCTCCATCAATAAAACTGACTGCCACGATATAACTGAAATATTTATTATTGTTGAAAGTTTGTGTTTAATTTTAGGGAAGGATCAGTGGTTTGTTGGAATGTTCCTGAATTAGAGGTTGGTAAAATTATAGTTTTGCTTTATTATAACTTATTAGCAGTAATTCAACCAATCAGAGCTAATTAAGATCGCATAGACAACAATGCAAATGAAACAAACAAAAAATTAATAATTTTACTAGTAGATCAATTGTGCAATATCTAAATTTGACACTGCATCAGTGGTTGTAATGGTTAGCATACTCGCCTGGAGTGCAGTAGAATATGGGTTCAAGCCCAGATCGAGTCAAACCAAAGACTATAAAATTGGTATTTGTTGCTTCTCTACTAAGCACGCAGCATTAAGGAGAAAGAGCAAGGACTGATTGGCTCAGAATCAGGATAGTGTGTCCGAGTGGGGCAACATGTCTATCTGCGGACTGTTTCAGTGAGCTAGCACTATAAAAATCCACTTAAGCGTGTTGGTCTAGTACAAAGCCAACATCATCATCATCATCATATCATAGAACATTAACTTGTTCTCGCTGAAAAATTGCTGAGTTGGTGTTAAACAACAATCACTCACTCACTCTAAATTTGATTTCTACTGAAATATAAACTTTCTTTGATATTTTAAGTTCACACATGTTCAATGTAAATAAAATTATTTGTTTGTTGTATCTTTTAAGAAAAAATTCTTTGTTGTCTAACGATATCCTGTTTGGGGTCATGTCATGTAACCTTTCATTCATCTTTAATATCCAATCATATGCAAGTTAGTTAAATGTATTGACCAATTAGACAACAGCTCTAGACTCATCGCTGATTGGTCGGTTGAACATATGAACCCTGATGTGACCCTATACAGGATGTCATTAGATGTTAGTGTGTCACCAAAATAAAAAAAAAATACAGCAAACATCTAATTTGACTTGTTTGCATTTTATTTGGTGTTGATACCTTGATGATTGATTGATTGATTCATTGGTTTACCCCAAGTGAACAGTATTGCAGCTATCTTATAAGAATAAGTTCACAAACAATACATCATTCAGATAATAAGGTGACCCTGTGATTGACCTATTGGGGATCGTCATGGTCATGATTGTATGGTAGTTGGATTTACAACTACCTGTGCAATCAGTGACTATCGCCACTAAAGTTGTGAGTTCGAACCCCATATATGCCGAGATGTACTTGATACAACATTAAGTGATCAAGTTTTTCAGTGACTTATGACATGTCTGTGGTTTTCACTGGGTAGTACTCCGGTTTCCTCCACCAATAAAACTGACCACCACGATATAACTGAAATATTGTTGAAAGTGGCTTTAAATACCATAAAACAACCAATCATTTTATTTGGTGTTGATACCTTAATGATTGAGTGATTGATTGATATATGGTATGATTGTTTTACACCAATTGAACAATATTACAGCTATATTATGAGAATCAACTGCTAATAAGGTGACACTGTGATTGGTCTATACACGAATGTTTTGATTGGATAGGATGAAAAAATATTTGCTTGCAACAAGCCACCAACGACCATTGCTAACATACTTGATCTTTATGACCTGCTGCAAGTTGTCTTTTATGTTCAATTTGGAAATTGGAAAAAATATGATTTTTTGGCATAAAATCATGATTTTTCACACGAAATACCCCAAACAATTTTTTTAAGTGCCCCTAGGTTTGACTGTAAATCACTTAACTTGTACAGTGAAACCTGTCTAAACCGAACCCTGTGTAAACTGAAAACCTGCCTAAACCAGACAGACTTTACAATCCCATCTCGATCTACTAATTGTCTGTAATTTGAACCTGTGTATACCGAATACCTGTCTAAACTGAACAAAATCTTCAGTCCCATAGGGGTTCGGTTTAGACAGGTTTTACTGTATATATATTTATATTCATTTTACAGAGACTTGAAATGATAAAGCTACTTTTAAAGAATATAGAAGAACCATATCGTTTGTCACTGGTGACAGATGAACACGAATCAATGGAGTTCACTTACACACAGTAAGATTCCTAATGTGTAAGGACAGAGTTAGTTCCTAATAAATTGTAATAAAAGGAAAAACAAGCAAGATGCTGCACGCTACGTCGTGCTAAAAATACCCCCACTCGTTCATTTGTGTCAAATTTGTATACATCTCAACACTTGTTACCGAAAAATGCCGTAAAAACATGAAAAATTCTAAGTCACACAGTAAACAGGAAGTAGATGTGCAGTAAGCCTGGAAAGGGGAGATACGGACAAGTCACCATGCCAAAGTCATGTATCAAAAATAAAATCATTTCTTCCAGTAGCAGCTGAGACATCTTTAACGAAAGTGTGAACGGACAGACGGACGGACAAGGTGATTGCAATATAGCCCCCTCTCTACGAGTGGGGGTATAATAATTCCACACTGTCGGAACAATTCCAAAACCCAAATCAAATAATTGTAGAAACGGAGTCGAAATGATTACCGATAACACACAATACATGACTGCTCACTCCTTGGCACAGGCACTTCAATAAAAGTGGTTGGGTTAAACAAGTTTTATGGTTCCCCCCCTCCCCCTCTTTGTGAAATGGTGTGTTCATGTAATTCAGTTTAAGCGTTTTCACCCTGAAAAACAAGGGGCCCTCTTGGTCATAATGGCATGGTATTTGGATTTATGGTAGTTCTAATCCTGCGATACTCGATGTAACATTATGTGATAAAGTTTTTCAGTGACTTGCGGAAGGTCAATGGTTTTCTCCGGGTACCCTTGTTTCCTCCACTAATAAAACTGACCACCACATTATATCTGAAACATTGTTGAAAGTGGTGTTAATAAATACCATAACCATAACCCTTGAATAGATTGGTAGTATTAATTGTTATAATGACAGGATGTTCCTTTAAACCTTTTTTGTCTATTTTTAGGAACGATTCTAATTTAGTCGACGATAGAATAATGATAAAAGATACAGACCAGGAAATAAATCTAGATAAATATGCATTTTCTAATGCTTTATCTCAGTCAGGTATGGTTTGTTTTGTTTACTTTAACATTTATTATTTATTTATTTATTTTTTTCAAATTCCAACAAAATAGAAATCAATAACTACATCATATAAAGGTTGAATTACTAGAAATATATAATACTACATATATATATACATAATGCAATATTGGTTCTCACAAAAGTATCATGCAAATTCATATTGTGAATTTGTTGGATTTTTTTTTAAAGAGGAGGAAAGAGATGTGTAAGAAGAAAGAGGTGAAGCTAAGTTTTCAGTTGTGATTTTGATGTTAATATTAGTGAGTTGCTTTTTTTTAATATGATATGATAGACTGTCCCATTCATGTTTTATTCAAATGTAACAAAGTAAACAAAATACCAAAAATTACTTTAAAAATTTAATTCCAATTAGATTGGTACACATTGTAATTGAATACAAAAAAACACATGTATTAAGATTTTCTTCCATGATTTAATTTTGACATAATGTCTTCAAAATGTTGTATTGGATTGGATTCGGTGGTCTGGGTACGGTCCCTGTGAAACAAGCATATTCCACAGAACTAAAACAATCTTCAGAACATTTTGTTTATCTAATAAAATATGGTATGTTGACATTTCATGTCACGTTACTAAAATTAGAAATATAGGCAAGGTAAACCATGGGTTGCATAACCAAGGCTTTAAATGAAGATGAGAGACCTAATTTTAACCCTTTGTCATATGTAAAGAAATGTTACTCTTTTTAACGAAGGGTTAAATTTAACCTTGGATTAAGAATAACCACAAGATGAACAACCAACCTAGGCAAGGTAAACTGACATGTTTTATTAAGATGAACAACCAACCTAGGCAAGGTAAACTGACATGTTTTATTAAGATGAAGAACCAACCTAGACAAGGTAAACTGACATGTTTTATTAAGATGAACAACCAACCTAGGCAAGGTAAACTGACATGTTTTATTAAGATGAACAACCAACCTAGGCAAGGTAAACTGACATGTTTTATTAAGATGAACAACCAACCTAGACAAGGTAAACTGACATGTTTTATTAAGATGAACAACCAACCTAGGCAAGGTAAACTGACATGTTTTATTAAGATGAACAACCAACCTAGACAAGGTAAACTGACATGTTTTATTAAGATGAACAACCAACCTAGGCAAGGTAAACTGACATGTTTTATTAAGATGAACAACCAACCTAGGCAAGGTAAACTGACATGTTTTATTAAGATGAACAACCAACCTAGACGAGGTAAACTGACATGTTTTATTAAGATGAACAACCAACCTGGGCAAGGTAAACTGACATGTTTTATTAAGATGAACAACCAACCTAGGCAAGGTAAACTGACATGTTTAATTAAGATGAACAGCCAACCTAGGCAAGGTAAACTGACATGTTTTATTAAGATGAACAACCAACCTAGGCAAGGTAAACTGACATGTTTTATTAAGATGAACAACCAACCTAGGCAAGGTAAACTGACATGTTTTATTAAGATGAACAACCAACCTAGGCAAGGTAAACTGACATGTTTTATTAAGATGAACAACCAACCTATGCAAGGTAAACTGACATGTTTTATTAAGATGAACAACCAACCTAGGCAAGGTAAACTGACATGTTTTATTAAGATGAACAACCAACCTAGGCAAGGTAAACTGACATGTTTTATTAAGATGAACAACCAACCTAGACAAGGTAAACTGACATGTTTTATTAAGATGAACAACCAACCTAGACAAGGTAAACTGACATGTTTTATTAAGATGAACAACCAACCTAGGCAAGGTAAACTGACATGTTTTATTAAGATGAACAACCAACCTAGACGAGGTAAACTGACATGTTTTATTAAGATGAACAACCAACCTAGGCAAGGTAAACTGACATGTTTTATTAAGATGAACAACCAACCTAGACAAGGTAAACTGACATGTATTATTAAGATGAACAACCAACCTAGGCAAGGTAAACTGACATGTTTTATTAAGAGGAACAACCAACCTAGACAAGGTAAACTGACATGTATTATTAAGATGAACAACCAACCTAGGCAAGGTAAACTGACATGTTTTATTAAGATGAACAACCAACCTAGACAAGGTAAACTGACATGTATTATTAAGATGAACAACCAACCTAGGCAAGGTAAACTGACATGTTTTATTAAGATGAACAACCAACCTAGGCAAGGTAAACTGACATGTTTTATTAAGATGAAGAACCAACCTAGGCAAGGTAAACTGACATGTTTTATTAAGATGAACAACCAACCTAGACAAGGTAAACTGACATGTTTTATTAAGATGAACAACCAACCTAGGCAAGGTAAACTGACATGTTTTATTAAGATGAACAACCAACCTAGGCAAGGTAAACTGACATGTTTTATTAAGATGAACAACCAACCTAGGCAAGGTAAACTGACATGTTTTATTAAGATGAACAACCAACCTAGACAAGGTAAACTGACATGTTTTATTAAGATGAACAACCAACCTAGGCAAGGTAAACTGACATGTTTTATTAAGATGAACAACCAACCTAGACGAGGTAAACTGACATGTTTTATTAAGATGAACAACCAACCTAGGCAAGGTAAACTGACATGTTTTATTAAGATGAACAACCAACCTAGGCAAGGTAAACTGACATGTTTTATTAAGTTGAACAACCAACCTAGACGAGGTAAACTGACATGTTTTATTAAGATGAACAACCAACCTAGGCAAGGTAAACTGACATGTTTTATTAAGTTGAACAACCAACCTAGGCAAGGTAAACTGACATGTTTTATTAAGATGAACAACCAACCTAGACAAGGTAAACTGACATGTTTTATTAAGATGAACAACCAACCTGGGCAAGGTAAACTGACATGTTTTATTAAGATGAACAACCAATCTAGGCAAGGTAAACTGACATGTTTTATTAAGATGAACAACCAACCTAGGCAAGGTAAACTGACATGTTTTATTAAGATGAACAACCAACCTAGGCAAGGTAAACTGACATGTTTTATTAAGATGAACAACCAACCTAGGCAAGGTAAACTGACATGTTTTATTAAGATGAACAACCAACCTAGGCAAGGTAAACTGACATGTTTTATTAAGATGAACAACCAACCTAGGCAAGGTAAACTGACATGTTTTATTAAGATGAACAACCAACCTAGGCAAGGTAAACTGACATGTTTTATTAAGATGAACAACCAACCTAGGCAAGGTAAACTGACATGTTTTATTAAGATGAACAACCAACCTAGGCAAGGTAAACTGACATGTTTTATTAAGTTGAACAACCAACTTAGGCAAGGTAAACTGACATGTTTTATTAAGATGAACAACCAACCTAGACAAGGTAAACTGACATGTTTTATTAAGATGAACAACCAACCTAGACAAGGTAAACTGACATGTTTTATTAAGATGAACAACCAACCTGGACAAGGTAAACTGACATGTTTTATTAAGATGAACAACCAACCTAGGCAAGGTAAACTGACATGTTTTATTAAGATGAACAACCAACCTAGGCAAGGTAAACTGACATGTTTTATTAAGATGAACAACCAACCTAGGCAAGGTAAACTGACATGTTTTATTAAGATGAACATCCAACCTAGACAAGGTAAACTGACATGTTTTATTAAGATGAACAACCAACCTAGACAAGGTAAACTGACATGTTTTATTAAGATGAACAACCAACCTAGACAAGGTAAACTGACATGTTTTATTAAGATGAAGAACCAACCTAGGCAAGGTAAACTGACATGTTTTATTAAGATGAACAACCAACCTAGGCAAGGTAAACTGACATGTTTTATTAAGATGAACAACCAACCTAGGCAAGGTAAACTGACATGTTTTATTAAGATGAACAACCAACCTAGGCAAGGTAAACTGACATGTTTTATTAAGATGAACAACCAACCTAGGCAAGGTAAACTGATATGTTTTATTAAGATGAACAACCAACCTAGGCAAGGTAAACTGACATGTTTTATTAAGATGAACAACCAACCTAGGCAAGGTAAACTGACATGTTTTATTAAGATGAACAACCAACCTAGGCAAGGTAAACTGACATGTTTTATTAAGATGAACAACCAACCTAGGCAAGGTAAACTGACATGTTTTATTAAGATGAACAACCAACCTAGGCAAGGTAAACTGACATCTTTTATTAAGATGAACAACCAACCTAGGCAAGGTAAACTGACATGTTTTATTAAGATGAACAACCAACCTAGGGAAGGTAAACTGACATCTTTTATTAAGATGAACAACCAACCTAGGCAAGGTAAACTGACATCTTTTATTAAGATGAACAACCAACCTAGGGAAGGTAAACTGACATGTTTTATTAAGATGAACAACCAACCTAGGCAAGGTAAACTGACATGTTTTATTAAGATGAACAACCAACCTAGGCAAGGTAAACTGACATGTTTTATTAAGTTGAACAACCAACCTAGGCAAGGTAAACTGACATGTTTTATTAAGATGAACAACCAACCTAGACAAGGTAAACTGACATGTTTTATTAAGATGAACAACCAACCTGGACAAGGTAAACTGACATGTTTTATTAAGATGAACAACCAACCTGGACAAGGTAAACTGACATGTTTTATTAAGATGAACAACCAACCTAGGCAAGGTAAACTGACATGTTTTATTAAGATGAACAACCAACCTAGGCAAGGTAAACTGACATGTTTTATTAAGATGAACAACCAACCTAGGCAAGGTAAACTGACATGTTTTATTAAGATGAACATCCAACCTAGACAAGGTAAACTGACATGTTTTATTAAGATGAACAACCAACCTAGACAAGGTAAACTGACATGTTTTATTAAGATGAACAACCAACCTAGACAAGGTAAACTGACATGTTTTATTAAGATGAACAACCAACCTAGACAAGGTAAACTGACATGTTTTATTAAGATGAACAACCAACCTAGACAAGGTAAACTGACATGTTTTATTAAGATGAACAACCAACCTAGACAAGGTAAACTGACATGTTTTATTAAGATGAACAACCAACCTAGACAAGGTAAACTGACATGTTTTATTAAGATGAACAACCAACCTGGACAAGGTAAACTGACATGTTTTATTAAGATGAACAACCAACCTAGACAAGGTAAACTGACATGTTTTATTAAGATGAACATCCAACCTAGACAAGGTAAACTGACATGTTTTATTAAGATGAACAACCAACCTAGACAAGGTAAACTGACATGTTTTATTAAGATGAACAACCAACCTAGACAAGGTAAACTGACATGTTTTATTAAGATGAACAACCAACCTAGACAAGGTAAACTGACATGTTTTATTAAGATGAACAACCAACCTGGACAAGGTAAACTGACATGTTTTATTAAGATGAACAACCAACCTAGGCAAGGTAAACTGACATGTTTTATTAAGATGAACAACCAACCTAGGCAAGGTAAACTGACATGTTTTATTAAGATGAACAACCAACCTAGGCAAGGTAAACTGACATGTTTTATTAAGATGAACATCCAACCTAGACAAGGTAAACTGACATGTTTTATTAAGATGAACAACCAACCTAGACAAGGTAAACTGACATGTTTTATTAAGATGAACAACCAACCTAGGCAAGGTAAACTGACATGTTTTATTAAGATGAACAACCAACCTAGACAAGGTAAACTGACATGTTTTATTAAGATGAAGAACCAACCTAGACAAGGTAAACTGACATGTTTTATTAAGATGAACAACCAACCTAGGCAAGGTAAACTGACATGTTTTATTAAGATGAACAACCAACCTAGGCAAGGTAAACTGACATGTTTTATTAAGATGAACAACCAACCTAGGCAAGGTAAACTGACATGTTTTATTAAGATGAACAACCAACCTAGACAAGGTAAACTGACATGTTTTATTAAGATGAACAACCAACCTAGACAAGGTAAACTGACATGTTTTATTAAGATGAAGAACCAACCTAGACAAGGTAAACTGACATGTTTTATTAAGATGAACAACCAACCTAGGCAAGGTAAACTGACATGTTTTATTAAGATGAACAACCAACCTAGGCAAGGTAAACTGACATGTTTTATTAAGATGAACAACCAACCTAGGCAAGGTAAACTGACATGTTTTATTAAGATGAACAACCAACCTAGGCAAGGTAAACTGACATGTTTTATTAAGATGAACAACCAACCTAGGCAAGGTAAACTGACATGTTTTATTAAGATGAACAACCAACCTAGGCAAGGTAAACTGACATGTTTTATTAAGATGAACAACCAACCTAGGCAAGGTAAACTGACATGTTTTATTAAGATGAACAACCAACCTAGGCAAGGTAAACTGACATGTTTTATTAAGATGAACAACCAACCTAGGCAAGGTAAACTGACATGTTTTATTAAGATGAACAACCAACCTAGGCAAGGTAAACTGACATGTTTTATTAAGATGAACAACCAACCTAGGCAAGGTAAACTGACATGTTTTATTAAGATGAACAACCAACCTAGGCAAGGTAAACTGACATGTTTTATTAAGATGAACAACCAACCTAGGCAAGGTAAACTGACATGTTTTATTAAGATGAACAACCAACCTAGGCAAGGTAAACTGGCATGTTTTATTAAGATGAACAACCAACCTAGGCAAGGTAAACTGACATGTTTTATTAAGATGAACAACCAACCTAGACAAGGTAAACTGACATGTTTTATTAAGATGAACAACCAACCTAGGCAAGGTAAACTGACATGTTTTATTAAGATGAACAACCAACCTAGGCAAGGTAAACTGACATGTTTTATTAAGATGAACAACCAACCTAGACGAGGTAAACTGACATGTTTTATTAAGATGAACAACCAACCTGGGCAAGGTAAACTGACATGTTTTATTAAGATGAACAACCAACCTAGGCAAGGTAAACTGACATGTTTTATTAAGATGAACAACCAACCTAGGCAAGGTAAACTGACATGTTTTATTAAGTTGAACAACCAACCTAGGCAAGGTAAACTGACATGTTTTATTAAGATGAACAACCAACCTAGACAAGGTAAACTGACATGTTTTATTAAGATGAACAACCAACCTGGGCAAGGTAAACTGACATGTTTTATTAAGATGAACAACCAACCTAGGCAAGGTAAACTGACATGTTTTATTAAGATGAACAACCAACCTAGGCAAGGTAAACTGACATGTTTTATTAAGATGAACAACCAACCTAGGCAAGGTAAACTGACATGTTTTATTAAGATGAACAACCAACCTAGGCAAGGTAAACTGACATGTTTTATTAAGATGAACAACCAACCTAGGCAAGGTAAACTGACATGTTTTATTAAGATGAACAACCAACCTAGGCAAGGTAAACTGACATGTTTTATTAAGATGAACAACCAACCTAGGCAAGGTAAACTGACATGTTTTATTAAGATGAACAACCAACCTAGGGAAGGTAAACTGACATGTTTTATTAAGATGAACAACCAACCTAGGCAAGGTAAACTGACATGTTTTATTAAGATGAACAACCAACCTAGGCAAGGTAAACTGACATGTTTTATTAAGTTGAACAACCAACCTAGGCAAGGTAAACTGACATGTTTTATTAAGATGAACAACCAACCTAGACAAGGTAAACTGACATGTTTTATTAAGATGAACAACCAACCTAGACAAGGTAAACTGACATGTTTTATTAAGATGAACAACCAACCTAGGCAAGGTAAACTGACATGTTTTATTAAGATGAACAACCAACCTAGGCAAGGTAAACTGACATGTTTTATTAAGATGAACAACCAACCTAGGCAAGGTAAACTGACATGTTTTATTAAGATGAACATCCAACCTAGACAAGGTAAACTGACATGTTTTATTAAGATGAACAACCAACCTAGACAAGGTAAAGTGACATGTTTTATTAAGATGAACAACCAACCTAGACAAGGTAAACTGACATGTTTTATTAAGATGAAGAACCAACCTAGACAAGGTAAACTGACATGTTTTATTAAGATGAAGAACCAACCTAGGCAAGGTAAACTGACATGTTTTATTAAGATGAACAACCAACCTAGGCAAGGTAAACTGACATGTTTTATTAAGATGAACAACCAACCTAGGCAAGGTAAACTGACATGTTTTATTAAGATGAACAACCAACCTAGGCAAGGTAAACTGACATGTTTTATTAAGATGAACAACCAACCTAGGCAAGGTAAACTGACATGTTTTATTAAGATGAACAACCAACCTAGGCAAGGTAAACTGACATGTTTTATTAAGATGAACAACCAACCTAGGCAAGGTAAACTGACATGTTTTATTAAGATGAACAACCAACCTAGGCAAGGTAAACTGACATGTTTTATTAAGATGAACAACCAACCTAGGCAAGGTAAACTGACATGTTTTATTAAGATGAACAACCAACCTAGGCAAGGTAAACTGACATGTTTTATTAAGATGAACAACCAACCTAGACAAGGTAAACTGACATGTTTTATTAAGATGAACAACCAACCTAGACGAGGTAAACTGACATGTTTTATTAAGATGAACAACCAACCTAGGCAAGGTAAACTGACATGTTTTATTAAGATGAACAACCAACCTAGACAAGGTAAACTGACATGTTTTATTAAGATGAACAACCAACCTAGACAAGGTAAACTGACATGTTTTATTAAGATGAACAACCAACCTAGACGAGGTAAACTGACATGTTTTATTAAGATGAACAACCAACCTGGGCAAGGTAAACTGACATGTTTTATTAAGATGAACAACCAACCTAGGCAAGGTAAACTGACATGTTTTATTAAGATGAACAACCAACCTAGACGAGGTAAACTGACATGTTTTATTAAGATGAACAACCAACCTAGACGAGGTAAACTGACATGTTTTATTAAGATGAACAACCAACCTGGGCAAGGTAAACTGACATGTTTTATTAAGATGAACAACCAACCTAGACAAGGTAAACTGACATGTATTATTAAGATGAACAACCAACCTAGACAAGGTAAACTGACATGTTTTATTAAGATGAACAACCAACCTAGACAAGGTAAACTGACATGTTTTATTAAGATGAACAACCAACCTAGGCAAGGTAAACTGACATGTTTTATTAAGATGAACAACCAACCTAGGCAAGGTAAACTGACATGTATTATTAAGATGAACAACCAACCTAGACAAGGTAAACTGACATGTTTTATTAAGATGAACAACCAACCTAGGCAAGGTAAACTGACATGTTTTATTAAGATGAACAACCAACCTAGGCAAGGTAAACTGACATGTTTTATTAAGATGAACAACCAACCTAGGCAAGGTAAACTGACATGTTTTATTAAGATGAACAACCAACCTAGGCAAGGTAAACTGACATGTTTTATTAAGATGAACAACCAACCTAGGCAAGGTAAACTGACATGTTTTATTAAGATGAACAACCAACCTAGGCAAGGTAAACTGACATGTTTTATTAAGATGAACAACCAACCTAGGCAAGGTAAACTGACATGTTTTATTAAGATGAACAACCAACCTAGGCAAGGTAAACTGACATGTTTTATTAAGATGAACAACCAACCTAGGCAAGGTAAACTGACATGTTTTATTAAGATGAACAACCAACCTAGGCAAGGTAAACTGACATGTTTTATTAAGATGAACAACCAACCTAGGCAAGGTAAACTGACATGTTTTATTAAGATGAACAACCAACCTAGGCAAGGTAAACTGACATGTTTTATTAAGATGAACAACCAACCTAGGCAAGGTAAACTGACATGTTTTATTAAGATGAACAACCAACCTAGGGAAGGTAAACTGACATGTTTTATTAAGATGAACAACCAACCTAGGCAAGGTAAACTGACATGTTTTATTAAGATGAACAACCAACCTAGGCAAGGTAAACTGACATGTTTTATTAAGTTGAACAACCAACCTAGGCAAGGTAAACTGACATGTTTTATTAAGATGAACAACCAACCTAGACAAGGTAAACTGACATGTTTTATTAAGATGAACAACCAACCTAGACAAGGTAAACTGACATGTTTTATTAAGATGAACAACCAACCTAGGCAAGGTAAACTGACATGTTTTATTAAGATGAACAACCAACCTAGGCAAGGTAAACTGACATGTTTTATTAAGATGAACAACCAACCTAGGCAAGGTAAACTGACATGTTTTATTAAGATGAACATCCAACCTAGACAAGGTAAACTGACATGTTTTATTAAGATGAACAACCAACCTAGACAAGGTAAAGTGACATGTTTTATTAAGATGAACAACCAACCTAGACAAGGTAAACTGACATGTTTTATTAAGATGAAGAACCAACCTAGACAAGGTAAACTGACATGTTTTATTAAGATGAAGAACCAACCTAGGCAAGGTAAACTGACATGTTTTATTAAGATGAACAACCAACCTAGGCAAGGTAAACTGACATGTTTTATTAAGGTGAACAACCAACCTAGGCAAGGTAAACTGACATGTTTTATTAAGATGAACAACCAACCTAGGCAAGGTAAACTGACATGTTTTATTAAGATGAACAACCAACCTAGGCAAGGTAAACTGACATGTTTTATTAAGATGAACAACCAACCTAGGCAAGGTAAACTGACATGTTTTATTAAGATGAACAACCAACCTAGGCAAGGTAAACTGACATGTTTTATTAAGATGAACAACCAACCTAGGCAAGGTAAACTGACATGTTTTATTAAGATGAACAACCAACCTAGGCAAGGTAAACTGACATGTTTTATTAAGATGAACAACCAACCTAGGCAAGGTAAACTGACATGTTTTATTAAGATGAACAACCAACCTAGGCAAGGTAAACTGACATGTTTTATTAAGATGAACAACCAACCTAGGCAAGGTAAACTGACATGTTTTATTAAGATGAACAACCAACCTAGGCAAGGTAAACTGACATGTTTTATTAAGATGAACAACCAACCTAGACAAGGTAAACTGACATGTTTTATTAAGATGAACAACCAACCTAGACGAGGTAAACTGACATGTTTTATTAAGATGAACAACCAACCTAGGCAAGGTAAACTGACATGTTTTATTAAGATGAACAACCAACCTAGGCAAGGTAAACTGACATGTTTTATTTAGATGAACAACCAACCTAGACAAGGTAAACTGACATGTTTTATTAAGATGAACAACCAACCTAGACGAGGTAAACTGACATGTTTTATTAAGATGAACAACCAACCTGGGCAAGGTAAACTGACATGTTTTATTAAGATGAACAACCAACCTAGGCAAGGTAAACTGACATGTTTTATTAAGATGAACAACCAACCTAGACAAGGTAAACTGACATGTTTTATTAAGATGAACAACCAACCTAGACGAGGTAAACTGACATGTTTTATTAAGATGAACAACCAACCTGGGCAAGGTAAACTGACATGTTTTATTAAGATGAACAACCAACCTAGACAAGGTAAACTGACATGTATTATTAAGATGAACAACCAACCTAGACAAGGTAAACTGACATGTTTTATTAAGATGAACAACCAACCTAGACAAGGTAAACTGACATGTTTTATTAAGATGAACAACCAACCTAGGCAAGGTAAACTGACATGTTTTATTAAGATGAACAACCAACCTAGGCAAGGTAAACTGACATGTATTATTAAGATGAACAACCAACCTAGACAAGGTAAACTGACATGTTTTATTAAGATGAACAACCAACCTAGGCAAGGTAAACTGACATGTTTTATTAAGATGAACAACCAACCTAGGCAAGGTAAACTGACATGTTTTATTAAGATGAACAACCAACCTAGGCAAGGTAAACTGACATGTTTTATTAAGATGAACAACCAACCTAGGCAAGGTAAACTGACATGTATTATTAAGATGAACAACCAACCTAGACAAGGTAAACTGACATGTTTTATTAAGATGAACAACCAACCTAGGCAAGGTAAACTGACATGTTTTATTAAGATGAACAACCAACCTAGGCAAGGTAAACTGACATGTTTTATTAAGATGAACAACCAACCTAGGCAAGGTAAACTGACATGTATTATTAAGATGAACAACCACTAAATTTGATTAAGTTTTTATTAAATAAGGCTTTAATAGAAGATAAGCTACAGAGTATTAACCCTTTGTTATGTAACCAAATGTTACTCTTTTTTAACAAAGGGTTAAATTTAACCTTAGAATAAGATTAACTACAAGATGAACAACCAGGGCCAGTACATAGAATTTTATTTAAGTTTTCATAATTAAATATTCTCTGATGAATTTTTGTACTTGTCTTTTTTGTTATTTCAGTGAAGCTGTCTATATGGGAATCCACTCTGGACAAATTCATTGATTCAATAGAATTTATCAGTGAGGTAGGTAAACACACAACATATATTTAGTTTGATGTAAATGTACATGTATTAGCATTTTTTGGGTCAAATTCAGGTATCGGCCCCTATTTGGGTGGATTCATTATGTCTGGTGATTTTCTGATCAAGGATGCTTAAAGTTATAATGTCGTAGATTGTGGTGATTTTTTTTGTCCAGATATTTTTTACAAGGAGTACATCAAAAACATAAATTATTGAGTTTTAAAGTAAAAAGTCCATCCATTCTCTTTTAATTTCATGAAAACACATCTCCAACATAAATTCCTGTCTGCGACGATATAGGCCCATATTCATATAACCTTAGGTGACCTTTTACCACACATGCATGAAGTCTGCCAATGGAAAACCTGCACACAGTTGTACAAGAATTTTAGCTGATTCTGCTATGGTAATTAAGTCTCCCAAACAACGTTTGGAGACTTATTGTTTTTGCTCCGTTTCTTATTATTATTATTATTTATTATTCTTGTTCTTGTTATTCTCCTTTCTTTCCGTGCACCATGATCTTGTCCACAGCAGATCTCAGGAACTACAGGACAGAATTTCATGAAACTTGGTGGAGTTATAGATATATGTTTCTAGTTGATCCTAAAGTTTTCAGATTTGCGGTAAAGGGGGTCAAAGCCATATTTTTGAGGGTTCAAAGGGGGTGGGGGTTACTATAGAATCCTATGGGAAAATTTGAAATTTCGTACATTAATGTTGATAACTTCTAACTGGATAATGATAGAGACATAAATTTTGACATAGTGATAGGTCACCATTAGAGGAGCAATTCTGCGTTTTCAAAATTTTCAAGATGTCTGCCATTTTCAAAATGGCTGCCAAAACACGGCATAAAAATGGGGGGTAAAAATTCAACATTGTCCGATATCATCAAAATTTGATATGTGGGTAGATAGTGTCAGTGGCCGGTTTGGGAGACTTCATAATCGTTAGATTATAATCATATCTTGTTGGATTTATAACTACCTATGCAATCAGTGCCTATCACCACTAAAGTTGTGAGTTTAAATCCCACTCAGGCTAGATGTACTCGATACAACATTATGTGATAAAGGTTGTCAGTAACTTGTAGCAGGTCGGTGGATTTCTCCGGGTACTCTGTTTTCCTCCACCAATAAAACTGACTGCAACGACATAGCTGAAATATTGTTGAAAATGGCCTTAAACATCATAACAAACGATTAGTGCTATCTATTTATCACCACTAAAGTTGTGAATTCGAACCCTGTTCATGGCGAGATGTACTTGATACAACATTATGTGATAAAGTTTGTCAGTGACTTGCCACTGGTCATGGTTTTCTTCGGGTACTACAGTTTCCTCCACAAATAAAACTGACCACCATGATATAGCTGAAATACTGTTAAACACCATAAACCAAATCAAACCATTTAACTTTGTGGATATAAATTTTATTGGTTTGTGGAAAAATATCATTTTCAACTAGAGAAGATACATAGATATATGGAGACAAATATTTGTTGAATTTTTAGTTCCACCGAAGACACATTGTTCCACTGACACATTGTACTTGCTCGGAGAGAAGAAGTCTTTTGTCTTACTCTTTAGTAGCAATTTTATAGTTTTCATTTTCGCCCAACTGGGAATGGAACCAACGGAGTACTCAGAGAAAACCACCGACCTGTCACAAGTAACTGACAAACTTTATCACATAATGTTGAATTGAGTACAACTCGCCATAGAGAACGGAACCAATGATTTATGGTTGTGGAGGCGGGCAACCATGCTATTACACCACACAGGCAGTTTGGCTAATAGGCTGACAAATGGATTTAGAACTCGCACAACTTTACTCCACAATAAGGTGTGTAATTATGTCTCCCCTTTGAACGAAAGGAGACATATTGTTTTAGTCTGATTTTTTCTTCTTCCGCTTCCGCTTCTTCTGCTTCTTCTCAGCAAAGCTTGTCCGGACCATAACTTTTTTGTCTTTCTAGATAGGTCAATTATATTTGGTATGTGGGTGCATGACCATAAGGCGGTGTGTCGCGTACCGTAATGACCTTTGTGGGACTTTGACCTTGAGGTCAAATAATTGTTTTTTAAATAATTTCTTGTCCGGGCATTAACATTTTTGTCTTTAGAAATAGGTCAATGATATTTGGTATGTGGGTGCATGACCATAAGGTGGTGTGTCGCATACTGTAATGACCTTCGTGGGACCTTGACCTGTGACCTCAAGGTCAAATAATTGTTTTTTAAATAGTATCATTCAACTCATAATGTGTAACTTATTGTTGTACAGATTGCCGCATTAAAGGGAGACATAAGTTTTAGGTATCTAAAACAGTTCTTCCTAGTTTTGTATTAGATTTTATTTAAATGTTTTGTGCTAAGCACAGTTTTAATACCAACCAGATTCAAACAGTAGATCCTTTATTTTTATAATGCTGGAAAGGACTGGAATATGATCCAGTTAATGGATATAAGATGTGCTTACATGTACTCCTTTCTTTCAGGAATTAAGATCAGGCAAGAAAATTTCTTTAACAAGACAAGAAGCTCTTAGAAAGCTAGGAGAAATATTTGCATTAAGGTAAAGTGTTTGTAGGATGTAGCTTATGTTCCATTGTACATAAGTTTGAATATCCGATAGGGATTTATTAATCTGCCTTTCAAAGAAACGTCTTTTTATGATCCTGGGGAGTATGAAATTTATGCATAATGCCACTTGCAGTGAAATATGAAATTTATGCTTAATGCCAATTGCAGTGAAATATGAAATTTATGCGTAACGCCAATACGGTTGTTTCGAATCATTTCCATTCCGTCAAAATTTGGTTATTTTCGTCCGCCAGATCAAGTGATTTCGATGGACTAATCGGCATTGAACTTCCGGTGTCAATGTACACAACAGAAACTCCAATCGATATGTGCCGTTTTAACTTAAAAAAAATCTTAACATTTTCTGTAAAAGACAGATATCAATTAAATTATTTTATTTGTATCAAAGACTTCAATGCAGAGACAAATACTTCTTTAAAATTAAATTTGTTTTCTTTCTTTATTTGTGACTGTCAGCATCATCAAAGGAAAACGATCTGCCTTTATGTATATATTTCTGATATCAGACAGATAGTGGGGTACCGAACACCAGTATTTATTCAGCGGTTTCCTTGGCATTTCCATATTACAATTGCTTATAATCTACCGCATCTACGACTATGATATGCTGACGTTGTCACAGTAATAGCGTAAACATCGGAAGTCTCCCGCCGATTTGTTCAGACGTCAAGACAAGAAAAAGACGGAACGTGGTCGGAATTGACATGATTTGAAACAACCGTATTGCAACAAAATATTGAGATGAAAACATACATTTTCCTCTTTTTTTGTGCAGTGTTTTTGCAGAAACGTTTATTTTTAAAAGTTTGTATGTCCTTAACAAAAAAATTATGATTATATGTGGAAAATAGGCACACATCCCGAATGGTCTTGATACAATGGAAGGAATTAAAACCAGTATTGTCATCTATTGTCAAAAATACAGATCCTTTTATATGTTTTATTTAAATGTAGTTTTTGTTGCTTGGTTTTCTTCATTCAGGTTTACGGAAGGGTATGATAATATGATTCAAATACATGTACAATAATGCATATTTTCATAACTACATTGTTAAGACCAGCTATAACCTCGCTGTTTCTGGTTCAATTTTCAAACAAATATAACACTGTCACTTTTGAAATTGACAGTTGAATCATTATTAATAAACAATTGACGCTGGAGGTGTAGATGCCGTGCTCGATAGCAAAAAACATGTGACAAATCTTGATAACTGGTGCTGACAACCTAGTGCAACAAACGACGAAGTAGTTCACATGTGAATAGTGGCAGTGGCTTCATTTATCACAAAATTTCGTTGGATTTTAAAGAAGTCTCCGGTTTGATTAATTGCTTTAATGTTACGGTAACTTTTTGTCCTACAACCATCAAACCAAAGTGTATAAAATTGGTATTTGTTGCTTCTCCGCTAACCACACAGCATTAAGGAGCAAGAGCAAAGACTGGATGGATGAGAATCAGGATAATGTGTACGAGTAGGACGACATATCTCAGCGGACTGTTGTATCAGTGAGCTAGCACTATAAAAATCCAACTAAGCATGTTGGTCTAGTACAAAGCGGACCTCATCATCATTTCATTGAAATTTCACTTGTTCTCTCCGTGATATAGCTGAAAAATTGCTGAGATTGTGTTAAACAACAACCACTCGCTCACTAATGGTATAATATATCCATGATTTAAATTATATCAGTTCTTATCAGTTTCTACAGGCACTTACAATAATATAGAAGTCAAGCTTAGTTTTGTGGCTAGAAATATTTTTATGACAGCAAATTTAAAGGAATCATATATTACAAAAATGTATTTGATTTTTATGATTGATTGATTTTTGGTGTTTAACGCCACTTTCAACAATATTTCAGCTATATCATGGCGGCCAGTTTTAGTGGTGGAAGAAGCCAGAGAACCCGGAGAGAACCACCGACCATAGGCAAGTAACTGGTTATTTTATTTTTAACATATTAAAACCTTTCAAAATTGACTATGTACGGTACTTTTTGGTTTTACATGTTTGTTTTTTTTTTTCCTTTATAGACATTCAATAAATTTGAGTTCAGATTTGTTAGATACACCAGACTTCTACTGGGACAGGGACAAGCTAGAATTGTTATTTCAGAAGTCGTGTAATCATCTCAGTATAGCAAGAAGAACAAAGGTATGGCTTTATCACCTTTCATAACTAGACGTAGTTTTCTTACTTTTGATACCAAAAGGTTAAAGGGGAAGTAATGGTTGTGATCATATGTTAGTTGGATTTACAACTACCTATCCAATCAGTGCCTGTCACCACTGATGTTGTGAGTTTGGATCAGTATAGCAAGAAGAATAAAGGTATGCAGAGCTTTCAATATTTTTCAAGTGTACCAATACTTTACTAGTTAGAGGTGGTACATTTGATTAAAATTTGAACAATTTTCATGAATATCGTATACAACACTCTTTAAAATCAAGAGGTACCAAAGACCATTTTAGGTAGGTAAAAGTACCTGGTACTGCTCCTCATTGAAAGGCCTGGTATGGCTTTATCACCTTTCATAACAAGTCAATAGTTTTCTTACTTTTGAGAAGAGGCTAAAGAGGCTATCGTGGTTGTGGTCGCGTATGTTAGTTGTATTAACAACTACATATGCAATCGGTGTCTATCACCACTAATGTTGTGAGTTCGAATCCTACTCATGGCAAGGTGTACTTGACACAACATTATGTGATGATGTTCGTCATTGACTTGTGGCTGGTCTGTGGTTTTCTTCGGTTTCCTCCACCAATAAATCTGACGGCCATGATATAACTGAAATATTGTTGGAACGCTTTAAAGAATAAAAAACTCATTTAGTACAAAAGGATATAGATGTAAATGAACATAGAGACTATCCAACATTACACTTAGACACAAATTCAAGTAAAGGAGAAATGCCTTTATTATTGTTCTGCACTTCACAGTTATGAAGGCATGGTGGCTGAAATGTTTGAATGACGACAGTGATATTCTTATATATTTTTTTATAGGTTATGAATGAGAAATTGAACCATTGTTGTGAGTTAATGGAACTGATAGACAACAAAGTTAATGATGCACGACATGTACGGTTGGAGTGGATGATTATCATCTTAATTATGGTAGAGGTAAGAATAATCTTAATACAACGAAACCAGTCTAAACCAAAACATCCTTGATACCAAATTTTGTTATTGGAATAGACAGTTGTTTGGTTTATACAGGATTTAAAATTAACGAAAGATTTCCTACCTTAGGACTTTATGTAAAGTTCGTTTTATACAGGTTAAATTAACGAAATATTTCCTGCTTTGGTACTTGTTTAAAGTTTGGTTTATACAGGTTAAATTAACGAAATATTTCCTACTTTGGTACTTGTTTAAAGTTTGGTTTATACAGGTTAAATTAACAAAGATTTCCAGCTTTGGTACTTGTTTAAAGTTTGGTTTATACAGGTTAAATTAACGAAATATTTCCTGCTTTGGTACTTGTTTAAAGTTTGGTTTATACAGGTTAAATTAACGAAATATTTCCTGCTTTGGTACTTGTTTAAAGTTTGGTTTATACAGGTTAAATTAACGAAATATTTCCTGCTTTGGTACTTGTTTAAAGTTTGGTTTATACAGATTAAATTAACAAAGATTTCCTGCTTTGGTACTTGTTTAAAGTTTGGTTTATACAGGTTAAATTAACGAAATATTTCCTGCTTTGGTACTTGTTTAAAGTTTGGTTTATACAGGTTAAATTAACGAAATATTTCCTGCTTTGGTACTTGTTTAAAGTTTGGTTTATACAGGTTAAATTAACGAAATATTTCCTGCTTTGGTACTTGTTTAAAGTTTGGTTTATACAGGTTAAATTAACGAAATATTTCCTGCTTTGGTACTTGTTTAAAGTTTGGTTTATACAGATTAAATTAACAAAGATTTCCTGCTTTGGTACTTGTTTAAAGTTTGGTTTATACAGGTTAAATTAACGAAATATTTCCTGCTTTGGTACTTGTTTAAAGTTTGGTTTATACAGGTTAAATTAACGAAATATTTCCTGCTTTGGTACTTGTTTAAAGTTTGGTTTATACAGATTAAATTAACAAAGATTTCCTGCTTTGGTACTTGTTTAAAGTTTGGTTTATACAGGTTAAATTAACGAAATATTTCCTGCTTTGGTACTTGTTTAAAGTTTGATTTATACAGGTTAAATTAACAAAGATTTCCTGCTTTGGTACTTGTTTAAAGTTTGGTTTATACAGGTTAAATTAACGAAATATTTCCTGCTTTGGTACTTGTTTAAAGTTTGGTTTATACAGGTTAAATTAACGAAATATTTCCTACTTTGGTACTTGTTTAAAGTTTGGTTTATACAGGTTAAATTAACAAAGATTTCCTGCTTTGGTACTTGTTTAAAGTTTGGTTTATACAGGTTAAATTAACAAAGATTTCCTGCTTTGGTACTTGTTTAAAGTTTGGTTTATACAGGATCCATTTTATTGAGTGTTCTGTTTAGACAGGTTTCACTGTAAATAGTCTACTTTACCACATTTTTCAATTAAAATGATAATTGGTACCTCCTAATCTCAAAGATATTCACGAAAAATGTTCAAATTTTATAGAAATATTACTGCCTGTAAATAGTGAAGTACTGGTACACTTGAATAACATTGGAAGCTCTGATTTACTATGCAAAACTTACAATAATACATGGTCATGATCTGCGTAAAAAAGTTATAGTTAATAAGATGTGATTATGAAGGGATTTGAACTGCAATCAAAGTCAAAGAGACTAATGATTTTACTTGGAGATAGCAGAGTAGTAGAGTTATCTGGGATTATAAAAACGTAGATATCAAATTTAGTGCACACTACACGATTCTGGAATAACTTTCATCATAATTTAACCTACATGTTTTGTCAAGCTATTCGAGGAGACAACCTACTCCAATTGAGATAATGAGGATCAACGTTAACTGTTCTTTCTAATGTATTACAAATTTTTAAAAAAAATCTCTCATTAAAATTTTAAATATGCACACTGTTTTGTTGGTTTTTTTCCCAAATATCTATCAGATTTGAGGTTTTTTCATATGATACTTGTCAAGAGTAACATATCATTTTTTCCACAGTGAGAGTGCTGATAAAGAATCTTTTGAACAGGACCAATAATTTCTATAGATGTGTATGACAAAATTGAAATAATATTTGTAAGAAGTATCCGTTATGATTTTTTTTGTCTAACAAAATAATGGTCTTAAAGCAATTTATTCTACATTTTTAGTTACCTGTAGTATTCTGTTAACTATGAGCATTCACTGCTATTGTACTCTTTATGTTAAGTTGTCATTCATTTTTGTGATGGGCCGTCATGATCGTATGTTATTAGATTTATAACTACTTATGCAATCAGTGCCTATCCCCACTAACGTTGTGAGTTCGAATCCCGATCAGGCGAAGTTTACTCTATACAACATTATGTTATAAAGTTTGTTAGTGACTTGCGGCAGGTCATGAGTGGTTTTCTCCGGTTACTCCCGTTTCCTCCACCAATACAACTGACCGTTACGATATAAATGAAATATTGTTGAAAGTGGTGTTAAACACCATAACCCTAACCCATTTTTGTGGTAATGTGTGGGCTTTTTGGGTGGGAGGTTTCTTATTGTTTGCTGACATCTATATTGCTGTTGGAGATCCAGTTTTAATCAAAAGGGGGGGGGGGTTCCTATTAACTGGTTTAACCCTGCCACATATTTGTGCCTGTCCCATGTTAGCCAGTAGCTGGATTCTCATCAGAATATGTTGTGGTCTTTTTTGCATTCAATGATATGAAGGGGGTGGTAGTTGTTCGTTTTGGTGAAATTGTTGACTATCACTGTTTATAGTGAGTGAGTGAGTGAGTGATTGTTGTTTAATGTCAAACAAGTATTATTACAGCTACAAATGTATAGCATAGTTATTATAGTGATAGCTCACTGAAACAACAGTTCACAGGTCGAGACATGTTTGACACATTAGCCTGATTCCAAGCCAAGCAGTCTTTCCTTTTACTCCTAAATGCTGCACGCTTAGTAGAGAAGCAATAAATACCAGTTTCATAATCTATGGGTCGACTCGACCGTGGCTTAAACCTGCGATCTACCACATTCGAGGCACGCACACTATCATAATAACCATAAATGTTAATAGACATTTTTTTTTAAACAAAATGACTACATCATCTCAATAGATTTTAATGTACTTATTTATTTTATATATTTTTAGGTTTGTTTTGAATTAGCAAAATATATCGAAAGATTTATTTGGGGCAAGGCAGATGAGGACCATTCTTAATACAAGACATTATATGATGGAGATAATAAACCAATGTGAAAAAACAGATTGTGATATTAAGATGTTTTAATAGGGATGTAATTTGTATTTGTAAATGTCCTGTCAATATACCGTTTAATATATGTGGCATTAAAAACAATATTTTACAATGATATTACAGTGGTGCACCCTCTTGTCATAGGCCACCTCTCTCATGAGGCCACTCTTACCATAGGCCACCTCTCTCATGAAGCCACTCTTACCATAGGCCATCTCTCTCATGAGGCCACTCTTACCATAGGCCACCTCTCTAATGAGGCCACTCTTACCATAGGCCACCTCTCTCATGAGGCCACTCTTACCATAGGCCACCTCTCATGAGGCCACTCTTACCATAGGCCACCTCTCTCATGAGGTCACTCTTACCATAGGCCACCTCTCATGAAGCCACTCTTACCATAGGCCATCTCTCTCATGAGGCCACTCTTACCATAGGCCACCTCTCTCATGAGGCCACTCTTACCATAGGCCACCTCTCTCATGAGGCGACTTTTACCATAGGCCACCTCTCTCATGAGGCCACTCTTACCAAAGGACACCTTATCAGGTCATAATTCAGATGTACTGAGATAGTAAAATTACTTAAGAAATGATTCATGGAAGCCATAATGTGTTTTGACATAAGTTTTTATCCTGAGCGGTACCTATAAAATTATTTTCTGATTTGTTTAACAAGGCTAATGAGATTTTGCCATCTAAATAAATCACTTTTTTGTTTGCAAAGCGAAAGAAGGATGTCATATTAGAATACTAAATTGTTTCTCTCAAGAGATGCCATGTCTCTTATAAGGCCACCTTATCAGGTTAGAATTCAGATGTACTGATATAGAAAAATACTACTAAATTTTTCATCTCAAGAGAAGCCATCTTTCTTATAAGACCACTTTTTTTTTGCAGTAGGGGTGGCCTTAAAAGAGGGGGATCACTATATAACTTATTGATATGATACTGGTGCTAAAATAAATAAGTATAATGCACATTCTAGTGTTTAATGGGTTTTTTTCAAGCCTGAAGAGTTCACAAAATTGTGTAGGCATGTAACTGGAACAATTTGTTGTACTGTTGTATAATGGTTATAATGGCAGTCTTGTTTATTTGTTACTTAACAATTGGTTTCCATTCTGCCAAATTAGGTTCCAAATCTCAGCTTTCATTATGGTTTGGTTTAGTTTGTCCCCACTTTCAACAGTATTTCAGTTATATCATGGCTGTCAGTTTTATTGGTGGAGGAAACTGGAGTACCCAGAGAAAACCACCGACCTGCTGCAAGTCGCTGACAAACTTTATCACATAATGTTGTATCAAGTACACCTCGCCATGAACGGGATTCAAACTCACAACGTTAGCTGTTGTATAATGGTATGGCAGTCTTGTCTATTTGTTACTTAACAATTGGTTATGTATACACAGAATGATGTCAAATTATATTAAAGAGTAAAGTTGATCTTTGGTCTTCTTGCAACTACAGTCAAACCTGTCTATAGTGGTCACCTGGGAGAGTTTGACAAAATGACCACTATAGACAGGTGACCTTTATATGAAGGGGTTTGATTATTCGACGAAATATTCTGCATTAGTCGAAAATAAACATTTTTAATCACATCTTATGTTTATCTCAATCTGATATGATTTGAATAAAACATACAAATAAATAAAGAAAGATATTTAATAAACAAAAGTACAATTTCCAGTAACACAATGTTGAACTGGAAACATTGTTTTCAAAATCGTCGATTGAATCTCACATTTTCTTTAAAGAATTTTCATTATCTGGGTACGACCAATACCCTTCTCCTCGCCCACAGCTCAACAACTTTTCCCACCATCGATCACAACGATTTATAACCCGTTGTATTAAAGCCCAACGTACTCGTACAGATAACTTTCACTTTGTCGTCTAATTTCAAAGCTTTCCTATTTACGGATGTTGATGATTTTGACATGATGCACTAGATACAAAATAATTTTGGTGAGTGAATTTCTACTCTCGTCGTAATGAATAAATATCTCCAATAACCCCCGGGTATAAACTTTCCTTTATGTAATTTATTACTCACAAAATTTAATAGTGTTTGTTTATTTAGTTAATTAAATTAAGCAATATATTTTGTAACACCTCGGGATTTTTTGTACATTTGAGAAAAATACCGAACTTTCGAAATCACTTCCGGTATTATTTTAAAAATGAACTTACCGTTATACAAAGGTTTTACATTGGAAATTACTAATAAATGGTGACCGCTGACCACATTGAACAGGTGACCGCTATATCGAATTAAAATATATAGTAAAATGCACAGGGAGAGCACGAAAGTGACCGTTACGACAGGTTTGACTGTATTTTATATTATAGCCTGCAGCTAGCCTTCTGGGGCATTAAGTTTAACCACTGTCTGTATGTACAAACGTTCTTCATTTAGTTCCCTGAAGCAAATCATTTAAAATTTATACACTGTCAAGGACCATAAAAGGAAGATCAAGTTGAATTGCAGACTTTATCACTTTTTTGTTGTGGAGTTAGGCCCTTGGTGTTTCTGCTCAGTAGCTTAAGTTCTGATTATGAAAATTATTGAAAATATCTTTAATTTTTAAAGTAAATAATTTCAAATGATTTGCAATAACTGCATCATTTCACTAAGAGGGGAAGTTTGAACTCATAAAACGAGTGTAACTCTGCCACTATTTAATGAAGAGCCTGTACCAATCCCGTAAGATGAGCTTTCATGTATATTACCTCTGTTTCTATGATTTGTCAGTTGGATTTTAGAACTGTTCTGACATTGTGGTATTTTTGGTTTTCCATTGTTTGCATAAGTTTCTTCTGACGAAATGTGACATCTTATTTGTACTTCATGGTTTACTGATTGGTCATTATCTTGTAAGCAGTATTTAAACTTTCATCAGAACAAGAACAGGTTACAAGCAATAAATTAAATCTGGTAATAATGTGACACTGGGATGTTTCGAGCTCACTGAAATAACAGTCCAGGGGTAGACATGTAGTTCCACTCCGACTCATTATTTTGATTCTGAGCCAACAAGTCTTTTTTTCTTACTCCTTAATGCTGCATGCTTAACGGAAAAACAACAAAAACCAATTTTAGTCTTTGATTTGACCCGACCAGGGCTCGAACCACCGATCTACCACACTCGAGGCGAGCACACTAAACATTACACCACCGATGCAGTTATATAAAAAGGAGAAGAGGTCGTCGTGGTCGTATGGTAGTTGGATTTACAACTATCAGTGCCTATCACCACTAAAGTTGTGAGTTTGAACCCTGTTCATGTCGAGGTGTACTCGATTAAACATTATGTGATAAAGTTTGACAGCGATTTGCGACAGATCAGTGGTTTTCTCCATATACTCCGGTTTCCTTCACCAATAAAACTTACCACCACGATATAATGGAAATATTGTTGAAAGTGGTGTTAAACACCATAACTCATAAACCTATAAAAATTAGACAAATCTATTTCTTCACTATATTTTAATAAGTACTATTTATTTTCTTTATATACATGTACAATAATGTTAGAAATAAATGATGATAAGATGTTGAAAAATATCTACCATGAATATTTTTCATATTCATTTTTAAGAAAACAAAACAAAATTTATTGAAATAAAAAAAAACAATCAACACTGCATCAGTTACAAAAAGTTGGGTCTACAAATGTCAAAAAATATTTGTTCATCCTGGAAAAATTAAAGTCCAACATACAACCGCCACGATATAACTGAAACATTGTTGAAAGTGGTGTTAAACACCATTACCCTAACCCATAAAGAAAATATTTTAGAAAATAATAATTTTAGTTAAGATAAAATATTTACTGACACAGTTTGGATATCTACAATGTAGTCCTTTATATTTGGCCTGTCAATTTTGGACTTAATATATTTTCAAGATTTTGTTGTACCCACACCAAGCGAAATATCGAGGTATACCATGTGTGTTATGTATTTTTAAAATTAGGTAATCGTATCGTATACATATATAACAATGTGTACAAATTGTAAAATGTGTAAAAAAAATTCTTGAAAACCTTAGTTTTTTCCCCCATAAATTGAAGGAAATATTTTTTTGAAGAAATAGACCATTTGGACATGTCTGACTTCGTTTTAAAAGCATGACTTTTTACATGTGTTTAAGGGAGTTATTACTCTTCAAGACTGGCAAAAGGGTTCCCTTTTTCATGCAAAGTTCGATTAAAATGACATATTTTATTCATAATCTGTTCAAAATTTTAAGGGGCTGTCATGGTCGTGATTGTATGGTAGTTGGATTTAGAACTACCTGTGCAACCAGTGCCTATCACCACAAAAGTTGTGAGTTTAAACCCAGTTCATGGCGAGGTGTAATCGATACAACATTATGTGATAAAGTTTGTCAGTGACTTGCGACAGGTCGGTGGTTTTCTCAGTGTACTCCGGTTTCCTCCACCAATAAAACTGTCCACCACGTTATAACTAAAATATTGTTAAAACACCATAAACCAATTAAAATTTTAATGTTGTAACACCTTCAAATTTTCTATTTGCTATAAAATTATCTTCCGAATTTTTTACAAGGTTCAAATATGTACAAATCATAGGAAAATTACTCAAATTCTTTGTATTTTTCATTTCTGTTGTAATAATTTTTCCCAAAAAAAATCGGGAATGAGCAAAAGGTCTATTCATCAGAGATCTATGTATTGTGTTAATGTCCCCAACAAATCAATAATAAAAATAAAATTGTATTAATAGGAATATTTAAAAAATAACACAACAAAACTAACCATGTTTGTGTCTTTCGTAAGTCTGGATCTGTATTTACAATGCATATATGTCATGGTCTGTTTTGTGTCCAATAATTCGCAGTGAGAGGCAATTGTTCGTTTTGTTCATATTGGTGGAATTGTTGACTATCACTTTCTTTTTATAACTTTGTTGTGTCTTAACAAATAAAGGAGACGAAATCTGAATAACCAAAAGTAAAAATGTTAAATGTTTAAACATCCTCCCAGTATTTTAACGTTTTTTAATTGAGACTCAGAAATGGAGTAAGTTGACAGGTATGGTAGTTTTTATGATATTAAAGCTTTCTCTGTCAATTTGTGAGAGTGAATTTGATATATTATGTTGTACAATTTCTGTAAATTCTGACAATGAAAACAATTTATATATAGTCAAACCTTCAAATGGATCATTTAGATAGGGTCACATAAGACAGGTGGTCACTAAATACAGGTTTAATTAATATGAAATGCACTGTGAAGTGAAATAAAAATAATGATCACATAAAACAAGTTATTGCTTAATATTAAATAGAGGTAGTCACTACAGCAGGTTTGACTGTTATGATTTTCTTTCGGTCATTTTGTTATTGGTTAACATTATTAAAAAAAAAGTGCTATTTTACACCCAAAACTAAGACTGATAAGCAAGCAACAGCATACAATCAATTTATAAAAGCTTGGTTACAAAATTAAATTCTTTTAAAATATTTATAAAATATTTATAAAATTGATCGTTAGATATTTCACAAGTCCATATCATCTTCAAAATTGTCCACATATTCTGTATCCATATTGTCTTTTGAAGTATTGCTGCTTAAACTGTAATAAAAAATATTTTATATGAATACAAAAGTTAAATAAGAGGTTATTGTATGGCGATCAATTTTCATATCACACCCCATATCAACGTGACACACACATTTTAACCCGAGGGTTGATATGATTTGATTTGATTTATTGTGCTTAATGCCACTTTCAGCAATATTTCAGCTATATCATGGCAACCAGTTTTAGTGGTGGAAGAAGTCGGAGTACCCGGGAGAGAACCACCGACCATGGGCAAGCAACTGAACTTTATCACTTGTGGCTGCAAGTCGAGTGCACCCTTTTTGTAATTTACACTGCCGGGTGCGAACCCACGCCGTATTGGTGATAGGCTTGTATGAGTTGTTAGGTAATCCAACTACCTAACTCATTGAGCCACCCGGGGTCCAAGGTTGATATGAAAATTGGCATATCAATCCCTTTATCATATACTTCCAGTTCCATTAAAAGACACCGCATCAGTGGTGTAATGGTTACTGTGCTCTCCTCTAGTGTGGTAGATCGTGGGTTCATCAGTGTTGTAATGGTTACTGTGCTCTCCTCGAGTGTGGTAGATCGTGGGTTCATCAGTGGTGTAATGGTTACTGTGCTCTCCTCTAGTGTGGTAGATCGTGGGTTCATCAGTGGTGTAATGGTTACTGTGTTCTCCTCTAGTGTGGTAGATCGTGGGTTCATCAGTGGTGTAATGGTTACTGTGCTCTCCTCTAGTGTGGTAGATCGTGGGTTCATCAGTGGTGTAATGGTTACTGTGCTCTCCTCTAGTGTGGTAGATCGTGGGTTCATCAGTGGTGTAATGGTTACTGTACTCTCTCCTCTAGTGTGGTAGATCGTGGGTTCATCAGTGGTGTAATGGTTACTGTGCTCTCCTCTAGTGTGGTAGATCGTGGGTTCATCAGTGGTGTAATGGTTACTGTGCTCTCTCCTCTAGTGTGGTAGATCGTGGGTTCATCAGTGGTGTAATGGTTACTGTGCTCTCCTCTAGTGTGGTAGATCGTGGGTTCATCAGTGGTGTAATGGTTACTGTGCTCTCCTCTAGTGTGGTAGATCGTGGGTTCATCAGTGGTGTAATGGTTACTGTGCTCTCCTCTAGTGTGGTAGATCGTGGGTTCATCAGTGGTGTAATGTGCTCTCCTCTAGTGTGGTAGATCGTGGGTTCATCAGTGGTGTAATGGTTACTGTGCTCTCCTCTAGTGTGGTAAATGGTGGGTTCATCAGTGGTGTAATGGTTACTGTGCTCTCCTCTAGTGTGGTAGATCGTGGGTTCATCAGTGGTGTAATGGTTACTGTGCTCTCCTCTAGTGTGGTAGATCGTGGGTTCATCAGTGGTGTAATGGTTACTGTGCTCTCCTCTAGTGTGGTAGATCGTGGGTTCATCAGTGGTGTAATGGTTACTGTGCTCTCCTCTAGTGTGGTAGATCGTGGGTTCATCAGTGGTGTAATGGTTACTGTGCTCTCCTCTAGTGTGGTAGATCGTGGGTTCATCAGTGGTGTAATGGTTACTGTTCTCTCTCCTCTAGTGTGGTAGATCGTGGGTTCATCAGTGGTGTAGTGGTTACTGTGTTCTCCTCTAGTGTGGTAGATCGTGGATTCATCAGTGGTGTAATGGTTACTGTGCTCTCCTCTAGTGGTAGATCGTGGATTCATCAGTGGTGTAATGGTTACTGTGCTCTCTCCTCTAGTGTGGTAGATCGTGGGTTCATCAGTGGTGTAATGGTTACTGTGCTCTCCTCTAGTGTGGTAGATCGTGGGTTCATCAGTGGTGTAATGGTTACTGTGCTCTCTCCTCTAGTGTGGTAGATCGTGGGTTCATCAGTGGTGTAATGGTTACTGTGTTCTCCTCTAGTGTGGTAGATCGTGGGTTCATCAGTGGTGTAATGGTTACTGTGCTCTCCTCTAGTGTGGTAGATCATGGGTTCATCAGTGGTGTAATGGTTACTGTGCTCTCCTCTAGTGTGGTAGATCGTGGGTTCATCAGTGGTGTAATGGTTACTGTGCTCTCTCCTCTAGTGTGGTATATCGTGGGTTCATCAGTGGTGTAATGGTTACTGTGCTCTCGTCTAGTGTGGTAGATCGTGGGTTCATCAGTGGTGTAATGGTTACTGTGCTCTCTCCTCTAGTGTGGTAGATCGTGGGTTCATCAGTGGTGTAATGGTTACTGTGCTCTCCTCTAGTGTGGTAGATCGTGGGTTCATCAGTGGTGTAATGGTTACTGTGCTCTCCTCTAGTGTGGTAGATCGTGGGTTCATCAGTGGTGTAATGTGCTCTCCTCTAGTGTGGTAGATCGTGGGTTCATCAGTGGTGTAATGTGCTCTCCTCTAGTGTGGTAGATCGTGGGTTCATCAGTGGTGTAATGTGCTCTCCTCTAGTGTGGTAGATCGTGGGTTCATCAGTGGTGTAATGGTTACTGTGCTCTCCTCTAGTGTGGTAGATCGTGGGTTCATCAGTGGTGTAATGGTTACTGTGCTCTCCTCTAGTGTGGTAGATCGTGGGTTCATCAGTGGTGTAATGGTTACTGTGCTCTCCTCTAGTGTGGTAGATCGTGGGTTCATCAGTGGTGTAATGGTTACTATGCTCTCCTCTAGTGTGGTAGATCGTGGATTCATCAGTGGTGTAATGGTTACTGTGCTCTCTCCTCTAGTGTGGTAGATCGTGGGTTCATCAGTGGTGTAATGGTTACTGTGCTCTCCTCTAGTGTGGTAGATCGTGGGTTCATCAGTGGTGTAATGGTTACTGTGCTCTCTCCTCTAGTGTGGTAGATCGTGGGTTCATCAGTGGTGTAATGGTTACTGTGCTCTCCTCTAGTGTGGTAGATCGTGGGTTCATCAGTGGTGTAATGGTTACTGTGCTCTCTCCTCTAGTGTGGTAGATCTTGGGTTCATCAGTGGTGTAATGGTTACTGTGCTCTCTCCTCTAGTGTGGTAGATCGTGGGTTCATCAGTGGTGTAATGGTTACTGTGCTCTCCTCTAGTGTGGTAGATCGTGGGTTCATCAGTGGTGTAATGGTTACTGTGTTCTCCTCTAGTGTGGTAGATCGTGGGTTCATCAGTGGTGTAATGGTTACTGTGCTCTCCTCTAGTGTGGTAGATCGTGGGTTCATCAGTGGTGTAATGGTTACTGTGCTCTCCTCTAGTGTGGTAGATCGTGGGTTCATCAGTGGTGTAATGGTTACTGTGCTCTCCTCTAGTGTGGTAGATCGTGGGTTCATCAGTGGTGTAATGGTTACTGTGCTCTCCTCTAGTGTGGTAGATCGTGGGTTCATCAGTGGTGTAATGGTTACTGCACTCTCCTCTAGTGTGGTAGATCGTGGATTCATCAGTGGTGTAATGGTTACTGTGCTCTCCTCTAGTGTGGTAGATCGTGGGTTCATCAGTGGTGTAATGGTTACTGTGCTCTCCTCTAGTGTGGTAGATCGTGGGTTCATCAGTGGTGTAATGGTTACTGTGCTCTCCTCTAGTGTGGTAGATCGTGGGTTCATCAGTGGTGTAATGGTTACTGTGCTCTCCTCTAGTGTGGTAGATCGTGGGTTCATCAGTGGTGTAATGGTTACTGCACTCTCCTCTAGTGTGGTAGATCGTGGATTCATCAGTGGTGTAATGGTTACTGTGCTCTCCTCTAGTGTGGTAGATCGTGGGTTCATCAGTGGTGTAATGGTTACTGTGCTCTCCTCTAGTGTGGTAGATCGTGGGTTCATCAGTGGTGTAATGGTTACTGTGCTCTCCTCTAGTGTGGTAGATCGTGGGTTCATCAGTGGTGTAATGGTTACTGTGCTCTCCTCTAGTGTGGTAGATCATGGGTTCATCAGTGGTGTAATGGTTACTGCGCTCTCCTCTAGTGTGGTAGATCGTGGGTTCATCAGTGGTGTAATGGTTACTGTGCTCTCCTCTAGTGTGGTAGATCGTGGGTTCGAGCCCAGATCAGTTCAAACCAAAGACTATAAAATTTGGTATTTGTTGCTTCTCCGCTAATTAAGCATGCATCATTAAGGAGAAAGAGGAAAGACTGGTTGGCACAGAATCAGAATAATGTGTCCGAGTGGGACGACATGTCTATCCGCTGACTGTTGTTTCAGTGACCTAGCACTATAAAAGATCCAACTAAGCGTGTTGGTTTCATACAAACCTCATCATAATCTCATTGAAAATTTAATTGTTCTCACCATGATATAGCTGAAAAATTTCTGAGTTAGCGTTAAACAACAATCACTCATCCCATTAAAAGACACTGAAAGGCTTAATGTTACTTTGAGGAAATTTTCTCATGTTATATACAAATAAAGAGGAGAAATATTGATACAAAGCTGTAAAAATTATATATTTTTTAAATAATCAAACTACAATTTATTCTTAAACAAATCAAATTGTGAAGAAGTCAGTGTCCTTTGAACAAATAATTTAAATATTTTGGGCAGACGAAGGAAGTTTATAGTGCATGGTTAATAACAATTTCGGACGGAGCCACTTATTTAAATTTCTGGAATATATTTTGTTGTTGTTTATAATCTTTGTTTTAGCCATATCACACCCATTGTAATAATAGTTCTGTATTGCACCCCCATGTGATATGGATGCCGTATTACACCTCATCATGATATGGCCTTGCCATAACCATCTGTATTACATAAGCAAAATCATAGATATCTTAAGTAAATATATGATAAGAAAATAATAATTTAGGGTAAGGGTTATGATGTTTAATGCCACTTTCAACAATATTTAAGCTATATTGTGGCCGTCAGTTTTATTGGTGAAGGAAACCAGAGTACCTGGAGAAAACCAAACACTTGCCGCAAGTCACTAAAATAATAATATAAGTCAAGGGTTAAAAAATCTCCTGGTCCGATGTCTGGGACAGGTGATTTGTGGGTTCGGACCTAACATTTTCTAATCCTGTAAAGACCGACAAACCAGTTGAAACTGTCCAATTACGGACTTGAATTAAATGGGAGGTTAAAAGTCCGAGTGACAGATGTTACTGCATAATCTTAATCTAACATTGATTGCCTCTTTTAATGTTGTTAACATTGGATTACGTAATCTGAAAGATCGCTTTAGTGCTTTACAAAGTGTGTTTTGTTCTGTAAGAACCTCCGGTAATTAACGGAGCACACACACCCGGATGGTTGTAACAGAATAACTTAAGATCAGTTTTGTGCCTTATGGAAATGGTAATTCCTTTGATAATTTAAGCGTATTAGTGAAGCAGTTCAAACATAATAATGGTCAGAGTCATTGACCAGTTTTTTTAAGGTTAATGCCCCCACTCGTGACACTGACAACAATAAATTACATAATGAAAAAAACATCACAACTAACAAAAAGTCAAAGATACTGTAGGCTTAAACAGAAGAGAACACTTCAAACATCGTGGAAAGAAAACAATACCTGGATGTTCTCGGTATTCTTCTTATTGTTAACTGATAGATAAATGGAAGCCGAAAGATTGGCAGATAATATAAATAACATTGTCCTGTCTAACTTACAAAGAAACCTCAGATAAACAGAAAGTTATTATTGAGAATATAGAGGCAAATTTAACATGGAGAGGTAAACAACTTGGCATCCCTTCAGAAACAAAGATGGCCACCATATACGTTAAATCTCTGTAGATAAATTCAAGGATGTATTCATTCATTTAAACTGTCAATGAAGAATATAAAACATGGACCATTTACCTTGTGATGGATTATATTTATTGATTTTCAATGCAAAAGGGTAAGGAATATTGGCATATAAGAAATATGTTCCTTATTTTGGAAAAGCATAATAAAAGGATTAGGATGTAACTGAGCATCAATGAAAATCTAATTGAAATTCATCTATCAGCCAATGTGATGAATCCTCAATAATCGGCATAACACATACCTCAAAATGAGTACATGACAAACGCATACCTCAAAATGAGTACGAGAAGGACAGTATCCTGCAAATTGAAAACAATTCAAAGAAACATCCTGTTTCGTTTGACATTGAACACCATTTTGCAAAAAAAAGTAATTTCCGTACGAGGACAGTAACCTGCAAATTAAAAAGCAATTTAAAGAAACATTCTGTTTCATATGACATTGAACACCATTTCGCCAAAAATTAATTGCCGTACGAGAAGGAAAGTAACCTGCAAATTAAAAAACAATTAAAAAAAACGTCTTGTTTCGTCTGACATTGAACACCATTTATATTGCCAAAAATTAATTTCCTTACCAGAATGTTGACATGACTGAATTAACTGATTGAGTTTGTTGACTTGATGTTAATGATGTAGAGGACAATGATGGTGTTGATATATATGTATGTGACTCAGTCTTTCTTACAACCTGTCTCTCAAATCCACCAGGACTCTTCCACAACACTATTTCCATACATGGTTTGTTTCTGTAACAATAAAAGGAAATACAGTGAAGCCTGTCTAAACTGAACCCTGAATAAACAGAAATCCTGTATAAACCTGTCTAAACTGAACCCTGAATATACAGAAATCCTGTATAAACCTGTCTAAACTGAACCCTGAATAAACAGAAATCCTGTATAAACCTGTCTAAACTGAACCCTGAATAAACAGAAATCCTGTATAAACCAGTCTAAATTTAACCCTGAATAAACAGAAATCCTGTATAAACCTGTCTAAACTTAACCCTGAATAAACAGAAATCCTGTATAAACCTGTCTAAACTGAACCCTGAATAAACAGAAATCCTGTATAAACCTGTCTAAACTGAACCCTGAATAAACAGAAATCCTGTATAAACCTGTCTAAACTGAACCCTGAATAAACAGAAATCCTGTATAAACCTGTCTAAACTGAACCCTGATTAAACAGAAATCCTGTATAAACCTGTCTAAACTGAACCCTGAATAAACAGAAATCCTGTATAAACCTGTCTAAACTGAACCCTGAATAAACAGAAATCCTGTATAAACCTGTCTAAACTCAACCCTAAATAAACAGAAATCCTGTATAAACCTGTCTAAACTCAACCCTGAATAAACAGAAATCCTGTATAAACCTGTCTAAACTGAACCCTGAATAAACAGAAATCCTGTATAAACCTGTCTAAACTGAACCCTAAATAAACAGAAATCCTGTATAAACCTGTCTAAACTGAACCCTGAATATACAGAAATCCTGTATAAACCTGTCTAAACTGAACCCTGAATAAACAGAAATCCTGTATAAACCTGTCTAAATTGAAACCTGAATAAACAGAAATCCTGTATAAACTTAACCCTGAATAAACAGAAATCCTGTATAAACCTGTCTAAACTGAACCCTGAATAAACAGAAATCCTGTATAAACCTGTCTAAACTGAACCCTGAATAAACAGAAATCCTGTATAAACCTGAATAAACAGAAATCTTGTATAAACCTGTCTAAACTGAACCCTGAATAAACAGAAATCTTGTATAAACCTGTCTAAACTGAACCCTGAATAAACAGAAATCCTGTATAAACCTGTCTAAACTGAACCCTGAATAAACAGAAATCCTGTATAAACCTGTCTAAACTGAACCCTGAATAAACAGAAATCCTGTATAAACCTGTCTAAACTGAACCCTGAATAAACAGAAATCCTGTATAAACCTGTCTAAACTGAATCCTGAATAAACAGAAATCCTGTATAAACCTGTCTAAACTGAACCCTAAATAAACAGAAATCCTGTATAAACCTGTCTAAACTGAATCCTGAATAAACAGAAATCCTGTATAAACCTGTCTAAACTTAACCCTGAATAAACAGAAATCCTGTATAAACCTGTCTAAACTGAACCCTGAAAAAACAGAAATCCTGTATAAACCTGTCTAAACTGAACCCTGAATAAACAGAAATCCTGTATAAACCTGTCTAAACTGAACCCTGAATAAACAGAAATCCTGTATAGACCTGTCTAAACTGAACCCTGAATAAACAGAAATCCTGTATAAACCTGTCTAAACTGAACCCTGAATAAACAGAAATCCTGTATAAACCTGTCTAAACTGAACCCTGAATAAACAGAAATCCTGTATAAACCTGTTTAAACTGAACCCTGAATAAACAGAAATCCTGTATAAACCTGTCTAAACTGAACCCTGAATAAACAGAAATCCTGTATAAACCTGTCTAAACTGAACCCTGAATAAACAGAAATCCTGTATAAACCTGTCTAAACTGAACCCTGAATAAACAGAAATCCTGTATAAACCTGTCTAAATTGAACCCTGAATAAACAGAAATCCTGTATAAACCTGTCTAAACTGAACCCTGAATAAACAGAAATCCTGTATAAACCTGTCTAAACTTAACCCTGAATAAACAGAAATCCTGTATAAACCTGTCTAAACTGAACCCTGAATAAACAGAAATCTTGTATAAACCTGTCTAAACTGAACCCTGAATAAACAGAAATCCTGTATAAACCTGTCTAAACTGAACCCTGAATAAACAGAAATCCTGTATAAACCTGTCTAAACTGAACCCTGAATAAACAGAAATCCTGTATAAACCTGTCTAAACTGAACCCTGAATAAACAGAAATCCTGTATAAACCTGTCTAAACTGAACCCTGAATAAACAGAAATCCTGTATAAACCTGTCTAAACTGAACCCTGAATAAACAGAAATCCTGTATAAACCTGTCTAAATTGAACCCTGAATAAACAGAAATCCTGTATAAACCCAACTTTAAATAAAGTTTTAATGTACAAAAGCTGTGTTAATTTAACCTGTATTTTAACCGAACACCTGTCTATTCCAAACACAACAGTTGGTCCCAAGGTGGTTCAGTTTAGATAGATTTCACTGTATAATAAACTTAAAGATAAGAAAGAATTTTTTATATGTTTTTTAAATATCAAAAATTACAATCTGATTAAAATTAGCTGTTAAAATATACCACACTCCCCCCCGTTTATAAAATCTGACAGAATCCTATTAGAGGTTGTTAGGGTTAGGGCGATTAATGCCAAACTGTCATATATGAATAATTATTCAAAATTTATTAACCAATCAGAGAGCTAGATGTTTGTGATGCAATAATAAAACAGTTTGAAAGGCATTATAAGATTTTGTAAGCAGTCTTTTCATTGGCTGATCATGAGTTCATCTGGACATGTCAGGTGTAAGGAGGAGTGTAGCGTAGTACTTACTGTTTAACAGCTGATAATAATCAGATTGCAAAATTTAATAAACATAATTTTTTTGTTTGAAAAGGAGAACATTCTTTGATAGAAAGGGAGGTTTTTCCATGTAACACGAGAGATCATATACAAATTAAAGCTGATGGACAGTTTACCTTGTTACCCACTGATCATCTTTTACATACTGGTTTATAACTATAGAGTATATGTTCTACCAGAACAATGATATTTCTGTGATATATTTTCCTCAGTAAACAACAAAACACTTATTTTAAATCATTTTCATATGTATTTCTTATTCAAAGCCACTATTTTTGCTTGATTTAGGTAAAACTAAACAGTATTATTCAAATATAAATAAAAATTCTAAAGAAATTTTTGTGCATTGCTGAATTTGATTTGCTAGAATCTGTAAATCGAAGGACAGACAAAACAATGGCCAAAAGAAAAAGGACAAACAACGATCTACAAAACACTACACAGAAAATTAAAAATTGAGCAACACGAACCCCACCAAAAAAATGGGAATGAACTCAGGTGCTCCGGAAGGGTAAGCAGTTCCTGCTCCACTAGTGGCATTCGTCATGTTACTCTAATTACAAACCCTGTGATAAATCAAATATTGCTATTATATAATGCAACACAAGATATAACACTAATTTGTTTGGAAGACACTACAAATGTTTTGTGACACTACAAATTTTAAGGGAAAATACACTTACTAGTTTTGAATTGTGTAACCACTGATGGTCTTTTGTAAGCAGTAGAAGAATATGTACAGTGAAACTTGTCTAAAACGACACCTACATAAGCCGACATCCTGTATAAACCATACTTTAAATAAAGTCCAAATGTAGGAAATCTTTGTTAATTTAACCTGTATAATCCCAACACCTGTCTATTCTGAGCACAAAAGTTGGTCACCATGAGGTTCAGTTTAGACAGGTTTCAATGTAATACTATCTTATCCTAAATTTTACCATGCATGGCGAGGTGTACTCGATACAATATTAAGTGACAAATTTGTCAGTGACTTGCGGCACATGGTTGGTTTTTCTCTAGCTACTCCGGTTTCCTTCACCAGTAAAACTGACCGCCATGACATAACTGAAATATTGTTGAAAGTGGCATTAAACACTCTAATCCCCTAAATTTGATAAAATTAGTAGACTTACATATCATTTAATATTTTCTGTGGTAGAAGGGGAGGCGATTCTAGGATAGTTTTGGCTATACTTTGTGATATATGAACTTTGACACCATTTTCTTCAACAAGAATATCTTCTTCATCTGAATCTGCATTTAACCTGAAAAATCAATATTAATATATACAAATAAATTGAGACCATCTCATGAAATCAAATCTGCTCACTGATTTTTGAAATTTCAGCCAATCAGAACACATTATTGACCCTTGCATCCAGGTTGAATTTCAGATCAGCACTTTCATTTAATGAACAGTGATGCCAAGTTTGGCTTTAATGGACCAAGTGCCTTAATAGAAGAAGAATGAAATGTGAAAGGTTTTTAGAGGACGACAGACAATGACAGACCTAAAGTGATGACAATAGTGATGGTCCTCGTGTCATGTGAGCTGATAAAAGTTACACAGAGTGTAAAATTTAATACAATTTGTTTTCATTGGTTGATGTTTTTACAGTATAAAACTTTTTTAAAAAGCAAGCCAGATTCTTTTAAAGGTAGACTAGCTGATAAGGATTATTATTTGACCTGTTTTCAATATCATTAAATCTCTTCCATACATCTGATATTGTTGAACATGTGGTGTTTGAGGACACCATGTCATTAAACTCAAAATGAAGAATGTCTGGTTGTAACTGGTACCCTGTCCTTTCACAAAAATTTATGGGTGAAGTACCAACTGCCATGCCATCTAGTGACAACCCTTCCATCTTGGCAGCCATTCTCTCCTCTGTGACTAGACATTTTGAATTGGGTGCTTCTTTTCTGCAAATAATGAAACAAGAAAATAATAGTGTACTTGATAAAATCTCACAAAAACAGGTTCATGTGAGGTTCTGGTTCAAATTGATTAAAAAAAATCTTTAAATCTACTGATTAAGCACTGTGAGTGAACTAGTAAGCAATCTATAGCTGCAGTTGTTTCCCTTGATAGATGTATATTACAGTAGAACAGAATTAAATTCTACATGTAATATATCGAAAATAAAAACGTCCATGTCAAATTTAGTGCACACGACACATTTTTAGAATAAACTGCATCAGGTATCCTCAAAATCAAAAGATTAGAAACCAAAATAATTTAAAAGTCTTTGGTACTGGTAGCAAGAAAACCAAAGAGCCTAAACAGGACAGCCAAATCAGCTAAGGCAACCTAGGCTATGTCTGAGAGAGGAGAACCTTAATTTTGATAATATCTACATTATTTAGGAACAATACATTTCTTTGCATGTTAAATATCCTTTTTAGTTTGTAATGTTTTGTATCAAATACCCATTACTAATACCTGATTAAACTTACCCATTACTAATACCTGATTAAACTTACCCATTACTAAAACCTGATTAAACTTACCCATTACTAATACCTGATTAAACTTAAGTACAAGGGGAAGTTGTGACAGTGATCGCATGGTAGTTGGATTTACAACTACCTGTGCAATTAGTACCTAAAGTTGTGAGTTTGAATCCCCCTCATGGTGAGGTGTACTTGATAAAACATTATGTGATATGGTTTGTTCAGTGGTTTTCCCCGGATACTTCGGCTTCCTCCACCAATAAAACTGACCATCACGATATAACTGAAATATTGTTGAAAGTGGCGTTTACCACCATACCCCTTAGGCTTATCCCCTAATGCTTTTCAAATCCTAGATGGAACACTTATCATTCTGTCTATGCTACAGGTATATTTTTAATAACAAAGGCCATCCATATCAAATTACACGTTATCTGGATTTCCACAGTAATATGTTGTGGTCTTTTTTTTTTGTGTTCGGTGAGTTAAGGTGAGACCTGGTTGTTCATTTGTTGATATTGGTGGAATTATTTACAATCACTGTTTAAACTTTTTGTTCATAATTAATGGTTAGTGGACCAGCTCATCTTACCTACATATTACCTATTACGTAAAGCATGGGTCTGGATATAACAAGTCAACAAGTTTTTAAGGATTTCCAAAGAGCGGCAAAACGTTTTCAAACCAAAATCATAATTGTATTATGATCATGTCTCCCCCACCCTCTTCTGGAAAAGATATAATGTTTTCGCCCTGTCCATCCCTCCATTATGAAAATTTGAAAGTGAACTCCCCACACATTTTACGAGGGAATTCCTTAAAACTATGCATGCTTGCCTATTACCATATGGAGAATCGCATTTGGCTACAACACTTTGATTGAACCATTCCTAAAGGAGTTATTGCCCCTTTTGACTTAGAATATTACATTAAAAAAGGAGAGGGCCAGGGTAGCTCAATGAGTTAGGTAGTTGGATTACCTAACAACTCATACAAGCCTATCACAGATACGGCGTGGGTTCATGCCTGGCTAGGGTCCCGGATGGCTCAATGAGTTAGGTCGCTGGATCTAACAACTCATACAAGCCTATCACCAATATGGCGTGGGTTCGCGCCCGGCTTTGTAAATTACAAAAAAAGGTGCACTCGACTCGCAGCCCCAAGTGATAAAGTTTACCAGTTGCTTGCCCATGGTCGGTGGTTCTCTCCAGGTACTCCAGCTTCCTCCACCACTAAAACTAGTTGCCATGATATAGCTGAAACATTGTTGAAAGTGTCGTTAAAACACCAAAAATCAATTAATCAATCGTGCTCGGCTCGTACAATAAAAGGTGCACTTGACTCGCAGCCGCAAGTGATAAAGTTAACCAGTTGCTTGCCCATGGTCGGTGGTTCTCTCCGGGTACTCCGTCTTCTTCCACCACTAAAACTGGTCACCATGATATAGCTGAAATATTGCTGAAAGTGGCGTTAAACACAATAAATCAAATCAAAAAAGGGGGGAGAATGTGAACTGCATATACTTACTCTATATCTGTAGATGAGCGACGTTTAGCTCTTTTTGGTGTTGTACTACATGATGGTATACTACTGAAATATACATGATAATATCTTTAACAATAAGAACTACATGTACATTGTATATGTCCTATAGGAGGTTGGCCAATAAAAATGTAGATATCAAATTTAGTGCATATGATGCTTTCCGGAACAACCTTCACAGGTACTGTCTAAAATCTAAAATCACCTTTAGTACACCATGTACACTGCCTGGAAAGGTTAAAAACAGTATTAATGTGCCTCTGGTACACTACATGTATAGCAATTCTGGTAGGGGCCGTCATGGTGGTGATCGTATGGTAGTTCGATCTACAACTACCTACATGTATACAATCAGTGCCTTTCACCACTAAGTGACTAACGTTGTGAGTTCGAATCTCGCTCATGGCGATTGATTGATTGATTGATTGATTGGCGTTTAACGCCAACATTAGCAATATTTCAACTATGTCGTGGCGTCGCTCATGGCGAAGTGTACAACATTATATGATCAAGTTTGTCAGTGACTTGCGACAGGTAGGTAATTTTCTCCAGGTACTCTGGTCTCGTCAACCAATAAAACTGACCGCCACGAAATAACTGAAATAATGTTGAAAGTGGCGCTAAACACCATAACCCTATATAAATATATCTACATAAATATATATGGAACTCATTTGTTAGAGATTATGGTTATGGTGTTTAATGCCACTTTCAACAATATTTCAGCTATATCGTGGCGGTCAGTTTTATTGGTGGAGGAAACCGAGGTACCCGGAAAAACCACTGACCTACCGCAAGTCACTGATTTAAATTCACAACTTTAGTGGTGATAGACACTGATTGTATAGGTAGTTGTAAACCATCTATTGTACGATCACGACGTTACCCCTCCAAAACCTCAGTTAGAAATACATGAATGAAGAATATATAATGGAAAACTTCAATCATTTATCAAGTAAAAAATAAAAATATACATCATATTCATGAAAGAAAGAGAAGTCTCAAAATAAAATAATTGAATTAAATAATTTAGAGCTTCCATGATCACTTATCAAATAAATCAAGTTTCTGAAATATGAAATAAGACCTTGTCAAAATAGGGATAAAAATAAGAAAACAAGTACTGTAATTATATAATCCCCCCTCTTATTAGTCCACTCCTACCACAGCCTTCTTATCAGGCCATATTTCAGATGCACTGAGATTGTAAAATGTAGTCCCCCTTCTTATTAGTCCTCCCACCAAAAAGTCATCCCTCTTTTTGGGCCAGATTTCAGATGCACTGAGGTTGTAAAATGTAGTCCCCCTTCTTATTAGTCAACTCTCACCAAAAAGTCATCCCTATTTTTGGACCAGATTTCAGATGCACTGAAATTGTAAAATGTACTGTAGTCCCCCTTCTCATTAGTCAACTCTCACCAAAAAGTCATCCCTATTTTTGGGCCAGATTTCAGATGAACTGAGATTGAAACATGCAGTCCCCCATTTATTAATCCACTCCCACCAAATGCCACCTCTCAAGTCTCTCATCATGCCAGATTTCAGATGCACTGAAATTGCAAAAATGTAGGCCCATTCTTATCAGACCTGATTTCAGATGCATAGAGACTGCAAAATGTAGTCCCTTTTCTTATTAGTCCATTCCAACCAAAGGCAAACCCTTTTATCAAACCAGATTTTTAAGATGCACTGAGATTGAAAAATACTACATTTGTACTAAATTGTCCCTCTCAAGAGAGGACACCTCTCTACAAGGCCATTTTTTACATTGTCTACATTTATTTTGGTGATTATTTTCTTCCATATTTCAGTGTTTCCCAAGATAAATTGAAGTTGAATCGTATTCGGTCCAGTACAGGAGTACAAATTACTGGACCCAGCATCACGTTTACATGACATTCACATACTCCACGGAGGAGATTCTCAGACACCTACTGGTCATTTGGTCAAGTTATGAAAAACCTTTTACTGGACCAAACCAATTTTTACTGCATTTGGTCAAGTAATAAATAACCTTTTACTGGACAAAACCAATTTTTACTGGACATTACCACATGTCCGACAGACCTTGGGAATGACTGATATTTTAATACCTGTAAATACTAAGTGATGGTTCTGTAATGGTTGAGGTGGCACAAAATGTTGAGATTCCTGGAGTATTGATCTGGGTTGACATCCCATCATCTCCCCAAGGCATCTGGTTAGGTACAGAATGCTGCCATGATGTTCCGATGCCTGGGGCAATACCCTGTTGGTTGACTGGGTTGGAGTAAATTCCTCTAGGTTGATGTGTTTGTGATAGACTGAATGTATAAGAGCTAGCCTGTGAAGGTACAGCGAATGAAAATGGAACTACTGGTACCTGACCAGCACTTGCAGAAAATGGTGTAATGTTTTGTTGCCGGCATCGAGACTGTTGTGATAACAATGAACTACTGTTGAATTGACCAATGTCTGGTAGGTAATTATTATTAGAATACATTCCAAATCCTGGGTTAGCCATAACAGTATTAGAATATACCATACTTTGTTTATTGTTTATTCTTCATTGCTTCATTTAATGTTAGGTTATAAATCTGATATATATTGTTCTGAAAAACATAAAGAAATAATTATGAGTGACATGGTGAGTGATTGTTACTTAGAAATAATTTAAGAAAGCAATTGTTTTGGCTAATTTGGTTTCATATATTTTCGTTGGTGTCAATGTTCCTAGATTCAGGGTTGGCAAAAAAGTAGGAAACACTCATATTTCCCAGGACAGCAGGAAATACTGGGAAATACACAAACATGTAAGATTGATTCTTAATTTGCAAATATAATGGTACAGGAAACTTCTAAATTGATATTTATGTTTTGCATGTATGACCAAAATTGCATATAAAAAATCTTTAATAGATACAAATATAACTATATTGGCCTTACAGAAAAAAATTAAAAAAATGTAGTGTTATGTACAGATACATGTATATATAAAATTGCTATTGTAAAATTGATAATTGTTAAAAAAAAAATTGATTTTGATAGAAATATTAAGAAAATTATTCTTTACTTGTAATCCTCACTTTGTACATGTACCTCCTTTGTTTAGTGATTAAAACCATATTCTGACCTACTTTTGACATGTTTATTGTTTGTCTTTACAAACTGGACTTATTGATTTCTAAAGGTTATTGCAGATGTGTTAATTAGTTTGTAAAAACAAATTAAAAAAGTTAGTCATTATTATACTATAGCATAAAGGAAATGCCCTTAGGATATTAGATTACATGTATACAACCTGGCAAAACAATCAGCTATTATTAGAAATGCAATCATGTTCGGCTACTATTGAGAGAATCTTCTCAAACTTTGGCATGATTCAGTCAAAATTAAGAAATAGACTTGGTCTTGCTAAAGCAGGAAAGCTTGTTTTTTGCTACAGAATGTTAAGGGGGAAAGATGAAATACAAAGGTAGATTGGTGAACTCTGAAACTGTATGGTTGAACTGAAAAGTGTAGATATAAAATTGTGCCGACAGTTTTAGCATGTTTTTAATAAGTCTTTTGTATAAATATTATGTTTATATGAAGATTACAATTTTAAAAGTTGCCTGAAGTCCTTCTTAATGGTCCTACACCTAAGCTGTACATGTATACCCGTATTTATTAAACTGATGTAATTTTCAACACTGTGTGTTAAAATGTTAAGTTTTTAGCAACTTTGAAGAAATTAATCACATCTAAAAATCATATTTTCCAGTATTTCCCACTTGAGCTAAAATTTAGAGTATTTCCCAGGACGATATTTCCCAGTAATTACCACTGGGAATTTCCGCCACTGGTATTTCCCGGCCAACCCTGCCTAGATTGGCCGAAACTGAAAATACAGAGATGTTCATTGACATTTGAATTCATGATTTTGATACTTGCAAATGACTTCTCTTGTTATTTATGCAGTTCTTTGTGCATTAAATTTCATGTTTTGATTGAACCAAATGAAAACCATGAACATTTGTATTCAACAAATATTGTTTGTTTGTTTGTTTGTTTGATGGTGTTTAACGCAACTTTCAACAATATTTCAGTTATATGTAGCGGTCAGTTTCATTGGTGGAGGAAACCGGAGGACCCTGAGAAAACCACCGACCTGACACAAGTCACTGACAAACTTTATCACATAATATTATACACCTCGCCCTGATCGAGATTCACACTCATAACATCAGTGGTGATAGGCACTGATTGCATAGGTAGTTGTAAATCCAACTACCATACCCTCAAAAAAAAATGAGTTCACTGTAGTGTATATCAATGTGTGAAATGGTTAGATTTTTGATGTACGATCATGATGGCTAAATCAATCTTTGCCCATACTCCTATATGCTGCATTCTTATTGCCCATTAAGAAGCAGCAAATAATGGTACTAATTATATAATTATAAGGTCTTTTGTTTGACTCAATGGCATGGGGCTATTCCCAGCAAGCAAGTTAAAAAGAAAAATACAGAGTCAGACAAAAAGTACTAGTCTGTAGTCACTGTAATATGTTTTCTGTATATTCATTTAATATCACAATTTGTCAATAAATTATCTTGTCTGATTTAAATCAAATTTCCGTCAAGGAGAGAAAGAACATGAAAAATGTACATGTATGTAGTTTTCTGTAATTATTTGGAACTAATTTTTTGAAGCACAGTTTTTAAAATAAATATTCACAATTCAAAAATAAAGTTAAATCATTGGATCTTAAAAGTATTATCATTGTATTCTGTTGTTTACATTCCAAATTCAGTTGTGTGTTTCATGAGTGAACTTTTAAAAGTCTTTTACATGTATTTAAAAAAATACGCTAACATTTTCAGGATTATGTAACTGACCAATCAATGATTAGCATTTCTGATATGAAGAAAATATTTGGAGGTGAAGCCAAGAAAAATCCTTGGGATTCTACATAAACTCCAATATTAATTTATTCAAGATCTTCCAACAGAAATTAAATATTTCAATTAAAATCACCTCTGTAGACACTAAATCAGATATCTAGTTTGATTTTCATCAATTTATACATAATATTAGCTATAGACAGGCATATTTAATTTTTTTTTTAAATAAATTCAAATTTTCCATGGAAATCGAGGTAAAATTCAGACGATTCCAGATGACTTCATCCCATTCAATTATTACATGCTAGGATACAAGAATAGCCTAGGATAACGCTAAATTTAATTCTGATCTTGTTAATGAAAAAATATCAAAATTGAGCAATAGTTGGCTTTCTATATATATAACTAATAATTTTAATTTTAGATTAAACATTTAAACTAATAAAATTAGTGACAAATATGCTCTTTGCAAGTCTCTGTCGATGTTTTGGTGATGAACAAAATGGGGTAAACAACAATGTACAAGGCCTAGGAAACACAAAACAATATGATTAATTTGTTTATTAAAGTGATACTGGAGATTTAATGTGAAATTTGAAACTTGGTCTGGTAAAGCTGTTACCAGACTGAATGTCCAGTAAAAATAAAATGTATTTGTGTACATTGGGAGTGTGGTATTCCAAGATTATGGAGTACAATAAAAATGTTAGATTTTTTTCAAATCAAAAGATGTATATACAGTATGTCTTTGTTATTCATACATTGGGTAAAAAATTATTCAATAAATGACGTTTTCTTTGTCATTTGTTTTCTTAACTTTTAAGCTAGTTTGATTTGCCTTTCAAAATATTTGTTTTTCCCATTCGGCAGGAAGTAGTTCTCAAATTATAAGAACTCAATAATGTGTGTATGCATTGTGCTATGTTGTCATTAAAACATTGGTACCACTCTCTGGTTTTTAATCTGTTTTATTGTCGTTCTCTAACTTATCAACAGCTGATTTTGCAAAATTGCAATATAACCGGAAATTCAAATGTATACAAAGTTATTACACAAATACGGACAAAACACGTAAATACGGATATTGTAGTTGTGACAGATTTAAAAGTGGTCTTAACAGTCAAACATTTTAGATGTTTGCTTGGTTTTGTGAGAGTGTATAGCTATCAAACAAACATCTGGTTTTAACATGGATTAAGCACAGCCTACAGGCGAGCATCGCATCTACGCATAGACATGCACATGTACAAATAGTAGTTTTGGGGGATTTTTTGGGCCGAGATATATCGGGGACGACTTTTTTTTTTAGGGCCGATCATTCTTTAGGGGCGAAACAAAAAACCATAAACCCCCCTTCAAGTTAAATGGTCGGTCCCTCACACACATCTTGCTGTTTAGCTCGCATCTTGCGATGCCCGCTAATAAGATTGAGTGATAGATTGGCCATACAGTATCGAGATGAACTTAAAATTATTTATTATATTGATTATGGGGCCGTCGTGCATGTCGCGATCGTATGAAAGTTAGATTTACAACTACCTGTGCAATCAGTGCCTATCACCGATAATTTCTCATAAACTTAACCCAGGTGAGCAATTCCAGATCTTGTGAGCCTCTCGGTGAATTTTTCCATTTAAGTTATAATTATAAATGTATGACAATGTGTTTCCAGAGGCGGATTTAGAGGGTGGCGTGCGTGCGCCCCGCCCCCCCCTAAAATTCGCAAAGCATATGTAATACAACGTTAATTAAACAGTTCAAAAAACAAATTTTTCATGACTGGTTAACTCGTGACCTGTAGTAAAATATTCCTACACATTGTAAATACACGTTGGGTGTGTTCGCTGATTCATATATGGATTCGCCGTCAGTAGTTCAAAGATTATTCCATTCTGATTGGTTCCGAGGTACCAGACATCAACTATTTTCTCACGCTAATTAAACATTATTTCTTCAGTCAATTTTACAACTATAAGAAAAACAAATCTTTACAGATCAAAGCATTTAGTAAACTTAAATCCTGATACTGATGTTCTTTCAACATCAGTATCATTCATAATAACCAGATACAAATTGATGAATTACACGCCAGTGGCGTAGGAAGGAGTTATTAAAAGTGCACGCACTGCGGGTTTGAGGTTTTCCCTCCAAGGTATAGGGGTACCGGGAGAAATTTGGAATGTTTGATATATAGACAATAGGAAAGTATTTTTTAAACTACATTTAATATTCTTTAATCATGTTAATAATGCAATTGATGTTTACATACAAGGTTTTTTTTTTTGCCTGGTATTATTAAACTTGTCTACGAATGCATGCAATGGGAGCTGAATGTCTGTGAATATGTGGCAATGACCAGGCTCATAGTCATTCCTGCCCCATTGTGGCGCGTAAATATGTCTTTACACGTTTCAAAAAACTAAATGATATTTCTGATGTTGCTGTAGAGGGTGGCATTGTAAGCAAACTTTTAAAAATATATACAATAGATATTCAGACACAAGTTTTTGTTTACAAGTTCCAATGTCTCACAAAGATGGAATTTCCACTTTGCTTTCCATCTGCTCTATGGCTATAAGCATCATAAATATGCAATTCATTCTCCTGTTTTAGTTTGTTTAAATTAATCGGTATCAATAACTGTGCTAGACATCGATCTGCGTTTTTCACCTAGCAGTCCCTTATCTAGTTTAACAAGTGATCTAGGAACTAGTAATACAGCATAATCCGTCAGTAATCCTTGTTGTCTGCTACCTGTGAATTGGCACGATTTCGTTGTCTACCGGTTGTCCGCGGCTTGGACGAGACAACACAACATTGCTCCGCTAAATCTATAGCTTCATCATATAAAGTGTTGTAAACTAATTGATTTCATTTCTCTCAGTCTCAAAATGTCGAATCAAGGTTTGACATTCACTCACACACATCTATTAAATCTCAGGAGAGGCTGCTCTGCAACGTTACTGTAATGGGAACAACAGTGTGCAAAATGTGACTGCAAACCACTAGTGGCAAAAACAGTCAATTCGCAAAAAGACAGATAAATGGACGCCTGATTTGCCGTCATCATTGGTTTGTAAATACTCTAGGTCAGGTATCTACTGTACTACCGTGAAGTTAGATATCCAATTTCTATCAAACGGAATCCATTTTTTATCAACCTTGATATTCATAGACGATTCACTAATATGCTTAAAAACGGGTTCTAAACAGTTTATCGAGCTCCTGTCGGAATAATTAAATTAAATTTTCTATTTGGGTTTCGGACTATAGGACCTTTGGACTATCGGACCTTCGGACTGTCACCGTGAGTTCGAACCCCGTTCATGGCGAGGTGTACTCGATACAACATTATGTGACATGATAAAGTTTGTCAGTGACTTGTGACAGGTCGGTGGTTTTCTGTGTGTACTTCGGCTTCCTCCACCAATAAAACTGACCGCCACGATATAACTGAAATATCGTTGGAAGTGGCGTTAAATACCATATCCACATAATCATTCATTTATCCTATTTATTCTGGTTGGAACATACACGGCTAAGAAAAAGAAACCTACAAGTAAAAGATATTATATTACAAGGTTCGTCTATTTCAAATAATATGTAGTATTAGAATCATTGTCTCTTCCTGTTGAATGAAGTAATACAGGGGCGGATCCAGGATTTCAAGTTACGGGGGCGCACTTAAAAAAACTGCGCCGAGCGGAGGGAGACGCGAAAATTGTTGGGGTATTTCGTGTGAAAAATCACGATTTTACGCCAAAAAATCATATTTTTTCCAATTTTAGGGGGCGCGCGCGCCGGGTGCGCCTCCCCCTGTAATATGTATATGATAAGAAATAGTTATGGAAGTAATTTGTTAGACTTTTGTAAAGGTAATAGCCTACTTATAGTGAATGGTAGGTAAGGATAAAAATATTGGAAGATTTACTTGTAGAAACGCCAGTGTAGTAGATTACTGTATTAGTAGTCCATATTTTTTAAATCATTCAAAGATTTTGACATTCTTGATTCTAGTAGACTATATTCAGATGTTCACTCGCCTGTTAAGATATGTTTTTCTTCTGATAAATTTTCACAAAGCAGCCAAAATGAATATGTGGATCCTCGGAACCATACTGATGAAAATATAATAAAAACTAAAAGATGGGGCCCCAAAAACAAATTGATTTTCAGAACAATATTGATATTGAAAACATGTTAGAATTAGAACAGATGCTTACTCTATGTAGTACAGAAAAAGATATGATTTCTCAAGATAATGTTGACATATAGATAGAAAATGTATGTATATTTTCCACATCTGATCAAAAAACTTTAGGAATTTTTAATGTTAAGGAAAAAAACAAGAATAGTACATTTAAAAAAGAAAATAAACCCTGGTTTGATTTAGACTAGATTTGCACGTCAAAACTACAGAAAACTTGAGAAACGTTTTAAATGTTTAACTTCTCCACAACATTGCTTAGCTATGATTGCCGCTGAAAAACATTACAAACATACATTGAATAGAAAATAGAAAAATTATCGCAAGAAATTTTCAGAAGATATTCAAAATTTGAGTAAAAACAATCCAAAGGAATTTTGGAAACTTTTGAACAAAGGTAAAAGAAAGAAACAACCGAATATTGAAATTGATAAACTTTATGATTTTTTTTCTTCAAAATTTGAATACACGAGACATTTTTGATGGTAACAACAGATTACCAGAGGTTAATATTTTACACAATGAACCAATTAATGAACACATAAACGCCTATATTTCAAAGGAAGAAATTTGAAAATGTATGCACAAATTGAGGATTGAAAAAGCTTGTGGAGAGGATGAAATTATAAACGAATACATCAAGTCGACATCAAATAAATTTATAAATATTTATAGAGAAGTTATTTAACATTATCTTTGAGAAGGGTTTAGTTCCTCATATTTGGTTGATTAGTACAATTAAGCCTATTTATCAGAATAAAGACGATATTTATGAACTATAGGCCGATCACAATAGTAAGTTGCTTGAGGAAATTATTTACATCCATTTGAATTTAAGACTCAACAACTTCTCTGAGGAATACAGACTTATAGAAGAAAACCAATTCGGATTTCGTAAAAATTATTCAACTAAAGATAATATTTTCACTCTCTTTTCGTTTTTTCAAATATTAAAACTTGAAAAAAAGAAAACTATTTTGTGCCTTTATAGATTTTGAAAAGGCCTTTGATAAGGTATGGAGGGAAGGGCTTTTCTACAAAATGATGTTAAATAATATCAATGGCAAGATGTATAATGTTATTATTAATATGTATGATAAAGTAATAATTTTTTGATTAGAATAACGAAAAATCCAAATATCTTTTAAACTATAGATTTTTGAACAGCAAGATAAGCGAAAGTTTTATTTAGCATTAGGAGTGCTAACTAAAAATGTTATTGTAATGCTTCTTATTGTTTTGGCTGAGGCTGCACTGCGATGAAATTTTGCATTTTGATCCTATTTTGTTGTCATTTTTCGGGTGGGGGTAGATGTACTTTATAGAAGAGCCATCCGTACGTCAGGTATCTTACCTGTAAAAATCTTTCTCTCAGCCACGTGTACTTTAGACGAAACTGACAATCATTTCTCTCATAAATTATTGTTATATTTTGCATTTTTGGTAAAATGGGTAAAAAGTCTTGACTTATCTCCGAAATGCCGAAAGTTTGTAAAAAAAGTCGTTTGCCTTTTTTAATAAGGAAAAGGCAACGAAGAAGCCAATTGTCTCATTTGATAGGGTATATCATCAAAGGACATCTAAAGCTTTGGGTGTGTCTTACACTTCAGTGCACCGTATTATGAATGATAAGAGGCCTTGTAAGTCAAATAAACCCAAAGAAAGAGCTAAAATTTTGGACGACTTTGATCATTGTGTTATTAAAAGAACAATCCACGGTTTATATTCACGGAAAATTGCTTCGACCGTCTCAATAATACATAAGGAAATAAAAGATTCTATTAAAATATCAAAGTCTAAACTTACTCTAACTCTCATTGATCTTGGATATACTTATAAAACAATGGGTGATAATCGAAGAGTTCTGTACGACCAAGTGTCTATTATCAATGATAGGTGTAATTATCTGAGAAATATCAACTCTTTTAGGGAAGCAGGGTATGATATCGTGTACCTGGATGAAACATGGGTTAACCAAAATAACTGCACAGATTATATGTGGCTTCCGAATGATGGGTCTGATGCCCCAAAAATACCCTCGGGTAAAGGCAAACGTTTGATTGTTTTGCATGCAGGTACGCGAAGTGAGGGTTTGATTGACGGTTGCGATTTATTGTTTCTGGTCAAATCAAAGGATGGTGACTATCACCAGGAGATGAATAGTTTTGTCTTTCTTGAGTGGTTTGAAAATCAATTGATGCCTGCTCTGAAATATCCTAGCTTGGTTGTGTTAGATAATGCAAGTTATCACAATGTTAAAACAGAAGATGCGGTGTGCCAACATTTTAGTCAGAAAAAAGCTGTTCTCCAAAACTATCTTACACAACACAACATTCCCTTTTCTGCTACTGATACCAAAAAAGTATTATATGAAAAAATAAAACAAAAAAAGACCTCAGTAGTTTATAAAACAGATAAAATTGCTAATTTACACGGACATGAAGTAATAAGAACCCCCGTTCGACACTGTGAACTTAACCCGATAGAATTAATATGGGCGCAAGTCAAAGATTTCGTGGCTAAAAACAATACCACCTTCCTATTAAAAGATGTAAAAAGAACTAGCGTATGCTGCTTTCGGAAAAATTACAAAAGATGTGTGGACAAAAGCAGAAGAACATGTGGTTAAGATTGAAATTGAATACTGCAAAGAAAACTGTATAGATAGAAGTGTCATAGAACCTATTATCATTGAATTTTGTGATGATGACTCGGATGAAGACGCAGGTTAAAGAATAATCAGTAGTACATGACGAACGTATAGCCCAGAATTTTGTGGAGGGAAAAACCAGCTTGTTATGTGGACAGCGCCAGGTGGTACTGAGTGGTGCTATGCGATACGAGGACTGCGCCAGATGGAACTGAGTGGTGCTTTTCGATACGGGGACAATATAAACTGGTACAATAAGGATTAGCCTGGTGTACTGTGTTAGTAATACTTAAATGTCCAAGAGAGCCAGGTGGCACTGGGTGGTGCTTTTCGATACGAAGACACTATGCACTGGTACAATAAGGATAAGCTTGATGCACCCTTTTTTTCAGTTCCGTGCAGTAATGTAATTAGACATGTCACTTTTAGGTGAAGACAGTGAGATGTTGTTTGCATGTTTTTTGTATTGTTTTAATTGGTGTATGTTTTAAGAGTAATATTAACAAATTGGCGATGTATTTAATATTGTATATATTGTAAAGGTAAATAAAACTGGCTTAAATCGGGTGGTGTACCCATACTAGCTTTCGGTAGGATGACACTACAAGCTGGCTCCATTTGAATCAGCCTTGTGCATTGCGAATATTGAAGTTGGAATATCCAGGTCATGTCTATGAAGATCATTATGCAGTGAAGGAGGTAGAATATGTCCCCTTTTCCTAATCCGTGTATTATTAATGTAATTAGACATATATATTTTTATTATTTTTATGCATTTATCGACCCGTTAAAAGTATATTGACCTCGGACTTCGTCCTCAGTCAATATACTTTTAACGGGTCGATAAATCCATTTATTGACCTCATCAAAAGGCTATAATTGTATATTATAGAGTGAAAGTAATGGTGTGTTGTTTCATGTATGCATTGTTTTAATTGGAGTATATTTGAATTGGGTATTAATTTCTTTACACAACCGACTCGAAGATTTAAATGTTATTAAATTTTGAATGCTTATTGATTTTGATCTGTTGGGAGGATTGACCATTTGAATTTTAAATTTTAAATAGGTCGACATTCATAAGATGATTAGTAACAGAAGACAACATTGAATCATATAACCAGTAATAATAAAAAAAATAATTTGTATAATGGTGTACCAGTGCATAGTGTCTTCGTATCGAAAAGCACCACCCAGTGCCACCTGGCTCTCTTGGACATTTAAATATTACTAACACAGTACACCAGACTAATCCTTATTGTACCAGTTTATATTGTTCCCGTATCGAAAAGCACGACTCAGTTCCATCTGGCGCAGTCCTCGTATCGAATAGCACCACTCAGTACCACCTGGCGCTGTCCACATACCAAGCTGGTTTTTCACTCCACAACATTCTGGGCTATACGTCCGTCATGTACTACTATAATCATATTAAGTATAATAGACAGAGAAAAAATGTAAAAATCGAATAAATGTCACGTTTAAGTCAATGCCGAAAATATTTGGAACATCTGCCTGCCAATTCATTAAAGTTTAAGAACAGTTGAAATTGTTGAAACTATCTGGGGTCAGATGAATTTATTAACATATATATTGATTATAACACATAAATAATACACAAAACAACTTGACGGAAAACAAAAAAAAGATAAACAGGGACAGTTTATAATCCAACGGCAACCAAACACAGAACGGGCCTTATATTCATGAAAAGTCAAAACAAACAAAGACAAAGATCGAAACTTCGGATTCCTGTTTTGGATAAACACTTCGAAGTGGAATAGGTTAAATATATATTTCCAAACTTTTAGCTCACGTTTGAGTTGAAAGATATAACTTGGTTTAGTAGAATAGTTACGTGAAACGATTGCAAGAATCAATGATTCATCAATAATTATTGCAGTTTTTAGGTATTTTTTTTACCAATGTTAAGTGGCAAGTTTGGTATACAAATAGCTCACAAAATGACAGTGCTCAATGTCATGTTCTACTCCCTCCCCCCCTAAAAAAAATAAACCCTCCAATTGGTCTCTGAGGTTCTATAATATAAAAATGTACTAATTTTACGAGCATTTTTTTTAATTAGGAACTTGCACAATCTCAAAATTCATTTTTCGTTCCGGTTTCTTACATGTATATAAATTCAAAATGTCATACAGAATCGTACAAAATGACAATGATATATTCTTCATATTATATGAAGACTTCATTTGTGTTCACTATTAAAGACAGAAGTGCTATATATTTAGTGAACAAATTAAAATAACGAAAAATGTCCCAGCCCAAGTAATTTTTACAGGTAAAAATCAATGAACTCAATAGTGCGTGTAGGAGATGGTGACGGGTTCTACGGAGAACAATGGAATCTTTCGGGTGACCGTCGAGTGTCTATTGTCCTCAGGAATTAAAACCCACGGCCGCAGGCTATTCTCTTTTATAGACTTATTCCCTCCGTATGTCATCAAACTTTGTCTAAATATACACCCCAAAATTCCTTTAAAATGCGATTTTACTATATGAGCAGGGCCAAATCCGTTCACTTTCTGGTCTGCAAACTTCCAAATTGAATTAGCACCCTTGATTCTCTACACACTCTCGTTTACACTTCTACTTTAAAATCTACAGTTTAAAAGATATTTCAAATTTTCGTTATTCTAATAAAAAAATTATTACTTTAGTATAAAATCATGTATCTCATGTAATAATTGTATATAAGAATACTTTGATTGTGAAAATGGAGTAAGACAAGTGGAAAACTGGCCCCTTTTCTTTTTTCATTATTTTTACATGACATTGACACTTTTCTAGAAACTAAAAATATTACAGGACTACAAACTATCTCATATGAAATAGAAAACAATTTAGATATTTACCTTAAACTTTTTATTCTGTTGTATGCTGATGACACCGCGTTGTTAGCAGAGACAACAAATGATCTCCAAGCTCAACTGGATGCAGATAAAACCAAAGTAATTGTGTTTGGAAATGGGAGATTACCACAAAATTTAAGTTTCAACTATGATAATCTGAATCTTGAGATAGTTAAAAATTTCAACTATCTTGGTATTATTTTTACTAAAACAGGAAATTTTAGCTTGACCAAAAAACATCTAGCTGATAAAGCACTAAAAGCTATGTAGGAAGTTTTGAAAATAGAAAGAATGTATAAACTATCAATAAAATATCTACTTGATCTATTTCATAAAATGATTAAACCCATCCTGTTACAGTATATGGTTTTGAAGCTTGGGGCTTTAGTAGCAATGCTATTCTAGAAAAAAAGACATATAAAATTGTGTAAGATTCTTTTATCCTGAGAAAACCTTAGAATAAAAACAAATAGTATACGAGATTATTGGCAGTTATTGGCCATAGCTTTAATTCAATTGTACATATACATAGATAGATAAATACATAAATAAATAAATAGATACATAGATAGTAGTACATTTTGTATATATATAGTTAGTTAGATTAAATGAAGACAACTAGCTTCGTACTTTCAAATGTTCAACGGTTGCCGAATTTTGTAAATGGCAACAACTAGATAGATAAAATCCATATGGAAATTGTAGGAAAATCACAAGTTGCCCTGGGAAACAGAGGTAACTGATGTTTTCCGTTTGAAAACCAAGACACCCTGGAACAGAGATGCTTGTTATTGACTGGAAGTTCGATATAAGCAGCGAATTATGCCAATCCCATCACCAAAGTAGTATAAATGCTGGAAATAATTCACTGTTCTCCGCGGTCTGTTCATCTACAATTTTTCGTTTGGTAGTTAGTATAGTAGATTTTAAAGTCCTTCCACATCCTACATTAGACATCTATCACATCGAACCATGAATGAACCTGAAAAACATTATAAATCTTTCGGCAGTATTTAGCATATATGCGATAAACGAACTAAAAGATGAGTTGGGAGGGTGGAAAATTGTTTCTGTATCTGTAAACAACCGTCCATGTCGTCGCTTCGAGCACAAATTGGAGAAATAAAGATATATATATACTGGGCAAGACTTATAATTGGTAAACAAACAAAGTATTATAATATATTGTACAGACTATGAATGGAAATCATAATATGCAGTTTAGCTGTATCTTGTTTGCAAAGCAAATGACTGTGACTTCTCAAATATATGGGAAACCGAACATTTTAACAATATAGAATATTTGAAATGTGTAATTAAGCAGCGATTATATTAGATGATCAGTTTCTTCAAAATTGGAATTCTTTAGTACAAAATTCACCTAAAGCTATAAATTATAAAACTTTTAAAACAGAGTTTAAATATGAAGAATATTCAAATATTTTAGAAATAAAAGATGCAATTTTGTTTTGCAGATTTACAACAACAAATAATAAACTCCCCATCGAGACAGGGCGATGGCAGAACATACCAAGAGAAAATCGTAAATGTAAATTATATAATAGATTCCAAATTGGAGATGAATACCATTATATTTTTGAATGTAATTATTTTAACCAAAAACATAAGCAGTCACTGTCAAATTATTTCATATATAGGCATAATATTATTAAATTTTCTGAACTTATGTCAAGTAAAAGAAAACCAATATTGAAAAAACGGTGTCATTTTATAAATGCTATTAATACCGGTGTTTGTCCTCCGGGCTTTTAGTCCTTTGTAACCTCTCTGTTGTAAATAGTTGTTGTTATTTTGATTTTATTGTTAGATCTCTGTGCCATTGTTATACATTGGCTGTATGAGAATAAAGATATGATAGATAAATTATGTATTAAGGAAACCCTAAAGCAGTCGAAATCTATTGACAGATTTGAACTCCAAATTAAGGTGACTGCAATTACATGTATTTTTGATTAAGACCATTGTTGTCTTCAGGATTAAGACGATCTAAACTCTTTGTGTAAACAACACATGTACATGGCAGATTAGCGATGCAATTAGCAATTTTTATCAGAATTTACGTAAGTGTTAAGAAGTATACGTTTACGCCATTTTTGTCGAAATTGACCTTCGTTCCGTAGGTTTTTGATTGTTTCTAAAATTTGATTGGACGAACCTGAAACAATCCCCAAAATTTGGACATTGACATTATTTCCAAAAAAAGCGCCACTTTTACATGCGCTTTGTTGAAATAAAGACCATAAAACTAATTACCAGTTTTATTCACATTTGTTTTAGGCAAGGATTTAAATAGTAGAATCCTTGTTTCAGGTGAGTCAAATATTTTTCTTTGAACTTTTTATTTTCTTTTTAATTAAGGCATTTCTATTTGATTATAATTCCAAGATAAGAAATTTATCTTATCACAAGATTTAATAGGTAATTCTTTATCATGTTTTAAAGAATTTTAATGCTTCTCTTAGTTTTTATATTTAAAGAAAGTTTCTCGTTATAATTTATTTATGAATTATTCCTAAAATAATGTGTGCCGTATTACGTGGGCTGTAATATGGATTTTTCAAAATAGCGGCCGGAAATTTTGTATGAGATCGGGTATTTAGTTTTTCACAATTATAATGTACAATGTAAAATATTATGACAAATCTGATAAATAATAAATAAAAATACAACCATGAAATACTTCCCTGATTTGATTAAATTTTATGTAAAACAATGGCACCTAGTGAGAGTAAGCTGATTGATATATAGTCATTGCTAAGAGTAAGTGGCTTCTGTAAAGAAAATTTGGGATTAATTTATTCACAATTAATATACAATTTACCACAGAATCCAAATGTTTACACACTTATGAGAATCTCAATGATGATACGGATATATGTATATATACTTTCACCCTTCAGTGAGCCGCTCAACCACAGGTAAAAAATACTTCAATACTTCAAGGCCATTCGGGACCCAAATGCGCATATGTACATGAGGTATGGATCTGGTAAATAACAAAGAGGTAATAATTCATTAATTGTCTTCTGAGGTGGGATTTGGTTTCAATATTTATATACAAAATGTATTAACTTGTAGTTTGAGCAGAGACACAATTGATTGATGTACATGTTAAGTACATATAGATAAAATAAACAAAGTTATTAAGGCGTGACAGACAAATGGACGAAGTCGGTCACTCACTGTGTAAAATATGGGGACTTCCTGCATATACAAATATACATATACAAAAATATATTGTGAAAAATTAAGCATAGTTTATGGTGATTAACGCCACCTTCGCCAATATTTCAGTTATATCGTGGCGGTCAGTTTTATTGTTGGAGGAAACTGAGGTACACGGAGAAAACCACCGATCTGCCGCAAGTCACTGACAAACTTAATGTTGTATCGAGTACGCCTCGCCAAAACTCTATAAACAAAGAAATACCTGTGCCGGAAAGTTGAGGAACATAGCTCTGACAACAGAAAAGACGAGTGTAAATAAGAAGCTTACAGGGGTTGGAGAAACATTTAAATGTATTTGATTTGATTGATTTTATTTATTGTGCTTAACGCCACTTTTAGCAACATTTCAGCTATAACATGGTGGCCAGTTTTAGTGGTGGAAGAAGCCGGAGTACCCGGAGAGGACCATGGGCAAGCAACTGATAAGCTTTATCACTTGCGGCTGCGAATCGAGTGCACCTTTTATTGTAATCTACAAAGCCGTGCGCGAACCCACGCCATATTGGTGATAATGAGTTGTTAGATAATCCAACTACCTAACTCATTGAGCCACCCGGTCCCTTTATTTAAATATAAGAAACCACATGATGTTTAAAATTTAAATACCAAGTAAAATTTGTTGTCAGTTCCTTTACCTCTAATCTACATTGACAGGGGCGATGATCGTGATCGTATGGTTGTTGGATTTACAACTACCTGTGAAATCAGTGCCTATCACCACTAAACTTGTGAGTTCGAATCCCGTTCGTGGCGAGGTGTACTCGATACAACATTATGTGATCAAGTTTGTCAGTGACTTGCGACAGGTCAGTGGTTTTCTCCGAGTATTCCGGTTTCCTCCACCAATAAAATGACCACCACGATATAGCTAAAATATTGTTGAAAGTGGCGTTAAACACTATAACATCAAACCCTTTTCATTGACATAAATTTGTCTGGTATACATGCAAGTACAGCTGTATTAAGGTACATTGTACTAATTTAATACTATAGTATAATTTGATGAGTTTTAACTGTAACATTATAAAATGTAGAGAAAAATCGCTATACAACAAAAAATGTACTTGTAGAGTTAATGAAAAGAAAGTTTAACCTGTGATGGTCAATAATTCCACAAATATCAATAAAACAAAAAACACCTTTTACCTCAAATCATGACGATCAAAGTCGATTTCATGTCTTGGGACAGACATAAAGGTTAAACACTTAATTGTGTGATCCCAACATCCCTGTCGGTGGTTGGATATCACAACGAGAAATGGGACTTAAAAAAAAATAAAATAAAAAAAAAAAAATAAAAAAAAAATAGAATTAAAAAAAAATAAAAACAACCCCCCCCCCCCCCCCCCCCCCCAAAAAAAAACATCACACATAAATACAAATTGTTACACCATCTTAAATTTTGTGAAAATGATCATTATACTTATACAGTGACGACGCAAAATACAAGATTATTGACGTAAATTTGAGATGAGATGTAATGCATTTAAATGACACTAAATCATTCATGAGTCTCAAATAAGTTTTGTTGAATAAAGGGGGAACCGGCGGGATGTTATACCCGCCTACTTAAATCTAAGTTAGTGATCGTCTTAATGAGGTAATTATAAGAAGACCTTTATCATTGCAATGATGACATCAATAGGTGTATAATATACGACCAAACCATATTCTACATACTATAAAACAAGAAATATAACAGATAAATTAATATATTTATAGTCTCAAGCAATGTATACACCCCACATGATGCTGAAGGATATCCGGCCGTATTAAATATTTTTGTTTTATATAAACGTCTGTCTGAACATTCAAGCCAACAGTGTTAGTCAGATTTTCAACAGGACCGTCGTGGTATAATTCCAACTAGGCAGTTGAAATTACAACTACCAATGCAACCAGTGCATATCACCACTAAAGTTGTGAGTTCGAATCCCGCCCAGGCGATGTGTACTCGGTGCAACATTATGTGATAAAGTTTGTCAGTGACTTGCAACAGGTGTCGGTGGTTTTCTCAGTGTACTCCAGTTTCCTCCTCAATAAAACTGATCGCCACGATATAACTGAAATATTGTTGAAAGTGGCGTTAAACACCATAACCATAATCACAGATTTTTTAACTGACAAATTTTAGTTTTTCACTCGGCAAGATTCGAACCTACACAATTGCTACACTGCAGCACCAATTCACTTATTAGCGAGCTATGTTGTCCACTCGACTACATAAAACATAGCTTCATTAAGGTTCATTATAACACTTATCAAACTCAATGAACTAAATTTGTGAATTCGAATCTCGCTCATGGCAAGGTGTACTCGATACAACATTATGTAATAAAGTTTGTCAGTGACTTACGACAGGTCGGTGGTTTTCTCTGGGTAATCCGGTTTCCTCCACCAATAAAACTGACCGCCACGATATAATTGAAATATTGTTGAAAGTGGCGTTAAACACCATCAAGCAACAAACAACATATGATATCCACAGACTGTTAAAAATGGGAGGACCTTTGGTCATAAATTGATCTTTGACCTTCAAGATGAAGGACAAACAAATAACACCATAACACTAACCCTTGAACTCAAAGGGTGCATTCGATATGCCCATTTGTTTTTATAATTTTTTTTTAAATGTGCTTCAATATTTTATTTGAAAGCAAAATTGACTGCAAAAACAACAAGAGTTACTTGATATTTATATAAGATGCTGTTTTCTCATAGACATCATACAATACTAATAATGGGTTTCAAAATTTCCAGTTTTCCATGATGCAACATATTTTTTTTTAATAGAATTCAGATCTTTTATTTTATGTAAAAAACGTGTAAAAATAAATAGCACAACATAATGTTTATGGTGTAGGCTAGGGACTCTCAGCATACATGTAGCGTTATTTTATTTGTAAAAAAGATACCTCTGAAATTGAAAACATTGTAAATATCGCAACATTTGGCAACCTTTTCCACATCTGATACAATTTTGAGTCATTAAAATACAACTTATGATTATATAAACAATGGGAGTTCCTATCTTTGAGCATACACTCTTTGAATATTGCAATAATCCAAAGGCATAACAAATAAAGCAACAATTACCAATTCCATAAAAAATCATGACCATTTTTAGCCGGGAGGTTAGCCCTGGCTATATAGCTACCATCACACACAAGAACGGTAACTCATGCTGTAATTCATGTGGCTCCCGTGCCACTCATTTATTACTGCGCATTAAAAAATAGTTCTCATTAGTGTGTATTGAATTCGCAATACATAACGAATAAATATGACAACTGACCACAATAAATTAATATACAAATGAGTCTATGATTCTAAATCTATTGAGACTGAAACTTTCAGCTGTAAAATTCTCAGAATCGAAGCGTAGATATTTATTGTTTTGTTCGCTTCGCTTCACATGCAATCTAAGATGTCGGAACAAAGGGCTGATCTAAGAACAATAAATATGTATCCCATTTAAGGATGTAAATATAAATATTCAAGGATAATTAACTATGGAAGATTGTAGAAAAAAACAGAACGGTATCGATGTACTCCACAAATCAGATCGATAAAAATCTGAAGCGTCTTCGTGCATTTCAACGAATTTTAAATGTCCAACCTTCGTATATATTAAATATAAGAACTAAGATTTCATGTCACAGAAATGAGAAAATATAAATCAAAAGTTCGTTTGGTTAAAAGTAGCTTCGATCAACATTTCCTATATCATGGTGGATTGCGTTCCCCTTCCGCCTAGCACCATTTTTATTTGTAAAGTTTCTATAAAACGAAATGGGTTACTTTTCAAGAAAATCACTTTCAAAATACTTCATATAGATTTCAGTAAACACGAAATCGACATTTTCATAAATGACACGTGGCAAAAATACGCATAAAGGGCGATTATTCAAAATTACAAGTCGACTTGAACTTCGGGCAATTATCATACCTTTGTAAATTTTTAATCATTTTGATTACGTAATTAAATATATGTTACCTCTGTTTAATTAGCGTGGGTCATAAACATGTCAGGTTAGAGACTAATGATAAATTTTATGTTTTCAAACAATTTTAAGTGGCGAATTGCTCTAAAATATAATCGTCAAAATTAAAATGCATTCGTCAATTACGAAAATCACGAGCGCTGGCTGAATCACAATAAAAAATCATTATAGTACCCGAAAGTTCCGACCTCAGTTGCAGTCGCAATTCTGCAAGTTTTTAAACGGGTGAAATTCTTAGCTCTATGGTCACTAAAAAAAGACCACAAGAGCTACGGGACCGCAGCTAATATGCTGCCTAAATGTGTATTCCAAGCAGGGCCTCCAAGAGAAATTTTACAAGGCGGACAAAACTGCTTTGGGGCCCCGGGGACAGGCTGAGACTTATCTCAAAATTGAGGATTTGATGTCCAATTAAACCACTGGTAAACTTTCATGAATGTTTTATTTCTTGTGCAGCAGAATGTCTAGATAACATCCTTTATACAAAGCAGCTACAAACATATAATTCAGAAGTCTAAGTGAATTTTACATAGTTATTTTTCTAATAGTTTATTGATGTATAACCTGGACCAATTCACTCACAAACAAATAAAAGTCCGAAGGACTTTTATGTAAGTTTGTGAGTGACTTGGTCCAGGCTATACATCAATAAACTCCGGAAAAAATGCGTTTAATCCTTATAATTCTGTAACTAAGTTTTTTTTTCTTCATTTGTTTTGAAAATTTACCTTTGGGGATCCCCAGTACGCACACATACATTCCATCGATGTGTGTCGGCCATGAATAACAAAATGAACTAACCTTATTTCCTACTTTAAACTAGACGGTGATGTAATTAAGTTACCGATATTTTCCAATTTGATGGCATTTTGCATTTAGCTACTCAAACAAGTAAAATGCCCACAAAATCGTAAAATAAATCAGTAACCAGCTTGTGTCAATCAGCGTCCCTTGTAAACAACGTCACAGGATGACGATATTTTACAAAAGTTAAAGTCGATAGATGGTTGTCTTAAGTATTTTTTCCGGAATTTCTTTTTTATGTCAACAATACAAGCTTTTTTTTTTCATTGGCATTTATTTTTTTATTTCATATCTAACAATAATTGTCGATTATTAACAATAAACATTGTTTCTTTTATCTTTTTTTATTATCGGGAATCCAAGCCGCCATTTTGTTTACATTACGAAAAAAGTAGTCCGCTGAACATCGTCTATCGAAAAATAAACTGACAAAACCCCGCCTCCATAAGCGCTTATACCCAATCAGAGTATAGGATTTCTAATTATGTAAATCATATAATAATTATAACCTTATCAATCAGATCTGAAACATCAAGGTGCCAGTATATCAAACATAATTAATATTTAAATGTAATGATTTGTCTAACTGCTATGACATGGAAATATAATGCAATAAGATTATTGTATACTATCATATGTTTGGAGGGAAATTCAGCATGGCTACAAACAGTAGCCTATAGTGAATAACATTTACATCTTGATAATTTATTGAAATTTTTCCATTTAACCAACTTGCCATATATGTTTTCTTAGTGTTGTTGCTTTAGTGTTGATTCATCAAAAACATGGCTGCTAAAGGACTAGTTGAACAGCTATACAGAGGTCTCCTGTTGACAAAGCCTAAATCTTATTTCTAACACCCATTTTTTTATTTCAAAGCTTTCACCTTGAGTTTGAAAAGTTAGCCCGGCTCTCGGTACTTTCAGTGCTTTGATTATTATTTTGACGGCAATCTAGCTCAGTATTTTAAATTATACATTGTATATGATAATTGTATGATTACAGCAGCATAAACTTACTATTACAATTGTCTCAAGCCAGTGACAACCATACAACAACCCCAGTGGATCCCGAAGGATTCTGGCCTGTATGAAATATTTTTATATAGACTTTTGAACATGGTGTTAGAGTTAGATTTTCAACTGAAAAAATGTTCTTCCTTCAGCGATATTCAAACCCACATCAAACTAAAGTTGTCATATTTTCGAAGCGCAAATACAGACCGGAGGTAAAGCTTAGCGGATGGATCACACAGATGATTATTTATATTTTGGAGTTTAATTTCATTATACAGGTAGTGTTAACATAGCAAAGATGAAATTAGTTGAACAATCCCAAAAAGCGGTATCAGAGGGATGAATGTACGTCATAATTTGAAGCCATTTCGTCCCGCTTGAAGGTAAGTTTTTACTCATAAGGGTAATTACAAAATTACCGAACTCCGAGCAATCTTACAAAGGGAAAGTCAAAACTCATAAGTATATAAACAGACAAAATCAGTCAACAACCGGAAAACTGTGAAAACCGTAATGACCCTGACTGGGTACAGACATTAGCATTAGTTATTGTAAGGATAACATTAAATGTGATAGTGCGTCAAATGCCCCTAAATGAACGCTAAACAACGGTGTGTCCATCGTTCAAAAACTTGTTGTCAATCTCTCAAACACTTCGACAACGTTATTTCCACCTGTTGCGAAAATGTTGTCAAAGTGTTTGAGAGTTTGACAAAATGTTCAGAACTGGTGACGAATTTTACTATCTATTTACATGTTCCCATCCAGAAATTGTAAAACGAGTTTGAAGATACCAAAGGGGTAATCAGAATCCGTATATCGAAGAAGAACAGATAACACAATGGCCAAAAGAAAAAGTACAAAAGGACAAACAACGATCTACAAAACATACATATAAAATTAAAGATAGAGCAACACGAACCCCATTAAAAACCGGGGGTGAACTCAGGTGCTTCGGAAGGGTAAGCAGTTCCTGCTCCACTAGTGACAACCATAGAGTTAGATATATACCGAACTATTATTTGAGAAACAGTAATATAGAAAAATGACCGGCAAGTCGTCTCTTTGCCATATTGAGTTCTTGAAAAATTTATCATTTTTTCTAAAGGGTTTAAATAGATTGTTTTCATAACTGTCATCTCTGCCCCCTGTGTTTTTTCTCTAACAAAGTAGTTTATGATGTGTGTATTGAATATATTTATGTATGTTTGTATGCATGTATATATATTTATTTGTTCATGTTTCACTTGGTGCCTGAGTTAATCATATCTTTTGAATCTTTGAATTAACAGAGGTGATACTTTAGTGTAAACATATTTTATTCAATAATTCATTAAGACAATACAAGCATGAATATGTACAAATTATTCGGATGAATCATTAATAGGATTCGGAAACAAGTTACAAAACTTATATTAATTCGTTTCCTGAATACTTTGTCACTAAGGTTACACTGAAGACCGTCATTATTTAGCTGTGTTAAATCGTGTTGCGATGTTATACATGTATACAAGTAAATTTTATTAATTTGACAACAATCTAACTCAACCCTTTAAATTATGATGGGATCCTATATATAAGCCAAGATGAAATTTCAACATTAATCTTGAAAACAGGCAGCTGATTTGCTAATTGCACGCTGACAGGATGTTCCAACTCTCGTTAGTCCTTTGGAAGATTCCAGATTACAACTCCTATCTACAAGAAAGGGGTGAAACATCAGCGAGCTAACTACCATCCAATATCACTAACCTCGATATCCTGTAAGCTACTGGAACATGTGATACACAGTAGTGATGGGACACTTTGATCAACACCGCACCCTTTGTTAAGATCTACGCAACTTCATAACATGTCGATACCGTGGGACACAAGTCAAAACCACGGCTGACGAGACATAAAAAAACGTATACCAGGGTAACTAAACAAACTATTCTGTCGGAGAATTATATAAGTAACTCATGGTTCAATATACACTAAGAAATAACAGCTAATAAATTTATATAATGTTTCAGAATGTCTAAACAAGATAAGAAAAGAGACAACTATTTTCGTGTTGCCTACATTTTATTAAGGATAGCCCCATATGCCATTGAGAAGTATGTAGACAGACATTACTCGGGTGGATTTATTGGTGCATTAAGAGATAAAGCTCATATTCTGAAGGAAAAAGCAACACCTGATCAGAGAAAGATTTTACTACCACTTTGTAGTAAGTATCAATAGATGGTATTATTAGAGGGGTCATCGTGGTCATGATCGTATGGTAGTTGGATTTACAGCTACTTGTGTAATCCGTGCCTATAACTACTAAAGTTGTGATTTCGAATCCCGTTCATGGCGAGTTGTACTCGATACAACATTGTGTGATAAAGTTTGTCAGTGACTTGCGACAGGTCGGTGGTGTTCTCCGAGGACTCAGGTTTCTTCTACCAATAAAATTGACCGCCACGATATAACTGAAATATTGTGGAAAGTCGCGTTAAACACCATAACCCTAACACACATTATTATTAGAACCGGAGAATACAATGAGGGAAAGTAGATTTATATATGTACATGCACTTAAGGCGCCATTTTGAGCTCGAGACTGCCTTATATGTAATACAACATGCATACTTGAATTCTAGCGGAGTGATTGTTGGTTAATGCTAAATGAGATGGCGATGATGTCCGCTTTGTACTTGATCAACACCCTTAGGCAGAATGTTTTAGTGCTAGCTCACGAAAGTAACAGACCACGGGTAGATATGTCGCCCCACTCTCAGTAAAAAATATCCTAATTCCATACCAATTAATCTTTGCTCTTACTGTCTTATCTTGCATTGTGAGCGGAGAAGCAACACATACAAATTTTATAAGTCTTTGATGGGACCCGATCGCGACCAGGGTTCGAACCCATGATCTACCGCACTCGAGGTTAGCATGATAACTACATTGTATTACAGTACTGATGTGGTTTACTTGAATTCTACGTCTCCTTTACAAAGCCGTACGTACTACGTACGTTGTTCATGCACAAACTATTGAATATATCCCTTATCATTTAATTTTTACAACAAAATTTAATAATTCCTCGATTTTAATTACGATTATTTCATGGGACTATTTGAATTTGTTGTTGGTGACGTCACAATACCAACCTAGATTATCAAGCTTAAAAGTATAACCAATGTTGCCCCAGACGGACCAGCCAAACAGTATTCACATCATATTAAATTATTTATAAATAAACAAGTGTGGACACAGAAATGTGCTGTTCAAAAGGCAAGTGTGGATGTCAATATTTCATATTATTAACTTAAAAAAAAAAAAAAAATCATGGACACAGGAGTCCTGGATTTTTTTAATAAAAAACTAATCCTGGATTGTTATTTTTGCTTAAAGTCCGGTCCTGTGTTTTTATTTCAAATTTTCATCATAGCCCCCCTCCCCCTCCCAAGGGATATAAAATTATATCATTAATAATAAATTAATAAATAATAAATTCAGATTTTCTATTTAAAATAAATCTCATTTACAAAACCACTGATATTTGTTCAATTTTTAACGCTGATTTAAGCTTTAGTCGCAACAAATTTTTATTTTTCTCTTTAAACTGTCGAAACATAACATTTATTTAACTGTAAAATTCACAAATAAATTCACCCTCCCCCCCTTTTCCCCTTATTTCTTGTTTAAATCAATGATCAACAATATTCCAGAATCAAACAAATGAATAAATATAACATAGATTTCTTTTACATGCATCTTTTTACCATGCGGAGTCAGTGTGTTTTAAATCGGTCATCCAATCAGGACGCTCATTATTCTTGTCCAAGATAAAAATACATCGCTAAAATTACCTGTGGGTGTTTCCCCACTTCCAACTCGTAAATTTACATAGAAATCGGAGATATTTCGTCATAAAACTTCACATATGGTTTTGTCTATCATATTTCTTGAAGACAAACATAAAATTGTATTGCATTTATCAATATTTTATGAGTATCAACAGTTTTTTCTTAATAATGTTGTTTAATAACATATTATTAGTTACCATTTATCAACAAATAAATCTAGCTCTGTCTTTGCAAATTGAAAATTATGTTCTATGAAAAAAATACATATATATTCATAGGTTTTACTAAGCATAGTCTTGGTCAGTTTTATGATGAAATTATACAGACTACTACACTTGACGGATGTGTTCTGGATTATCTTATTTCAAAATGTTTGCTGACCTTTGATGATCGAGCTGAAGTAACACAATGCGCAAGACCATCAGAACGGAATAAGAAGGTGTTGGACAAATTGTTGCAACATCCAAGCAACACCTGCCATGTTTTCATAGAAGCCTTAAGAAAAGCTGGACCAAATCATAATGATCTTGTTGAGAGACTGGTCAAACTAGATGGTGAATCAACATTTCCGTCTGAATCACAAGTATCCAGCGATGACAGATTAATCGGTGAGTTAATTAGATATCTACGTTTTTGCACAGTAATCGGAAATTCTATCAGTAATCAGGTATAAGGGCACCTCGAAGATCGCAGGGCAACTTTTTCGGATTCCTGTGGTTTTTATTATTATCACTGGGTCGATACCTCTGCCGAGGGTATCTTCCACCCAGTGGTCATGTGTTCGACACTGACATGCATATTTATTATTAAGATTTACATTTCCGAAATAATGTAATTACACGTATTATGATATACCTCACATATTATAAATTGATACGATTGGTTAATATAGCACCACGTGACATTTTATTATTAGGATATTTTTTTTTCTAAATTTGGCTAAAGCCCTCGGGGAAATAACCTTAGATGGGTTGATAATATATAATTATAGTCTTTTGTTGAGGTCAATGCGAGTTTTTATGGACCTTAACATCGATATTCACCGAAGCCTTTAGGCTGAGTTGAATATTGATTTCCAAGGTCCATAAAAACTCGTATTGACCGATACAAAAGACTAATTGTTTTATTACATTAATATGAAAAGTAAAAGTGAAACCAAGTCAATATGAAATTAATCACTTCATTATGACATCATACATAATGCAATGGAAAGTGAAGGTGAAAGCGAGTCAATACGAGTTTTAATCAAACAATATCAAATTTTACGGAATGTCAGGTGACAGCATGATAGCCAATAAAATTGTTTAAATAAAATCATTATGTAATAATTATTGTTATTACATGACTCAGCAGTCAATGACTTTGAGATTTAGAACTTACAAGCCATTTGGGCTAGTACATATGAGAACTTTACTGGCCCGAATATATATTCACTGGCCCGAAAGTAATTTGACCAAATCTGACATAAATTGAAAGAAAGTAATGAAAAGCATCATGATATCACATGTTTATTTTCTTGAATAAAAAAAATATGAGCCTCTCTGTTGGAGCTCCTCCAGTTCGTTCTCCTTCTCTTGTCATATACTGGTACATGTGAAATCTGCCAGATTCAACACAAAACTCGGTGTCCTTATGTTGAAGCCTTGGTCATACTTGAAGGAAACAGGTCAAAACGCTCCCACTTTTTTTTCAGAATAACAATTATTTTACCAAAACTCCCCCAATTTTGTTTGCCAAAACGGCATGCTTAATATTTTTTTTTCTACTCAAAAATGATGATATTATGTGTGATGTCTATTCTTGTAATTCAAGATTTGTCTAGTAAATTTATATACTGTCTTGTTCTAACTACCTAATTGCAACTATTCCTTTCCAAATGTTCTGTTTGTTTTGATTTCAAAATTATTATTGCACAAAGACTGCAAATATGAATACTTGGATGATTTGTGGAATGTGAAAGATTGTAATTCCAAATTGTTGTGAACTTAATATTTCCTTACAACTGCTCCTGGTAGTGGTTTTGCGTCAATACCCACCATTCAATCATATTATACTGAAAACGAAGTGAAAATATCTTTGTCACTCGATTATAACAGTTCACCATCTTAACTTTAACACCTATTAAATTACCCTCTTTCACTTGATCACGATTATTCTTTAATGTACCGGTATATATATATATATATTTATATATTTTTTTATTTTAATTTATATTTTTTCTCTCGATTATTTCAGGGGAACACACAGTTCGGATTCAAAAGAATTATGACAAATTAGTAAATGGAATGTCATCCACTGCCACCATTGTAGACCAGCTGATGTCAGATGAGGTTTTAAACACTGACGATTCTATTGAAATCTTGTCCAAAGTTGTGCCCTCAGAGATGAACAGAAATTTGATAGAAAAGATTAGAGATAGAACCCAGTATGACAAGTTTATAGCAGCTCTGAGAGATGACAGTGTTAATGCAGAACTTGCAGACGACATAGAACAAACTGACGTCACGGAGCAGGACATGCATGTTTTACAATATCAAACAGGTTACTATTATTAACTTATAGTATATATTTTGCATATGCTATATTTTTAACTGATTACAAGAAAATTTAAAAAATAGCCGGCGGTGTGAAACAGTTGACTGTTCTCCTACTTCCAGATCCGAACTGTTCCATGCCCGAGAACGATGCGCAGTGTGTCATTCCTGTCAAATGCTGTATTTCTTTTAAAACAATGTTGTTCCGCAATTTTTTAATGGTATGGTATGCTGACATTATCATCTTCAGTGGATTTGTGGTTATGTGCATGTATATAAGATAATAAAACAGTTATTTCATGAACAGTCAAAACTATTGTTCCTCGGTGCTGGAGATGACTTGGGAACTGTTGCCTGAGGAGTTCCCAAGTAATCTCCAGCACCGAGGGACAATAGTTTTGACTGTTCCCTGAACAGGCATGACATAACTGTATACTGTTTTAAAGTTTTAAATTTTAGATACTGCTAATATTCCACATTGATTATTTTTGGTTAATACTATTCGTCAACGATAACAATGTTGTACGGCTATTGCTAGGAAAAAGCCTTACCTTCGAGTTTGGTGTAATGGCTGGTACTGGAGTCGGTCCACCTGTAATATTTGTTTAAACTGTGTTCTGTTAGTGTTGTGAAGTTGGCAAGTCGTAGTTACAAGTAAATACAATGACCAAAGATTAAAGGACAAAAGAACAAACAACGATCTACAAAACATTACACAGAAAACTAATGATCGAGTAACACGAACCCCACTGACAATTGTGTGTGAATTCAGGTGCTCCAGAAGGGTAAGCAGTTCCTGCTCCACATGTGCCACCTGACCAGTTGTGTTTTTCTTGTTACAAACCCGGTAATAAGTCATGAATAAGGAAAGGACCGGATTATAATTATGACAAACGGAACATATCCGTGGCCATTTGTGACACAGATACCCCGTAGCGGTTAACCAAGTCATGCTGGCCACCTTAAAACTCTCAAGATGATAACTTCAACTAAACCACTAAGAAACCTTGGTTCAGTACCTTCCTTGTTAGCAGCAACCCTCTATGAATGAAATCAGGATTGGAACCACAATCTCTGGAATATCGGAATAATGTCTTTATAATCTATAATCTATAATTTATGATCTATAATTTGATCAAATACATATTTTCTCTATCCACAGCTTTCAAATCAAGTGAATGGAGTGCTAAGCTTGGTATTGACTTGATGATTTTATTAGCGGCTGAAATAGCTGAGGTGACTTTAACAGAGATAGAACCTACTGGTGATGATGACGTAATAGAAACACAACTTTATAAACTCAAGTCATGGACAAGTAGAATTATACAATCAAAAGAGAACGAAATAGATTCAAAAGAAAGTAAAGAAATGTTAGATTTGATACCAAAGGTATGGTAAAACATTATTTGCATCCTTTTCACAAGACACATAGTTTGTCAAATAACAAGTTGGTGTTAAGAAAAGTTTGAAGATACCAAATGGTTAATCAGAAACTGTAAAGTGATTAAGGACAGACAATGCACTGACTAAAAGAACTAGAGGCTCAGTGGCCTGAGCCTGTGTCGCTCACCTGTCGGAACAACCAGAAACAAGCATTGCCTAAGGTGGCCATGTTAAATTCCCCACTAATATAGATTTTGTACTGCATTGTTTTTATTCAAACCAATATATCAACAATACAACACAAGAGATCGAACTACCACGACCGAAAAAATGCCTGTGTCTGTTATTTTACCTTCTACCATAAATGGGTTACATTGTAATTTGTGGAAAGGAGTGCTTTTTAATGTAATAGATAAGTTATTTAATTACATTTTAGAATAATTTTATTTATTTCATTATCAATATTCAATATTATGCGCGGTCTATTTTAATGGAGATAAATCTTGCCAAAAATATATAGAAATAATGCGGGAAAATTTATCTCACAGGGATAGTGCCCGCGGGAAATCGTTTGAAACTGGTATAGTTTACCATCGCTAGGTTCTGTTAAAAAATAATTAACACTAAACATCCAATCAAATTAAAGCATTTTCATATTGTATGTATTAAATCTAAATAAATCCTAATAGTACATTTTATTATTCAATAAGTAGTGCTTAACACAATTGATCAAATCTTAATCATAGTTCACCCTCTTGGTCTAACCCATGGGCTTTTGACAACTGTTTTACCTGTTTTGTTCAAGTATTGTTATAAATACTGTTATAGTGACAGCCGGAAACTTTGAGCCGTAATGAAAGGGGGAGGTTTGGCGCTTTAAAATCTGATTCAACCCACCATTTCTTCAGAAATGCCTGTACCAAGTCAGGGTCATTACGGTTTTCACAGCTTTCTGGTTGTTGACTGATTTTGTCTGTTTATATACTTATGAGTTTTGACTTTCCCTTTGTAAGATTGTTCAGAGTTTGGTAATTTTGTTATTACCTTTATTTGGGGGGTCTAGTTAATTGATTGATCCCTTAGTTGTTGGATGTCAATGGTTTTCCTAGGTTACTCCGACTTCCTCCAAAATAAATCTCACCACCAAAATATAACTGACATATTGCTTAAAGTGGCATCAAACATCCACCGATAATATCCACTCCAAAATTTACAATATGTTTGTATGTTCTGTAGAAATTGGTACAACTTGCAGGAACAGAAATCCAAGACAAATGTAACACTGTTTTATCTATGAGTACAACATATTTAAAGACTATAGAGGAAACAATATATACCATGAAAGGTAATATTTGTTAGGTGTAAACTACACTGTATCAGAATGTCTTCATAGAGGAAACAATATATACCATGAAAGGTAATATATGTTAGGTGTAATCTACACTGTATCAGAATGTCTTCATAGAGGAAACAATATATACCATGAAAGGTAATATATGTTAGGTCTAATCTACACTGTATCAGAATGTCTTCATAGAGGAAACAATATATACCATGAAAGGTAATATTTGTTAGGTGTAAACTACACTGTATCAGAATGTCTTCATAGAGGAAACAATATATACCATGAAAGGTAATATATGTTAGGTGTAATCTACACTGTATCAGAATGTCTTCATAGAGGAAACAATATATACCATGAAAGGTAATATATGTTAGGTGTAATCTACACTGTATCAGAATGTCTTCATAGAGGAAACAATATATACCATGAAAGGTAATATTTGTTAGGTGTAAACTACACTGTATCAGAGTTTCTTCATAGAGGAAACAATATATACCATGAAAGGTAATATATGTTAGGTGTAAACTACACTGTATCAGAATGTCTTCATAGAGGAAACAATGTATATCATGAAAGGTAATATTTGTTAGGTGTAAACTATACTGTATCAGAATGTCTTCATAGAGGTAATAATATATACAATGAAAGGTAATAGTTGTTAGGTGTAAACTATACTGTATCAGAATGTCTTCATAGAGGAAACAATATATATCATGAAAGGTAATATTTGTTAGGTGTAAACTACACTGTATCAGAATGTCTTCATAGAGGAAACAATATATACCATGAAAGGTAATATATGTTAGGTGTAATCTACACTGTATCAGAATGTCTTCATAGAGGAAACAATATATACCATGAAAGGTAATATATGTTAGGTGTAATCTACACTGTATCAGAGTTTCTTCATAGAGGAAACAATATATACCATGAAAGGTAATATATGTTAGGTGTAAAACTATACTGCATCAGAATGTCTTCATAGAGGAAACAATATATACCATGAAAGGAAATCTTTGTTAGGTGTAAACTACACTGTATCAGAATGTCTTCATAAAGGAAACAATATATACCATGAAAGGTAATATATGTTAGGTGTAATCTACACTGTATCAGAGTTTCTTCATAGAGGAAACAATGTATACCATGAAAGGTAATATTTGTTAGGTGTAAACTATACTGTATCAGAATGTCTTCATAGAGGAAACAATATATACCATGAAAGGTAATATATGTTAGGTGTAAAACTATACTGCATCAGAATGTCTTCATAGAGGAAACAATATATACCATGAAAGGTAATATATGTTAGGTGTAAACTACACTGTATCAGAGTTTCTTCATAGAGGAAACAATATATACCATGAAAGGTAATATATGTTAGGTCTAATCTACACTGTATCAGAATGTCTTCATAGAGGTAATAATATATACAATGAAAGGTAATATTTGTTAGGTGTAAACTATACTGTATCAGAATGTCTTCATAGAGGAAACAATATATATCATGAAAGGTAATATTTGTTAGGTGTAAACTACACTGTATCAGAATGTCTTCATAGAGGAAACAATATATACCATGAAAGGTAATATATGTTAGGTGTAATCTACACTGTATCAGAATGTCTTCATAGAGGAAACAATATATACTATGAAAGGTAATATATGTTAGGTGTAATCTACACTGTATCAGAGTTTCTTCATAGAGGAAACAATATATACCATGAAAGGTAATCTTTGTTAGGTGTAAACTACACTGTATCAGAATGTCTTCATAGAGGAAACAATATATACCATGAAAGGTAATATTTGTTAGGTGTAAACTATACTGTATCAATCTATGAGTACAACATATTTAAAGTCTATAGAGGAAACAATATATACCATGAAAGGTAATTTGTATTAGGTGTAAAACTATATTGTATCAGAATGTCTAAATATACTGTGCAAATTCACATGAAACAGGACAGAACAGTACACAGAGAAGTAATTAATATAAGCGTAGATATCTAATGTAGTGTGCACAATGCGTTTCTGAAGTAACCTTCATCAGGTACGCTCAAAGGGAAATGTGTCGGATTGTACAGTATATGGGAATACTCGGGTTATATTTTAGTTAGCAGAAATACTTTTAGAGACCATCAATTTGTTTCGGATGTCACAGGATGTCAGAATACTCAGGTGTCGGATTGCACAAGTTACACTGTATATTCAAACAATGATTTGTTTAATAATATTATTTATTTTAAATATTTTAATAGACAATGCAAAAAAGACTTCTCTGGAAGCTAAGGTAGACGAAATAGTTATGAAACAGAATGAAGCAATACCGAAAAACATTAGAGGTAAAAAAAAATAACTATATACAGTCAAACCTGTATTAAGAGGTCACCCTTGGGACAAAGCAAAAGTGACCATATAAAACAGGTGGCCTCTTTAAATAGGTCCATTCCATATGAAATTATCTATGACAGGGTGACCTTTTAATACAGGTGACTCCTAAATAGAGGTGACCGTATGTGCAGGTTTTTTTCACTGTATTAATTATTTTCTGAGGATTATTTGGGATGTTGCTGTTTAACGCCATTTTCGACAATATGCAAAACGTAAAAAGGAGGACTTAGATACTCTTTCCGAATGGTTGAAGAGTGTGATGTCGCTTGTACAAATTAGAATTAAAAAACTCAGTGAGTCTATGAGCACTCGCTCTGCATCAATCTTTAAAGACCCAAATATTGTTAAACACCTGTCTCTTCTGCATGACAAATATGTTATTGTCTCCTCTGACAAGGCCCCAAACAATATTGTTTTTGTGTGTAAATCACATCACTTAGAGTGCTTGATAAAGGAATTGGGTATTGACAATTCACAGGGCAACCCTACATATACCCCGACAACACTTACGAAAGAGGAAATCCTGGCCAATTCATAAGTCTGTTTTATGTTCCTTTGGAATTTCAACCACTCTACTGGATTCCTAAATTACACAAGTGTCCTTTCAAACAGCGTTATATTGCTGGGTTTGCCAAATGCTCCTCGAAACCTCTTTCCAAATTATTAACATGTCTTCTATTGGCGGTCAAAACCGGTCTTCAGAGTTACTGTGACACTAGCTACTCAAGGGGTAGTGTGAATCAGATGTGGATTCTGAAGAGCTCTAAAGATCTCTTAGAGTACATACAATCTAGGCCCCTCTCCTCCTGCAATAGCATTAAACAGTTGACTTCTCTACCCTTTGCACGACTATTCCACACTCTGAAGGACAGATTAAGAGAGTTGGTCCACCTGTGTGTCATAAAAATAGAATGGCCAACGTAAATACAAATACCTTGTGCTAGATCTTATTTTTTTTTTAAAAACCACTGATTCTAACAAAAAGTTCTCTGAAAGATGAGTTTGGAAATATCATCAACATTGACAACATTTTTGCTATGTTTGGTGGACGTGTTTTTCAACAGACAGTCGGCATACCTATGGGTACAAACTGTGCTCTTCTTCTCGCCGACTTCTTCCTTTATTCATATGAGGCAGACTTCATACAGGGGCTTCTCAAGAACAACAAAAATAAGCTAGCCCGATCCTTTAATTTCACGTTCCGCTATATAGATGATGTCCTTTCACTAAATAATTCTAGGTTTGGTGATTTCGTTGATCGCATCTATCCCATTGAGCTTGAAATAAAGGATACCACAGATACAGATAGGTCTGCTTCATGCCTTGACTTACACCTCAAAATTGACAGTGAGGGGTGGTTGAGAATGAAACTTTACGACAAAAGAGATGATTTCAATATTCCCATTGTGAACTTTACTATTATATGTTGCAACATTCCAGCAACACCTGCATATGGAGTATATATCTCTCAGTTGATATGATATTCCAGAGCTTGTGGTTCCTATCAGGATTTCCTTGATAGAGGGTTGCTGCTAACAAGGAAGCTACTGAATCAAGGATTCCCTTTGGTAAAGTTGAAGTCATCACTTCGAAAATTTTACGGTTAGCGTTATGGAATATCAGTGTCAAAAATGACCACGGATATGCTCCACTTGTCGAAACACTTCCCGGTCCTTACCTCATTCACGACTTATCACCGGGTTTGTAGCTAATTTAGCACGACGTGTGCCACTAGTGGAGCAAGAACGGCCTACCCATCCGGAGCACATGAGTTCACACCCAGTTTTTAGTGGGGTTCGTGTTACTCGAGCTTTAGTTTTATATGTATGTTTTGTAGATCGTTGTTTGTCCCTTTGTACTTTTTCTTTTGGCCATTGTGTTGTCTGTTCTTCTTCGATATACGGATTCTGATTACCCCTTTGGTATCTTCAAACTCTTCTTAGTTATATCGGCACAGTCCTATGCAAGCTTAATTCATCGTGTTTTTAATTGTCACCCTCTTTTCTGATACTTCCAACTAATTTTAATTACAAACATGTACATTGCGTCTGATCACACAGTAATGGCAAACATGTTTTGTTTATTTTGGTTCTATTTATTCCATGTTCGTGCCGGTTGTTCGTATAGATGAAAGAAACTGACATACTCTGAGAAAACCGTTGACCTGCTGCAATGTAATTTGCAAACGTTATCTCATAAATGTTTAAGTTGTATATCGAGTTCGCTTCTAGCTAGATTGTCACTGCTTTTCCTAAAAACATTTTACACTTAATAAATTGTCTCAAAATACCGATAGTCCAATGTCCAACATCAAGCTAAATCTTGCTCATTGTTTGGATGAATGTGATCAATGATGAAGGATCAGGGACTGTTAACCTTTCCGGAATACCAGATATCACCACCGGTATTTAATGGGTTTTTGTTTTTGCTCAAATAGTCGTTCACAGCATTGTATAGTATTTTGTTGACCATTGTTTGTGTTGTTGCTCAAATAGTCGTTTTCTGTATAGTATTTTGTTGACCATTGTTTGTGTTTTTGCTCAAATAGTCGTTTTCTGTATAGTATTTTGTTGACCATTGTTTGTGTTTTTTCTCAAATAGTCGTTTTCTGTATAGTATTTTGTTGACCATTGTTTGTGTGTTTACTCAAATAGTCATTTTCTGTATAGTATTTTGTTGACCATTGTTTGTGTTTTTGCTAAAATAGTCATTGTCTGTATAGTATTTTGGTGACCATTTTTGTGTTTTTGCTCAAGTAGTCGTTTTCTGTATAGTATTTTGTTGACCATTGTTTGTGTTTTTTCTCAAATAGTCGTTTTCTGTATAGTATTTTGTTGACCATTGTTTGTGTGTTTACTCAAATAGTCATTTTCTGTATAGTATTTTGTTGACCATTGTTTGTGTTTTTGCTAAAATAGTCATTGTCTGTATAGTATTTTGGTGACCATTTTTGTGTTTTTGCTCAAGTAGTCGTTTTCTGTATAGTATTTTGTTGACCATTGTTTGTGTTTTTGCTCAAATAGTCGTTTTCTGCATAGTATGTTGTTGACTATTGTTTGTGTTTTTGCTCAAATAGTGGTTTTCTGCATAGTATTTTGTTGACCATTGTTTGTGTTTTTGCTCAAATAGTGGTTTTCTGTTTTGAATGTTATTGACCATTGTTTGTGTTTTTGCTCAAATAGTCGTTCTCTGTATATTATTGTGTTGAGCATTGTTTGTATTTTTGATCAAATAGTCATTTTCTGTATAGTATTTTGTTGACCATTGTTTGTGTTTTTGCTCAAATAGTCGTTCTCTGTATATTATTTTGTTGACCATTGTTTGTGTTTTTGCTAAAATAGTCATTTTCTGTATAGTATTTTGTTGAGTATTGTTTGTATTTTTGCTCAAAAAGTCGTTCCCAGTATAGTATTTTGTTGACCAATGTTTGTGTTTTTGCTCAAATGGTCATTTTCTGTATAGTATTTTGTTGACCATTATTTGTGTTTTTGCTCAAATCGTCATTTTCTGTATAGTATTTTGTTGACCATTGTTTGTGTTTTTGCTCAAATAGTGGTTTTCTGTATAGTATTTTGTTGACCATTGTTTGTGTTTTTGCTCAAATAGTGGTTTTCTGTTTTGAATGTTATTGACCATTGTTTGTGTTTTTGCTCAAATAGTCGTTCTCTGTATATTATTGTGTTGAGCATTGTTTGTATTTTTGATCAAATAGTCATTTTCTGTATAGTATTTTGTTGACCATTGTTTGTGTTTTTGCTCAAATAGTCGTTCTCTGTATATTATTTTGTTGACCATTGTTTGTGTTTTTGCTCAAATAGTCATTTTCTGTTTAGTATTTTGTTGAGCATTGTTTGTATTTTTGCTCAAAAAGTGGTTCCCAATATAGTATTTTGTTGACCAATGTTTGTGTTTTTGCTCAAATGGTCATTTTCTGTATAGTATTTTGTTGACCATTTTTTGTGTTTTTGCTCAAATCGTCATTTTCTGTATAGTATTTTGTTGACCATTGTTGTTGGTTTTGCTCTAATGGTCGTTTTCTGTATAGTATTTTGGTGACCATTGTTTGTGATTTTGTTCAAATAGTCATTTTCCATATAATATTTTGTTGACCATTGTTTGTGATTTTGTTCAAATAGTCATTTTCCGTATAATATTTTGTTGACCATTGTTTGTATTTTTGCTCAAATTGTCGTTTTCTGAATAATATTTTGTTGACCACTGTTTGTGTTTTTGCTCAAATGGTCGTTTACTGTATAGTATGTTGTTGACCATTGTTTGTGTTTTTGCTCAAGTAGTCGTTTTCTGTATAGTATTTTGTTGACCATTGTTTGTGTTTTTGCTCAAGTAGTCGATTTCTGTATAGTATTTTGTTGACCATTGTTTGTGTTTTTGCTCAAGTAGTCGATTTCTGTATAGTATTTTGTTGACCATTGTTTGTGTTTTTGCTCAAATAGTGGTTTTCTGTATAGTATTTTGTTGACCATTGTTTGTGTTTTTGCTCAAATAGTGGTTTTCTGTTTTGAATGTTATTGACCATTGTTTGTGTTTTTGCTCAAATAGTCGTTCTCTGTATATTATTTTGTTGACCATTGTTTGGGTTTTTGCTCAAATAGTCATTTTCTGTATAGTATTTTGTTGACCATTGTTGTTGGTTTTGCTCTAATGGTCATTTTCCGTATAATATTTTGTTGACCATTGTTTGTGATTTTGTTCAAATAGTCATTTTCCGTATAATATTTTGTTGTCCATGGTTTGTATTTTTGCTCAAATTGTCGTTTTCTGAATAATATTTTGTTGACCACTGTTTGTGTTTTTGCTCAAATAGTCGTTTACTGTATAGTATGTTGTTGACCATTGTTTGTGTTTTTGCTCAAGTAATCGTTTTCTGTATAGTATTTTGTTGACCATTGTTTGTGTTTTTGCTCAAGTAGTCGATTTCTGTATAGTATTTTGTTGACCATTGTTTGTGTTTTTGCTAAAATAGTCATTGTCTGTATAGTATTTTGGTGACCATTTTTGTGTTTTTGCTCAAGTAGTCGTTTTCTGTATAGTATTTTGTTGACCATTGTTTGTGTTTTTGCTCAAATAGTCGTTTTCTGCATAGTATGTTGTTGACTATTGTTTGTGTTTTTGCTCAAATAGTGGTTTTCTGCATAGTATTTTGTTGACCATTGTTTGTGTTTTTGCTCAAATAGTGATTTTCTGTATAGTATTTTGTTGACCATTGTTTGTGTTTTTGCTCAAGTAGTCGTTTTCTGTATATTATTTTGTTGACTATTGTTTGTGTTTTTGCTCAAATAATCATTTTCTGTATAGTATTTTGTTGACCATTGTTTGTGTTTTTGCTCAAATAGTGGTTTTCTGTTTTGAATGTTATTGACCATTGTTTGTGTTTTTGCTCAAATAGTCGTTCTCTGTATATTATTGTGTTGAGCATTGTTTGTATTTTTGATCAAATAGTCATTTTCTGTATAGTATTTTGTTGACCATTGTTTGTGTTTTTGCTCAAATAGTCGTTCTCTGTATATTATTTTGTTGACCATTGTTTGTGTTTTTGCTCAAATAGTCATTTTATGCTTAGTATTTTGTTGAGCATTGTTTTATTTTTGCTCAAAAAGTCGTTCCCAGTATAGTATTTTGTTGACCAATGTTTGTGTTTTTGCTCAAATGGTCATTTTCTGTATAGTATTTTGTTGACCAAATTTTGTGTTTTTGCTCAAATCGTCATTTTCTGTATAGTATTTTGTTGACCATTGTTTGTGTTTTTGCTCAAATAGTGGTTTTCTGTATAGTATTTTGTTGACCATTGTTTGTGTTTTTGCTCAAATAGTGGTTTTCTGTTTTGAATGTTATTGACCATTGTTTGTGTTTTTGCTCAAATAGTCGTTCTCTGTATATTATTGTGTTGAGCATTGTTTGTATTTTTGATCAAATAGTCATTTTCTGTATAATATTTTGTTGACCATTGTTTGTGTTTTTGCTCAAATAGTCGTTCTCTGTATATTATTTTGTTGACCATTGTTTGTGTTTTTGCTCAAATAGTCATTTTCTGTTTAGTATTTTGTTGAGCATTGTTTGTATTTTTGCTCAAAAAGTGGTTCCCAATATAGTATTTTGTTGACCAATGTTTGTGTTTTTGCTCAAATGGTCATTTTCTGTATAGTATTTTGTTGACCATTTTTTGTGTTTTTGCTCAAATCGTCATTTTCTGTATAGTATTTTGTTGACCATTGTTGTTGGTTTTGCTCTAATGGTCGTTTTCTGTATAGTATTTTGGTGACCATTGTTTGTGATTTTGTTCAAATAGTCATTTTCCGTATAATATTTTGTTGACCATTGTTTGTGATTTTGTTCAAATAGTCATTTTCCGTATAATATTTTGTTGACCATTGTTTGTATTTTTGCTCAAATTGTCGTTTTCTGAATAATATTTTGTTGACCACTGTTTGTGTTTTTGCTCAAATAGTCGTTTACTGTATAGTATGTTGTTGACCATTGTTTGTGTTTTTGCTCAAGTAGTCGTTTTCTGTATAGTATTTTGTTGACCATTGTTTGTGTTTTTGCTCAAGTAGTCGATTTCTGTATAGTATTTTGGTGACCATTGTTTATGTTTTTGCTCAAATAGTCGTTTTCTGTATTGTATATTGTTGACCATTGTTTGTGTTTTTGCTCAAATAGTCGTTTTCTGTATAGTATTTTGTTGACCATTGTTTGTGTTTTTGCTCAAGTAGTCGTTTTCTGTAGAGTATTTTGTTGACCATTGTTTGTGTTTTTGCTCAAGTAGTCATTTTCTGTATAGTATTTTGGTGACCATTGTTTATGTTTTTGCTCAAATAGTCGTTTTCTGTATTGTATATTGTTGACCATTGTTTGTGTTTTTGCTCAAATAGTCATTCTCAGTATAGTATTTTGTTGACCATTATTTGTGTTTGGTTCCAATAGTCATTCTCTGTATAGTATTTTGTTGACCATTGTTTCTGTTTTTGCTGAAATAGTCGTTTTCTGTATAGTATTTTGTTGACCATTGTTTGTGTTTTTGCTCAAGTAATCGTTTTCTGTATAGTATTTTGTTGACCATTGTTTGTGTTTTTGCTCAAGTAGTCGTTTTCAGTATAGTATTTTGTTGACCATTGTTTGTGTTTTTGCTCAAGTAATCGTTTTCTGTATAGTATTTTGTTCATCATTGTTTGTGTTTTTGCTCAAATAGTCATTTTCTGTATAGTATTTTGTTGACCATTGTTTGTGTTTTTGCTCAGATAGTCGTTCTCTGAATAGTATTTTGTTGACCATTGTTTGTGTTTTTGCTCAAATAGTCATTTTCTGTATAGTATATTGTTGACCATTGTTTTTGTTTTTGCTCAAATAGTCATTTTCTGTAGAGTAATTTGTTGACCATTGTTTGTTTTTTTGCTCAAATAGTCGTTTTCTGTATAGTATTTTGTTGACCATTGTTTGTGTTTTTGCTCAAGTAATCGTTTTCTGTATAGTATTTTGTTGACCATTGTTTGTGTTTTTGCTCAAATAGTCATTCTCAGTATAGTATTTTGTTGACCATTATTTGTGTTTGGTTCCAATAGTCATTCTCTGTATAGTATTTTGTTGACCATTGTTTCTGTTTTTGCTGAAATAGTCGTTTTCTGTATAGTATTTTGTTGACCATTGTTTGTGTTTTTGCTCAAGTAATCGTTTTCTGTATAGTATTTTGTTGACCATTGTTTGTGTTTTTGCTCAAGTAGTCGTTTTCAGTATAGTATTTTGTTGACCATTGTTTGTGTTTTTGCTCAAGTAATCGTTTTCTGTATAGTATTTTGTTCATCATTGTTTGTGTTTTTGCTCAAATAGTCATTTTCTGTATAGTATTTTGTTGACCATTGTTTGTGTTTTTGCTCAGATAGTCGTTCTCTGAATAGTATTTTGTTGACCATTGTTTGTGTTTTTGCTCAAATAGTCATTTTCTGTATAGTATATTGTTGACCATTGTTTTTGTTTTTGCTCAAATAGTCATTTTCTGTAGAGTAATTTGTTGACCATTGTTTGTTTTTTTGCTCAAATAGTCGTTTTCTGTATAGTATTTTGTTGACCATTGTTTGTGTTTTTGCTCAAGTAATCGTTTTCTGTATAGTATTTTGTTGACCATTGTTTGTGTTTTTGCTCAAATAGTCATTCTCAGTATAGTATTTTGTTGACCATTGTTTGTGTTTTTGCTCAAATAGTGGTTTTCTGTATAGTATTTTGTTGACCATTGTTTGTGTTTTTGCTCAAATAGTGGTTTTCTGTTTTGAATGTTATTGACCATTGTTTGTATTTTTGCTCAAATAGTCGTTCTCTGTATATTATTGTGTTGAGCATTGTTTGTATTTTTGATCAAATAGTCATTTTCTGTATAATATTTTGTTGACCATTGTTTGTGTTTTTGCTCAAATAGTCGTTCTCTGTATATTATTTTGTTGACCATTGTTTGTGTTTTTGCTCAAATAGTCATTTTCTGTTTAGTATTTTGTTGAGCATTGTTTGTATTTTTGCTCAAAAAGTGGTTCCCAATATAGTATTTTGTTGACCAATGTTTGTGTTTTTGCTCAAATGGTCATTTTCTGTATAGTATTTTGTTGACCATTTTTTGTGTTTTTGCTCAAATCGTCATTTTCTGTATAGTATTTTGTTGACCATTGTTGTTGGTTTTGCTCTAATGGTCGTTTTCTGTATAGTATTTTGGTGACCATTGTTTGTGATTTTGTTCAAATAGTCATTTTTCGTATAATATTTTGTTGACCATTGTTTGTGATTTTGTTCAAATAGTCATTTTCCGTATAATATTTTGTTGACCATTGTTTGTATTTTTGCTCAAATTGTCGTTTTCTGAATAATATTTTGTTGACCACTGTTTGTGTTTTTGCTCAAATAGTCGTTTACTGTATAGTATGTTGTTGACCATTGTTTGTGTTTTTGCTCAAGTAGTCGTTTTCTGTATAGTATTTTGTTGACCATTGTTTGTGTTTTTGCTCAAGTAGTCGATTTCTGTATAGTATTTTGTTGACCATTGTTTGTGTTTTTGCTCAAGTAGTCGTTTTCTGTATAGTATTTTGGTGACCATTGTTTATGTTTTTGCTCAAATAGTCGTTTTCTGTATTGTATATTGTTGACCATTGTTTGTGTTTTTGCTCAAATAGTCATTCTCAGTATAGTATTTTGTTGACCATTATTTGTGTTTGGTTCCAATAGTCATTCTCTGTATAGTATTTTGTTGACCATTGTTTCTGTTTTTGCTGAAATAGTCGTTTTCTGTATAGTATTTTGTTGACCATTGTTTGTGTTTTTGCTCAAGTAATCGTTTTCTGTATAGTATTTTGTTGACCATTGTTTGTGTTTTTGCTCAAGTAGTCGTTTTCAGTATAGTATTTTGTTGACCATTGTTTGTGTTTTTGCTCAAATAGTCATTTTCTGTATAGTATTTTGTTGACCATTGTTTGTGTTTTTGCTCAGATAGTCGTTCTCTGAATAGTATTTTGTTGACCATTGTTTGTGTTTTTGCTCAAATAGTCATTTTCTGTATAGTATATTGTTGACCATTGTTTTTGTTTTTGCTCAAATAGTCATTTTCTGTAGAGTAATTTGTTGACCATTGTTTGTTTTTTTGCTCAAATGGTCGTTTTCTGTATAGTATTTTGTTGACCATTGTTTGTGTTTTTGCTCAAGTAATCGTTTTCTGTATAGTATTTTGTTGACCATTGTTTGTGTTTTTGCTCAAATAGTCATTCTCAGTATAGTATTTTGTTGACCATTGTTTGTGTTTTTGCTCAAGTAATCGTTTTCTGTATAGTATTTTGTTGACCATTGTTTGTGTTTTTGCTCAAATAGTCATTCTCAGTATAGTATTTTGTTGACCATTGTTTGTGTTTTTGCTCAAGTAATCGTTTTCTGTATAGTATTTTGTTGACCATTGTTTGTGTTTTTGCTCAAGTAGTCATTTTCAGTATAGTATTTTGTTGACTATTGTTTGTGTTTTTGCTCAAGTAATCGTTTTCTGTATAGTATTTTGTTCATCATTGTTTGTGTTTTTGCTCAAATAGTCATTTTCTGTATAGTATTTTGTTGACCATTGTTTGTGTTTTTGCTCAGATAGTCGTTCTCTGAATAGTATTTTGTTGACCATTGTTTGTGTTTTTGCTCAAATAGTCATTTTCTGTATAGTATATTGTTGACCATTGTTTTTGTTTTTGCTCAAATAGTCATTTTCTGTAGAGTAATTTGTTGACCATTGTTTGTTTTTTTGCTCAAATAGTCGTTTTCTGTATAGTATTTTGTTGACCATTGTTTGTGTTTTTGCTCAAATAGTCGTTCTCTGTATTGTATTTTGTTGACCATTGTTTTTTTTTTGCTCAAATAGTCGTTTTCTGAATAGTATTTTGTTGACCATTGTTTGTGTTTTTGCTCAAGTAGTCGTTTTCTGTATAGTATTTTGTTGACCGTTGTTTGTGTTTTTGCTCAAATAGTCGTTCTCTGTATAGTATTTTTTTGACTATTGTTTGTGTTTTTGCTCAAATAGTAGTTTTCTGTATAGTATTTTGTTGACCATTGTTTGTGTTTTTGGTCAAATAGTCGTTTTCTGTATAGTATTTTGCTGATCATTGTTTGTGTGTTCGCTCAAATAGTCGTTTTCTGTATAGTATTTTGTTGACCATTGTTTGTGTTTTCTTTTTTCTGTTAGTCATTGCATTGTCTATCCCTCGTTGATGTACGGCTTTTGGTTTTTTGTTGGCATTTTCAACTTTGTTTTGCTTTCAGATCAAATAATGGAGAAACTAGACACTTGTTTATTCTATTTCTAATCATTCAGTACTAAAGTACTTACGGTCATTGCATTGTCTGTCCGTCTTTGATATATGGCTTTTTGAATTTCTGTTGGTACCTTAAAGGTTTTCTTTGATTTATTTTCAGATCAAGTAATGCAGAAACTGGTCACATGGGAGAAAGATAATGAAGCATTTGTTGCAACAATGGCAAGTGAACATGTGCTGAACTGCTTGACGAGCAATAGCTGTGTTACTGTAACTGGTGGTTCCGGTGTGGGTAAAACGGCAACCGTTCGACATGTAGCTTTAAGAATGAAACAGGAAAAAGGTTATGATATTGTTCCCATTGCTTCTCCCAAAGATATCAGAGATTTCTTCACACGAGGTAAACCAACTGTCTTTATTGTTGATGATCTATGTGGAAACTATACAGCCAATCAACAACAAATTGAACACTGGAAACAATTTATGGATGACATTAAAAATGCGCTCGAAGACAGTGTTTGTAAGTTAATGGTATCATGTAGGCTACAAGTTTTCAGAGATGACAAATTAACATCCTTAGCCATTTTCAAGTCTTGTGAATGTAATTTATCGTCAGAGGAACTGAGTCTGACTACATTTGAAAAACAATCAATGGCCAAGGAGACGTTTCTTGGAAGTGAAAACGAGGATATTGAACAACTGAGCAAATACACATTTTTCCCTCTGTTGTGCAATTTATTTCGCGGAAGAATCTCTATTGATATAAAAAAATACATTGATAACCCATTTCTTATTTACAAAGACGAATTAGATCTTATGTTTCATAGTGGCGACGATGGGAAACACAAATATTGTGCTCTGGCCTTAGTTGTAATGTTTAACAATAATCTAAAGGAAGCCTCACTGACCGGAAAAACAAACAATATAACAAAAACAACTATAGAGGAGACATGTGAGGCATGTCATTTAAACAAAGGAATATCAAAGCTAAAGCTTAAAGCTGAACTAGACACACTAGAAGGTACATACGTCATAAAGGAAGATGGTATCTACCATACAATCCATGATAAACTTTTTGATTTTATGGCTTATTATTTTGGACACCGAATGATCCCATGTTTTATTGACAATGCTGATCATGTATTAATAGGAGAGAGGTTTCTATGGGAAAGTTATGAATTGGAAGCTAATCCATATGACAATATTAATGAAGAAAATTCAGAACAAGAGATTGAAAATTTGACAGAGAGGGAAAATATCTTTTCTATTTCTTTTCCTGACGACATGCTACAAATGTATATTGAACGGATGATTAAGGATTTGAGACAAGGCAAAGTTGCAGATGTTATTGATAATAGGAACATGAATTCATGTTCGTTTAGAGATCACTTTCTTCATCACATAAACCTACTGGATGAATCAATACAAGAAGAACTAGCACGTGTTAGAGACTATATAACTCAAGCCACAGTATTATACCACGTTTGTTGCTATGGTGGTGAGGAATTAGTCAGATGGTTATGTCAACACGGTACTGATGTCAGGATATGTAATTATTATGGCAGATCGCCTTTACACGCAGCTTCCGAATACGGTTATTTGAACATCGTTAATCTGATATTACAGGAAAAAGCTAAGATTATTAAGACTGAGAAACGTGCCAGATTATTCTCATGCATTGGGTCTTGTTTTGGTCAGTCACAACGGGGAAATGATTTATTAAAAAACACTGATATTGTCAACTGCTGTGATAGCATTGGACGAACTCCACTTTGGGACGCATGTTTAAGTCGTCACAGTAGCATTGTTGACAAATTGTTAGAATGTAAAGCAGACGTGAATAAAAGTGATGTGGATGGGTTTTCACCGCTCTATGTTGCTTGTCAGGAAGGGCTTTTACAGGCGGTCTGCAGCTTGTTAGATCATAAAGCAGATGTGAATATGTGCAACAAGTCTGGTACATCCCCATTGTTTATGGCTTGTGAGAAAGGGTATTTACAGATTATCTGCAGATTATTGGAGAGTAAAGCTGATGCCAACAAAACGGACAAGCATGGGTTTTCTCCATTATATGTAGCTTGTCAGCATAATCACTTGATGGTCGTCAGTACATTATTGGCTTACAATGCAGATATAAATCTATGCAATAATGAAGGTACATCTCCACTGTCCAAAGCTTGTGCAGTTGGCCATCTACAGATTGTCAGTAAATTATTAGAGAATAACGTCGACATTCATCAAGTCGATCATGGTGGATATTCCTCTCTATATATTGCTTGTCAGGAAGGTCATTTGGATGTTGCTGTTAAATTATTAGACAATAAGGCAAGCGTAAACCAATGTAATAAGAATGGAATTTCACCGCTCTCCAGAGCTTGTGAGAAAGGTCACGTACATATTGTTAGCAAATTATTGGATTATAAAGCAAACGTGAATGATGTCGATAATGACGGGTTTTCACCATTATATGTAGCTTGTCAGGAAGGTCATCTCCCGGTGGTCTGTAAGTTATTAAAAAGCAATATAAACATTGATCAGTGTAATAATGCAGGCACATCCCCGTTATTTATGGCTTGTCAAAATGGATACCTGTCGATTGTGTCTAAATTATTGGAGTATAAGGCGGACATAAATAAAAGTGATCATAGTGGTTTTTCACCGTTGTACGTTTCTTGTCAGCAAGGTTTCGTAGACATTGTTTGTAAATTGTTAGATTATAATGCAGACGTAAACAAGGTTAATCAAATTGGCGCTTCACCACTTTCACGAGCTTGTGAGATGGGTCACTTAAAAATTGTCAGCATGTTATTGGAGAAAAATGCAGAAGTCAATCAAAGTGACCATGATGGTTTTTCACCACTGTACATGTCATGCCAGGAAGGTCACTTAGACATTGTCCAGAAACTGTTAGAAAACACAGCTGACATTAATATGTGTAATACGTTCGGTATTTCACCACTGTCAAGAGCCTGTGAGAAAGGTCACCTGACCATTGTCAATGTATTATTAAAGAATAAGGCAGACATCAATAAAAGCGATCAGGATGGGTTTTCACCATTGTACGTAACGTGTATGGAAGGTCACTTGCCCATTGTCTGCACATTGTTGGAAAATCATGCCGACGCAAATCTGTGCAATAACGAAGGTTCATCACCACTGTACACAGCTTGTCGGAATGGCTACTTGGACATTGTTAGCAAATTATTGGACTTTAAATTAGAAGTAAATAAGTGTGATAATGACGATAGATCACCACTGTATGCAGCATGCCAAGAAGGCTATGCAGAGATTGTAGAAGTTTTACTGGAAAATAATGCTGATATAAATTTATGCTCGTTTGATGGAGATTCGCCTCTATTAATATCATGTACGGTGGGACATTCAAACATTGTTGAGATGCTTTTAAAGGAAGGTGCTGACGTCACTAAATGCCTTCAGAATGAGACACAAAAATTGATTAAATCGGTATGGTTAGATTTCATAACGGAGCGTGCGAATAATAAATTAAAGCTATATTTATTGGGAATCTCTCAATGCAAATTCTATGACGTAATCGGAGGATTCTCTCCGTTACACATGACATGTTTAATGGGTCACACTAAAATTATTGAACTTTTCCTGGCACAAAATCCAGAGGTGAACATTTGTAAAGAAGATGGGACAACACCTTTATATGTAGCGTGTGAAGTTGGTCATACAGAGGTTGTACGACTACTGCTAGAAAACAAAGCAGATCCTCATATATATAGAAATGATGGTAAATCTCCATTTATAGTGGCAGAATCAAATGAACACTTCGATATAATGTCAATACTACAACAGTACATCACATTATAGTAGCATCAACTGCGCACCGTGTTATTAGCGTCAATACCACATATGAACATCACATTATGGTCGCATCAAATGTACACAATTGCAAAAGAATGTCAAGTAATAGTGGCATAAAATGGACACAAGACTATGACGTCAATACTAAAACAAAACGTCGAAATATAGTGGCATCAAATGTACTCCCCGTTATTAGCATCAATGCTACATATGAACATCATATTATGGTCGCATCTAATGCACACAAAGCTATAACGAAATACTGCAAAAGACAAAAGAACGCCAAATTATAGTGGCATCAAATGTACACAGTGGTATAGCGTAAATACTATAGCAGAACACCAACTTATAGTGGCATCAAATGTACACAGTAGTATAGCGTGAATACTATAGCAGAACGCCAAATTATAGTGGCATCAAATGTACACAGTGGTATAGCGTAAATACTATAGCAGGACACCAAATTATAGTGGCATCAAATGTACACAGTGGTATAGCATGAATACTATAGCAGAACGCCAAATTATAGTGGCATCAAATGTACACAGTGGTATAGTGTGAATAATACAAAAGCACATAATAATTTAGTGGCAATAAATGGACACACCGCTATAGTGTCGATACTACAAATCAACGTCAAATTATAGTGGCACAACTCTAAAATTCTATAAATTAAAATATTTAGAATAATATTTCTAAGCACTGTGAAAACAATTACCATAAATTCTTATCAATGTCAATATATGAGGAGTGGGGAGGGGGGATTTCATTTTTTTTTATCCAAGACCTTTTATATGCAAATCCGTTATACAGAGCTCCAGATGAAAAATATATACAGCTCTGATTACTTTACTGGTCAATATTTTGTTTTTATATTTTCTTTGTTCTATCTTTATTCCTTTATCTGCTCATTTGCTATATCATTGACTACAACACTTTCAGTACCCTACAGTGTAGATAATTTATATCGTCTTATGATACATATATTCATATATGACTTATTTGGCGTTATTAAATTTGTAATACACTTCATTATATTCATGTATGTTACTTTGTATTAAATGTTTCAGCTATATCATGGCGACCAGTTTTAATGGTAGAAGCCGGAGTACCAGGAGAGAACCACTGAACATGAACAAGCAACTGGTAAACTTGATCACTTGCGGTTACGAGTCGAGTGCACCTTTTTAGCTCACCTCGCCAAAGGCAATGTGAGTTTTTGCCATCACCTGACGTCCGTCGTCCGTTAACTTTAACATTTTAATCTTCTCCTCTGAAACCGCAAATCCAATTGATCTGAAATTTGGTAGGAAGCATCTATGGAAGGTCCTCTATAAAGATTGCTCATTTCGTCTCGAACCATTTACAAACATGGCCGCCACAGACAATTCTTGTTTCTGATTGGCCGATTTTTAACAATCTTCACCTCTGAAACCGCTTGGCCAAATGAACTGAAACTTGGCAGGAAGCATCTATGGAAGGTCCTCTATAAAGAGTGCTCATTTCGTCCCGATCCGCTATTAAACATGGCCACCACAGGCAATTCTTGTTTCTGATTGGTTGATTTCTAAGAAAATCTTCTCCTCTGTTAAAAGAAAGATAACTCTTGCCTATGCTGTTAAATGAAAGATAACTCTTGATAGTATCTCCCTTAGAAATTAACTAATGCTGATATAATGTAACATGTTTATTCTTTACATTACAAGTAGGTATTCACATTTTAAGATTCTTTTTAGCAAACCTTGCCAAAGGCAATTTTGAGCTTTTGCCATCACTTGGTGTCTGTCGTCTGTCATCTGTCATCCGTTTATTTTTTCACATTTTAATCTTCTCCTCTGAAAACCTTCAGCAAAATGAACTGAAACTTGGTAGAAAGCACCTATGGAAGGTCCTCTCTAAAGAGCGCACATTTTGTTATGATCCATTACCAAACATGGCTGCCACAGGCAATTCTTGTTTCTGATTGGCCGATTAAAAAAAATCTTCTCCTCTGAAACCGCTTGGCCAAATGAACCGAAACTTGGTAGGAAGCATCTATGGAATGTCTTCTATGAATACTGCTCATTTCGTCCCGATCGGATAGCAAACATGGCTACCACCAAAACTTGGTAGGAAACATCTATGGAATGTCCTCTATGAAGATTGCTCATTTCATCCCCATCGGTTAGCAAACATGGCTACCACCAAAACTTGGTAGGAGGCATCTATGGAAAGTCCTCTATGAATATTGCTCAATTCGTCCCGATCGGTTAGCAAACATGGCTATCACATGGAATTCTTGTTTCTGATTGGTCGATTTCTGAAAATTTTTCTCCTTTGAAACTGCTTAACCATATGAACCGAAACTTGGGTAAGAAGCATCTACATGTATGGAAGGTCCTGTATTAAGTTTCCTCAAAGCAGAATGAAAGGTGAGCGACACAGCCAAATGAACTGAAACTTGGTATGAAGCATCTATGGAAGGTCTTCTCTAAAGATTGCACATTTGGTCTGATCCATTAACAAACATGGACGTCACAGGCAATTCTTGTTTCTGATTGGTCGATTTCTAAAAATCTTCTCCTTTGTAACTGCTTAACCATATGAACCGAAACTTGGGTAGGAAGCATCTACGTGTATGGAAGGTTCTGTATTAAGTTTCCTCAAAGCAGAATGAAAGATGAGCGACACAGCCAAATGAACTGAAACTTGGTATGAAGCATCTATGGACGGTCTTTTCTAAAGATTGCACATTTGGCCCGATCCATTAACAAACATGGACGTCACAGGCAATTCTTGTTTCTGATTGGTCGATTTCTAAAAATCTTCTCCGCTGAAACCACTTTGCCAAATAAACAGAAACTTGATAGTAAACATTGTCCAGAAACGATTAGAAAACACAGCAGACATAAATATGTTTAATAAGGTCGGTATTTCACCATTGTCAAGAGCCAGCGAGAAAGGTCAAATAACCATTGTTAATGTATTATTTAAAAATAAAGCAGACATCAATAAAAGCGACCAGAATGGGTTTTCACCATTGTACGTAACGTGTATGGAAGGTCACTTGCCCATTGTCTGCACATTGTTGGAAAATCATGCCGACGCAAATCTGTGCAATAACGAAGGTTCATCACCACTGTACATAACTTGTCTGAGTGGCTACTTAGATATTGCTAGCAAATTATTGGACTTTAAAGTAGATGTTAATAAGTCTGATAATGACGATAGATCACCACTGTATGCAGCATGTCAAGGAGGCTATACAGATATTGTAAAAGTTTTACTGGAAAATAATGCTGATATAAATTTATTTACGTTTGATGGAGATTCGCCTCTATCAATATCATGTTCGGCGGGACATTCAAACATTGTTGAGATGCTTTTAAAGGGAGGTGCTGACGTCACTAAATGCTTTCAGAATGAGACACAAAAATCTATTAAATCGGTATGGTTAGATTTCATAACATTAAGATTTGTTTTACCGTAAATGTTCTATTATGAGTGTTTTGTTTTAAATCGTTTCATATGTATGATACTATCCAATTGAATTGAGAAAAATAAATGATATATGGATGGAATTTTCGAATCCTCTACGGCATTAATATAGAACCCTACAACTCTTATCCAATTTAGTGCGGAAGACGCATTTCTAGAAACCTTTCATCAGGTACGCTTAAAATCAAAAGATCAGAAAAGCAAATAATTTAAGAGTCGTCGGAATCAAGATGATGTGTACCGAGCACCTTAAGAACATTTGTTTTCGATTACCGACAGATTTTTAAAAGTTCTATAGGAATATTGTATTCCATATGAGATAAAATTGCCTATGGGACTAAAATATCTTTTGGAAATTTGATACTACTCGTAAGAAACTGTTTTTCCCATGGGAAGTGCCATTCCCCGTGGGATTTTAGCTTTGCCATCTTTTAAAAAAAAAACACAGAGAAATATGAAGAACTATCAGTAAATAAGCTTAATTTTATGTTTTCTCATGACAATCACTGCAATTAAATCTTGACCAGAACCCATTAATATACACCAGCTTGTTCATCTGTTTATTAAGGCTGGAAAAAGAAGTTACTCTGAAATTTCGCTATTTAACAACGGTCACGTGATATTTCATGTCCCCTTGTTCTATGTCTATGTAAAGAAAGAATGCGAAAAATAACCATAAAAATAAAGTAGAATAGATACTCTTACCTGGAAAAATACTAGAAGTATTTCTTAAATGTGCTCTCCAGAGACAAGCACGCCTGAGGTCAGTCCAAGATGAAAACAACTGGAACTATGTCATAAATGTTCTCTCCAGAGACCAGTCGAAGATTCGAAAAATAACCAAAAATAATTCTTAAATATGCACGTTAAAGGATAGTCCTACTTGGAAAACACTAGACAGATTTCTTAAATATTCACATCAAAGGCCAGTCCAACTTGGAAAATAATAGAAATATATATTTTTAATGTGCCCTCCAAGGACCAGTCTAACTTAGTAGATGTATAGAGTAATTTGAATTTATACAGAAGAGTACTTTTATATATGACATTGTTCACAGGAATGATATTAATTTACTTGAATGCAAATCATAATCGCGAAAATACTTCCGTTTTTGGATTAGTTAATGGTGCTTTACATCATATACATTTTGTATATGAGAGTCTAAAGATAAGCTGTTAGTCAAGTGAGTGAGTGAGTGAGTGAGCGAGCGAGCGAGCGCCAACTCGGCAATTTCTCAGCTATATCATGGCGATAACAAGTTAGTTTTCAATGAGATGATGATGAGATCCGCTTTGTTCTAGACCAACATGTTGAGTTGGATTTGCATAGTGCTAGCTCACTGAAACAAAAGTCCGCGGAGAGACATGTAGTGGACGGTCATTCGGACACATTATTCTGATTCCGAGCCTACCAGTCTTTGCTCTTACTCCTTAATGCTGCGTGCTTAGCGGAGAAGCAACAACTGCCAATTCTATAGTCTTTGGTTTGACCCGACCGGGGCTCGAACCCACGATCTACCGCACTCGAGGCGTACACGCTACCCATTACGCCACCGATACGATTCATGGGAAAGACAGTTAAGCGAACTTTAATAATAAGCAGATTGTCAATTCATAATTAGGTACGATTTATAAATACTTGAGGTTAATCATCTCTCCTTTAATGTTCTCTATGAAACTTGTATTGGACAACTTCAGTTTGGTTGGTTGGTTTATTGGATTATAGTGTTTAACGTCACTTTCAACAACATTTCAGTTATATCGTGGTGGTCAGTTTTATTGGTGGAGGAAACCGGAGTACCTAGAGAAAACCCACCGACCTGTCGCAAGTCACTATCAAACTTTATCACATAATGTTGTATCGAGTACACCTCGCCATGAACGGGGTTCGAACTAGCAACGTTAGTGGTGATATGCATTGATTGGACAGGTAGTTGTAAATCCAAATACCATACGATCACGACCACAACGACCCCTCAAATTCAGTTAGAAAAGCTATTAGAATATAACCTACTTAACTGGTATAGTATGGTCCATCAGGCAAACGTTTAACAAATTCTCTTCATTAATTCCAGTTAACATATAAAATGACGTGAATGTCACCAAAAGGACGTTTTGTCCATAAATACTCCTGCTAAGTTGTTTTATAGGCCATAAAGGCATCGAAGGGCTTCAACTTGACCGCACTAAGTTGTTGTAAAGAAAATTCGTTTGTTAGATGTGTGCGAAGTTGAATATAATGCGTGTATTTGAGAAATGGTAGTACATGTATGTATATTCACTGATCTCCAAGAAAGAGCTACATATGTAGCCTTATGAAAATAATTTCTGCGGTATTATCTTCTTTCATGTTTCAAAATAACAGGCTTGAGTATTACAACAATATTCAACTTACATGTGCATGCTACATTTTGCTCAAAACGCGCACATTCTATATACAATGTACTGCAAATCTGATGACACATGTCCTTACAAAAATAAAACTAGGACCAGCCGTATCCTGCTTCTCTGATTTGCATGATATCTTTTCCTGGATATACTCATATACCATTCATTCAAATTTTTGTTTTTAATAATAGTCTTTATATGTGTTATACGTCGCTCTCGGATGATTTAAGAATTTATCTACTCTTCTGATTCTTATCCTTGCGGAATTATCTGGATGTGTTTCTTCCAGTAAGCTTAACAGATATCAACTAACTGTCAAAACATCAATATATATTTTCTCCACCATTTTTAGATTGAAAAAGAAACCTGCAAAGACCAGTGAACTACCGTCAAGCAGTAGGGGTTGACCGGGAGTACCTTTAGAGAATACATTCAGTAATGTCTGATTATATTCATCAGAGGCAGGAAGCTTATTCCAGACAGGAATGACCCTGTCTTTACTTACATTCAAAACATTAAGCTTAAACCATGGTTTTGATTCCTCTCAGCACTTTACTTGAATAAACATCAACGACCATGAGTGCTGTTAGTAAACACGATCACTGTTGTTTGGCAAAGCGCATGTACACCATGGGTTGTGATCTGATTGGTCATTACATTGAGTTGTCTTCCATATCCTTGAAGGTGGCTTATGGTTGGTTTATGGTGCTTTAACGTCACTTTCAACAACAAATCAGTTATATCGGGGTGGTAAGTTTTATTGGTGGAAGAAACCAGAGTACTCTGATAAAAACTCCGACCTGTCGCAAGTCACTGACAAACTTTATCACGTAATGCTGTATCGAGTACCCCTCCCCATTCCATATCACTGAACGGTCAAAGATAAATGAGAAGTTATATACAATGACCCTTAACGGGATATTGTTAGATGCTAGTGTAGAGATACAACAAACATCCAATGGTCTGTGTGTATCATAAAATATGTGATGTCAATAGATAAAAACCCATATGTATCATTAGATATATGACTTTATTTATTTATTTTTAATTGCTCATTTTCAACATTTAAAAACGATAAAAAAAGGAAATCAGTACATGTATACCATTTAAGCACAATTCAATACTACAGTTGATATGCATAATTACTTAGTGCAGAAAAGTGCAGAATATGATTGTGCTTTCGGAGGAATTTCTTGACTTTATTGGACCGTTTCGCAAAACGACGATTTAGGTCTAGATTAATTACCTTATATACATAAGGATATAAAATATAAATAATAAATTCCAACTTTAATATCTCATTTTAATGATTTCAATGTTTGAAATTATATATCTAAATATTTATGGTAGACACGTTTCTATTATATTGATTGATTAATTGATTGATTGGTGTTTAACGCCAACATTAGCAATATGTCAGCTATATCGTGACGCAAAATTCTTAAATTAAGAAACTTAGACACGTACAAGAATCTTTGAAGGTTTATAATATATTATATATCTTAAAGAAAACTATATAGGTCACTGCTCTCTCAAAACTAAGATTTCGATACCCAACTGATCTTAACTATATAGCTGAAGGTTTTCAGTTGAACGTATGTAATGACGGAATGATCGGAGCAATGGACGAGTTGCGGAATAAAGATCCCAATGAAAATTCGTAAAATGTCGTTGTTTCAACTACATAGTTCTCATAACTCAATTACTACACAACATACCCAAGTGACTTGAAACCAAAACGAATTAAAAAAATATCTTGTTACGATAGTCTAATTTTTAAGTCGTTCTGGTTTCCGAAGTCAAAATAATCTATATGTATTTGTGAGAAAAATTCTTCTCGAAATTTTCCTAATTTTTCTCATTCCTTTTTTGCAAACATTTGCTAAAGCCAACATCAGTATGAAACAAAATTACACAAAACAGACCGTATGTAGTTGAAACAACTACATTATACGGAATTTTCGCTGGGATCTTTATTCCGCAACTCGTCCATTGCTCCGATCATTCCTTCACTACATACTTTCATACTGAAAACCTTCAGTTATAGCTAAGACCAGTTGGCGTATCGAAATCTTAGTTTTGAGAGAGCAGTGACCTACATATTTGTCATTAAGATCAATAATATAATGAATACTTGTCTACCACCAATATTTAAATATATAATTTTTAACTTTGAAATAATTAAAATGAGATTTTAAAGTTGTAATTTATTACCTATATTTTATATCCTTATGTATATAAGGTAATAAATCTAGACCTAAATCGTCGCTTTGCGAAGCGGTCCAATAAAGTCAAGAAATTCTTCCGAAAGTACAACCACAATCGGTACTTTTCTGCACTTAAGTAATTATAAGTATCAACTGTAATATTAAATTGTGTTTATATGGTATACATGATTGTACTTAGTCCTTTTTTATCGATATTAAATGTTTAAGTGTTTAAAATTAGCAATAAAAAATAAATAAAGTATGTAGGATATATTTAATTATATATATTTGCATTTATCTATTGACAGCACATATTTTATGATCCATACAGATGCAATTTTAATAACAAATTAGATAGGTTTATGTTGTTTAACGCCACTTTCAAAAATATTTCAGCTATATCGTGGCGGTCAGTTTTATTGGTGGAGGAAACCGGAGACTCGGCGAAAACCACTGACAAACTTTATCACAAAATGTTGTATCCAGTACACCTCGCCATGAATGTGATTCGAACTCACAAAATAAGTGGTTATAGGCACTGATTGCATAGGTACGGTAAATAGAAATATCATACGATCAGACCACGACGACCCCTTTAAAATTAGATGTTTGTTGTATCTAAAAGAAAATCTGGCGGTACATTAGCATCTAACAATATCTCATTTATTGTCATTTCATATATATTGATATCTGTTATCTGTTCATTTCGTCATTTATGTAAAATTTGTTCTATATTTTAACGTCGTGTAACACATATATTGTGTCTGAACGTTATCTAACAAAATCTTGAAATTCCTGTTTGTATCAAGTGATTTTCAATTCATATGCATCCGGAAACACTCATTAATTGTTATTCCACTCTGATTTCGGCAAAAACAAGAGATGAATACTTGCTTAACCTTTGAACCATGAAATATTTCCTTGTTAAATTATAAAAACGGGTCGTTTATGTCTAAGTGTTATGTAAAGAAGTATATTACAAAGACACGAAATGTGAGTAATGATAATTTTATTAACCATATGCAGTTGTTTGTTTGTTTGTTTTTTAAATGACATGTGATATTTTGAATTAAAAAATAATAATTAAAAAAAATACCACTATGTCGAAACACTTACAGTCATGTACATGATCGCTTACTTTCCTGGCTTGGTACAAGCACAATAGTAAAAAGTGGCGGGTTTAAACCAGTTTTATTTGCCTAATTATTTCCCTCTTGATGAAATGGTGCGGTCACAAGTGACAAACAATGCAAACCCTTACATTTAACCATTCGAACAAGCAGTGTTTATTCAAATAACGCTATAATCTTGAACATTGTACATAATATATTTAATCTTCGTGAAGTTGTTTTATGTATAATAATAGTTCTATTATAGAGAGCCGATGTCCTCAGCCATCATTTATTATAAGATATATAACTAAATGTTATAATTACAGTAGTATAACAGTAGACAAGATGAAGAGAAGATCACAAAGGGAGCCTTTAATGAAGTATGTTAATAATATATATAGCAAAATAACTAAAACAGAATGTCGTAATACCACTAGTGGAGTACGTCTCCGGAGCACCTCGGTTTTATGTGGGTTCATGTTTCTCAATCTTTAGTTATGTGTGTAGTTTGCAAAACGTCATTGTTTGTTTTTTTGTCCTTTTTCGTTTGGGCATTATGGAAATAAAATAGCTGAAATACTGCTAATGTTGGCGTTAAAATCAATCAATCAATCAATCAATCAATCAATCAATCAATCAATCAATCAATCAATCAATCCTCACTTACCTTCCCTGTTATTTTATTTTTCGACGCGTGTTACATTGTAGAAGTTAGTGAAGCAAGTGAGGAAATCAAATCTTAATTTGATTGCCTATGGCAGAACATAATTGTTTTGTCTTTATCTTCTAACAATGTCAAGTACAATCCCTACACCAATTAATTTACAGGGCAATGTGTAAACAAGGTAGTGTCAATTCCGTTATTCAGTAGCTTATATACTGACCGCCAAGATGGTGTTGCTGTTGGCGTACTTTCCCGAGTGTGAATATCGCATCTATCCAAATGAGCTTGAAGCTTAGGATACGACTGATACTCAAACGTCTGCTTCTTACCTTCATCGTCACCTTGAAATCGACAACGAAGGAAGATTAAAAACAAAACTCTACGACAAACGCGATGACCCCTCTTTTCCAACAGTTATCTTCCCCTTCATCAGTAACAATATTCCAGCATCACCAGCGTATGGAGTTTACATTTCACAACACATACGTTATTCTAAAGCTTGTGCCCAGTTTTTACGTAGATGTTTTCTTTCCGTTATCACTGCCAAAACTTCTTATAAGAAGCAGGAACTGCCTAAAATTCGCGAGCACTTGAGTTCACATTCGGTTTTTTGGTGGGGTCCGTGTTGTTCACCTTGTTAGTTTTTTGTGCTATCCTATTATGTATCTACGTTCTGGGTTCCATGTTGTGATTTCATGCATAAAAACGATGTTTAGTTCGTCTTTACCTCCAGTTGTTTGTAGCAGGATTCATGTCTTATTTGGGTTATTTGTTTGTTTGCGTATATCATATTGTGCTTTTGTTTTGTTTTTCTTCATCTATGTTGCCAGTTTCTCTGGACTGACCATTTTTCATTACCAGTGATTTCTCTTGTGACTTGCGACAGATCAGTTGTTTCCAGGCGAGTGAGTAATGGGTAGGTCAGTGATTTCCTTTGTGACTTGCGACAAGTCCGTGGTCTTCAGGCGAGTTAGTGGTAGGTCAGTGGTTTCCCAGTGACTTAGGGGCAGGTCAGTAATTTATCATTGACTTAAGGAAAGGTCGGTGGATTCTCAGGTGCTGAAAGGCTGTTCAGTGGTTTCCCAGTGACTTGGAGGCTGGCCGGTGGTTTCCCATTGACTTGGAGGCTGGTCAGTGGTTTCCCAGTGACTTGGAGGCTGGTCAGTGGTTTCCCAGTGACTTGGAGGCTGGTCAGTGGTTTCGCAGTGGCTTGGAGGCTGGTCAGTGGTTCCCCAGTGGCTTGGAGGCCGTCAGTAGATTTTTCTGGATATTAGATTCCTACATCGATACAACTGTCACAGTATCACAGATATACATGTACTTTAGTAATGTTGATATTTTTTTTCACATTGCATAATTGTGGATTTCAGAATGTCTACTAAAGAAAAGGGAGATAACAGCTACCTCCACCTTGTCTACATCTTATTAAAGATCGCCCCATATGCCATTGAGATGTATATAGACAGGAATTATCCTGGTGGGTTCATATGTGCTTTAAGAGATAAAGTAGATTTCCTTATGGAGAAGGCCTCATCAGAACAACGAAAGATATTGTCACAGTTATATAGTGAGTATAATGTGTATATTGTCATTGTAATGATGGCCATCAGATGGAAAGGCCCGGGTGGCTCAATGAGTTAGATAGCTGAATTACAACACATACAAGCCTATCACCAATACAGCGTGTGTTCGCCCCGGCTTTGTAGATTACAAAAAGGGTACACTTGACTAGCAGCCGCAAGTGATACAGTTTACCAGTTGCTTGCCCATGGTCGGTGGTTCTCTCCGGGTACTCCAGCTTCTTCCACCACTAAAACTGGTCGCCATCATATAGTTGAAATATTTCTGAAGGTGGTGTTAAACACAGTATAATCAAATCAAATCAATCCATCAGATGGTATTCGATTACAATATAAAATAGCGATTTTGAGCAGATTTTAGAGATTAGTCTTTTTTTTTAGAAATTAACTGATGAAATACTCGATATTTGAAAATTATCAACATAAATTAAATTTTATATTACGACTTCCTCACTGTCTTACATTTGTCGGAACTTTACGCAAGCAGATTTAAGATACCATCGAAATTCAACGTTGAATGCGATGTGTAATAATTGTAATATTAATGCATTATTTTCATATGATCTCTTTATGGTTTATACATCAGCATGTAAGCAACAGCTAAGAAATATGAAATGATACACACAGATACGAGATATATGAAATGATACACACAGATACGAGATATATGAAATGATACACACAGATACGAGATATATGAAATGATGCACACAGATACGAGATATATGAAATGATACACACAGATACGAGATATATGAAATGATACACACAGATACGAGATATATGAAATGATGCACACAGATACGAGATATATGAAATGATGCACACAGATACGAGATATATGAAATGATACACACAGATACGAGATATATGAAATGATACACACAGATACGAGATATATGAAATGATACACACAGATACGAGATATATGAAATGATACACACAGATACGAGATATATGAAATGATACACACAGATACGAGATATATGAAATGATACACACAAATACGAGATATTTGAAATGATACACACAGATACGAGATATTGCACTAAATTTGATATCTTCGATATTATTTCTATCGCTTGATGTCCATTTATTTTGTATGGTATTGATGTGTTTTTATGCTGTTTGTATTTATTTGTGCATAATGACCAGTGTCCAATACGATTTCTTTATCAGATGATATTCATATCGTCACAGCAATACGACTGGTGCCACTAATTATTATTATGTAACATTTTAGGCTCTTCTAAACAGCATATACCATTCTATGATGAAATTGTGCATACAACTGAACTTGACGGATGTATTCTTGATCACATGATTTCAAAATGTATACTGACTATGGAGGATAGAGCTGAAGTAACACAGTTTGCTAGACAATCTGAGAGAAACAAGAAGCTACTGGACATATTGTCAGACCGGTCATCTACTATTTATATTGATTGCATAACTGCACTAAGAACGGCAGAGCCAAATTACACTGATCTTGTTCATCGAATGGAACGATTGGATTTGGAAACAACAAGTATTTATGAACCAAAAACAGACATGGGATCTAATATATTGGGTAAGTATACAAATGAAAAACAAAACCAAAAAACCACACTATCGGTTGGTTGGTTTGTGGTGTTTAACTACACTTTTAACAATAATTAAGCTATATCGCGGCGATCAGTTTTATTGGTGGAGGAAACCGGAGTACCAGAAGAAGACCACCGACCTGTCGCAAGTCACTGACAAACTTTAACACATATTGTTGTATCGAGTACACCTCACCATGAACGGGGTTCGAAATCACAACTTGTGGTGATAGTCACTGATTGTACAGGTAGTTGTAAATCCAACTACCATACGATCACGACCACGACGGCCCCTACGGAACAGTTCGAAAATGAAAAAATATGAAAGAAACAAATCGTAGAAAGAGGCAAAATCGACTCCTCTAACATATATACAAGACAACACTTGCCTGGCTTGGAAAGGGCACTTCAGTAAAAAGTGGCAGGTCTAAAGTAGCTTTATGCGCCAAAATATTTTACAGCTTTATATAGAGATGTACGTATAAACATCGACTTTATACGTCTACTACACACATGAAATATATTGGCACCCTGACTCTTATGTAGAGCTAAGCGCAATAGACAATGATTGAACAAGGACCACACTTTAGACTCTCAATTACGTGATACAAACAAAATGTCCGATGTTCTGGGGTTTTTTGTGTATCAATTTAATTTTTCGTGTCAATTTATTTAACACGCCCAGTAATATTACAGGAATGGGACATCCTACATCTTCATTATGAAATCGTATCAAAATACTGAAATCAACCTTAAGCATAGAGTAGCAATCCGGACGGTCACACCAAACAAATCAAAGGAAACAACTAACAAAGCAAACAAAACAAAAACTAAAAGAATAAAATAATAATATCTTTCAACACTGAGTGTGAAAGGAACCAAACAAACTGAATGACGTTTGAAGTCTATTTATTTTATATTAAATTAGGTCGTTTTAAAACACAAAAGTAAGTGTTATTTTACCATGAAATGACCCCACCCCAACCTTTTTTTATGAAATTTACAAATCTAAATCTACAAACATTAAACAGTACGACGGATGTTCGTCATATTTTATGAAGCAATGCTACGTAAGCTGAAAATACGATCCACCATACGTTGTAAGTCGTATTCGAATCATAGTTTCTTTGTATTACATTCGGCTTCATTTCAAAGATTATTATAAATTTCGTATCATATTGTGTGTCGTGTGCAAATTGGAGTTCGGTAGAATTTAATTTTTAGGTTCGTATATAGATCTCTAATATACTGTCCTATTCACTCATTTTTTTCCTGTAAATATACAATATACGTACATTATCGGAAAATACATTTATTTGTACGGACTTTAAGAACAGGTTGAAAGCGAGCCTTTGGCGAGCTTTTTTAGCCTGTTTCGCAGCGAGTGCAAATTAATTGTATATTTAACGACAATGTACGTATATTGTATTTATACTGCAATATAGAAACGTCCAAAGCTACGGCCAAATTGTCTGAAAATAGCTGAAACAAGCGTCAATCTAATCGTTTCCCGTGAGGTCAGCTCTTATACTGTTACCGTTTCTTTCTGTCTCTCTACATGAATCAGGTACCAGATATGCTTTATTAGGTCCATGACTAAATAACACTGACGTTTTTCTTGAGCCCCTTTATTAATACTCAAAATCACACATTTACATGATAAAGCACATTTCACTATCATTACTATTTTTAGTTCATATATTTATAATCATTTTAGGTGAACACACAATTCGAATTCAAAGGAATTACGATAAATTAGTCCACGACATGGCTTCTACAGCTCATTTAATAGATCAGCTTGTATCAGACGGCATCTTAAATCCTGATGATTCTGTTGAGATAATGTCCAACATTGTACCCTCAGAGATGAACAGAAGACTGATAGGAAAGATCAGAGATAAAAACCAGTATGACAAGTTTATAGCAGCTCTTAGAGAGGACAGCATAAATGCAGAACTTGCAGACGACATAGAACAAACTGACGTCACCGAGCATGACATGGAACTGTTACACTCTAAGAAAGGTGTTTATGTCACTTAATAGAAAACAAATAATACCACCAAATATCTGAATATACAAAGAATAACCAAATTTCTATTTACACAAACCACATCGGTGGTGTAATGGTTAGCATGCTCGCCGAGAGTGCGGAAGATTATTGATTCCAGCCACTATTAGGTCAACCCAAAGACTATAAAATTGGTATTTGTTGCTTATCTTCTAAGCACGCAGCATTCAGGAGAAAGAGCAAAGACTGGCTGGCTCGGAATCAGGATAATGTGTCCGAGTGGGGCGACATGTCTATACGCGGACTGTTGTTTCAGTGTGCTAGCACTATAAAATCCAACTAAGCGTGTTGGTCTAGTACAAAGCGGATCTCCTCATCATCTCATTGAAAATTAACTTGTTCTCGCCATGATATAGTTGAACAATTGCGCTAAACAACAAACACTGACTAACTCTATCTACCCAACACGTGATTAAATGTCTGTATATACAGGGGACTATATTGTTGTAATGCGCTCTGTTGTTAGGCGAATGTCAAACACTTGTATTACTAGCGAGTAAATTGGTCATTACGGACTACTTATCTCAACTGCTGTTCTCATGTTCCATAATCGGGAAGTGCTTTAGCCCTTTGGTATCTTCAAACTCTTTTTACCTATTCGAGAAAAAAAGTCTCGGGAAATTTGTTGTGTACGTAATATGAAATGTCCCTCCATTTGCAGAACATGTTCTCTATTCTGACAATTCTTAAAGGAGGTCGAACTGATATATAGCTTTTGAGATGGATAGCCAGACATTTCATTGGCTTTCGTGCAGACATTATATAATTTGGTTTTCCATTTTAAATCTTGTCTGATTATTAGACCAAGATATTTGGCATCTACTAATGACTGGATGACCATGGAGGATGTACGTAAATTTTATCGGGTTTATATTTCGAATGACAGACCGACATGGCATGTTCTGGATGAAAAGGAGTAGAGATTAAGGTTAAACAGACCTACATTTCTAGAGAGAACTTTAAGTCAATATTAGAATTTAAGACTGATCATATACTACATTTTAAGGAGCGTTTGAACACACCAAAGGGGTAATCAGAATCCGTAATTCGATGGACAGACAACACAATGACCAAAAGCAAAATGACAAAAGGACAAACAACGATCTACAAAACATACACATAAAACTAAAGATCGAGTAACACGAACCCCACTAAAAAGAAAGGGTAAGCAGTTCCTGTTCCATTAGTGGCACCCGTCTTGCTATTCTAGTTACAAACCCGGTGATAAGTCATGAATGAGGAAAGGACCAGGAAGTGCTTACAAGTAGAACATATCTGTGTTGGTGATTTGTTTTTTATACTTTCATTATAGCATGCTAGTTTTTATTGTAGTTCGAGTTGTTTTTTGTTTTGTTTTTTGTTTGTTTAACCTTTATCTCTCTCGTTATTCTTACATGCGTATTATGCGTTCGTGTGAATCTATATGTCACTTTAGCCACGAACTGAGTAAAATAGTCCAACCATTTTTCCGGCCAGAGTGAAATATGCTCATTTAATGTAGAAGTGCAATTAGGTAACAAGTGGTCTGATATAGCTAATACTAATTGGCTGAATGAGATAAATTTTGTAAACATAAAATAAAACTACTTTAAAACCTAATGATTGTTATTAAAAACATTCCGCCACCATGCTCAAATTTAATGTATTTACTTTTGATATATACAGTTCCTAAATAATGTAAATATTATAGGATTCTCCTTCCTCAGGAATAGATGACAATTTCCGGATTTGGCTATCTTGTTAGGCTTATTGTTAAATTGTTATGTTACTTGGCTGACTGTCCAGTCTTTTGATTATGAACGTATCTGAAGACGGGTATTCCAGAAACGTGTCATGCGAACTAAACTAGATATCTACGTTGTTGTGGTTTTCTACAAATACATGTACTACAAGTTGGTTTCAATGTTCAACCTTTTTCCATTCTTTAAACCCGATCGGGTCAAACCAAAGACTAAAATATGTGTTGCTTCTACGCGGAACATGCAGTATTATTGAGAAAGAACAAAGACGGGTTGGCTCAGAATCAGGATAATGTGTCCGAGTGGCGTTCCAGTAAGCTAGCACTATAAAAACCCAACTAAGCATGTTGGTTTAGTACAAAGCGGACATCATTATAATCATCTCATCGTAATGCAACTTGTTCTTGCCAAAAAATGCTCATTTTGGCGCTAAGCAACAATCACTCACTTACTAGTGGAGCAGGAATTGCTTACCCGTCCGGCGCATCTGAGTTCACTACCGGTTTTTAGTGGGGTTCGTGTTACTCGATAGTTTTATGTGTATGTTTTATAGATCATTGTTTGTCCTTTTGTGCCTTTTCTTTTGGCCATTGTGTTGTCTGTTCTTCGATCTACGGATTCTGATTACCCCTTTGGTATCTTCAAATTCATCTTATTCATACCATTCTTGATATTATGCCATTGTAAGTTATAATTTCTATTTCTTTTTCCTAGTTTTTCAGTCTACCCAATGGAGATCAGAACTCGATATAGACTTGATGATCCTATTGGCTACAGAAGCAGCTGGAGTGAAATTACCAGAAACAAAATCAGTTGCAAATGGTGAATCAATAGAACGACAACTGTACCATTTAAAGTCTTGTACACATAGAATTATACACTCAACAGAAGATAATATAGACGATAGTGAGTGTACAGAAATGATAGATTTAATAACAGACGTAAGTTTATTGGTTCTGTCAAACTTTCTTTATATTTTAAGGGGGAATACATGGCGAGGTGTACTCGACACAACACTATATGAGAAAGTTTGTCAGTGACTTGCGACAGGTCGGTGGTTTTCTCCGATTTCCTCAAACAATAAGATTGACGCCACTATATAACTGAAATATTGTTGAAAGTGACGTTAAACCCCATAAACCAAGCCAAGCCAAAATAATGCTAATAAATACCTGTTTTACCTCCATTACAAGTATAGTATTGTCCAAGCAGGCAATGCCCCTAACATTTTTGTGTGAAATCACATTACATAGACTGCTTGATAAAGGAATTAGGTATTGATAATTCTGTTGGTACATATACCCCGACGAAATTTGTTTTCTGTTCCTTTGGAATTTCAACCAAAGATGACAAATTGCATCTCCCATCCTACTGCAGGATACATAAATTGGAGAAGTGGCATTACAGTGTTATATTGCTCCAGGAAATCTCTTTCCACATCAATAACATGTATTCTACCAGCGGTTAAATTCTGGTTTTAGAGTTACTGTGACACTAGCTACTTAAGGGGTGGTGTGATTCAGGTGTGGATTATGACAAATTCTAAACATCTGTTCGATCACATACAATACGATGTCCGTCTAATGTAATGTCATTAAAACAGTTGACTTCTGTACCATCTGTACAGCTATCGTCACAGAAAAGTGGGTAATTAGAGGCCGTCAATTGAAGTACAGACAATATAATGGCCAAAAGAAAAAGGACAAAAGGACAAACAATTATCTACAAAACACTACACATAACACTAAAGATCGATAAACTTGAACCCCACCAAACACCGGAGTTGAATTCAGGTGCTACAGAAGTGTATTCATTTCCTGCTCCACTAGTGGCACCCGTCGTGGTACTCTGGTTATATACCCGGTGGGTAGTCAGTTTTTCGGCACTGACATGGTTAATTAGATATATTTATTTTTTGAAATTTACAGTTATTAAATAATGTAATTATTCCCAAAACTAAGGTTCCCCTCCCTCAGGCATAGGTAACGTTTAATGATTTTGGCTGTACTGTGTATGCACTTTGGCATTATTTCTAAACACTTTTCAAATTATTTGGCTTTCCAGAATTTCGATATTGAGCGTACCTGATGAAGGTTATTCCAGAACCACACCGTGGGCACTAAATTTCATAAATCCGTTTTTATTCAGCCATATTATTACTGAAATTCTGCCAACACGCTGGGTATTATGAGATATCATGACAAATTATATTTACATATGATTCAAATTTTATATACGAATCTAAATTATTTTCATACAACGGAAAAAATAATATCGCGCAACCCAATACTGTTTAGAAAATATTGAAATTACACCATTTGGTTTTTAAACACATTGATCTGTCATGCATTAGAATTGTTTAAAAACTATTATTTACAATCAGGAAACAACAGGAGAATATCAATAGAGATGCTCCAATTATAATAAGGAAGCAGGTATAGGATTATAGTACGTGCAGACAGTTGCAGTCCGTTACAATACTGACAATTTTTCAACAGTTTTCTAACAAATTCATTCTTCATCTTTGTTCTTTACACTAGGGTTCTTATTTTTACTTAAATTGTATCAAACCCCTTCGATCATCTTTCATTTGACACAATCAAAATGTCGTGCATTACAAATAAATTCATAGGCCGCATGTACTGCATGAAAAATTTCGGCACTTCCTCCTTTGTCTGGGTGATACTTAAGGATAGCTACCCGATATTTTTCTTTTATTTCTTCTCTTGTAGAATATTCTGTAAGGTCCAATAGATCGTACGCAGCGTTTAGAACATCTTCACACAATTCATTTATTTTCCTCTCCATTAAGGCAAGCGCTTCTTCTGGATCTTCTTTTATAATTTTACTCCATACCTTATCACCTAAAAAGTAATCACCGACTCCAACCGCAATTGCTAACCCAGCTCCGACTACCAAGCCTAAGGGACCGCCAATTGCTGACCCGCACAGCATCATTCCTCCTATGCTCAACCCATTTGCTGTTATGGAGCGTCCAAATGCTTTTTCCATTTCAGCTGTAGTGATATCTCCTGCATTCCAATGTTTTATGATATCGTGTGACTGCTTCATTAACATTCCTGCCATTACAATCGGACATGTTACCTTCGAAGCAACAGTAAGCGATCCAGCATAGGCAAAACCATTCGCAGTTGCATACTGGGCCACCATGTTCAATCCGCTCAAGGCTAATCCAAAACCAGCCCCCCTGGCTGTTGCAATTACTGTTTCCTTCGTTACAACTTTAACAAGTTCTCCAATGGAAATTTTTCCATCGTGATATTTCTTCCATTCATCACCGAACGTACAAGCAAAGGTAGTGAGTCCATCCACAATGGCCATTACAACAACATTAAGAGCAGCTTCCTTCAGCATGGCACGATTGGTATATTTTTGTCTGTATGTAACTGTCAAATTTTCTTCAAAATGGGCACTCCATCTTTCTTCTATGGTTTTCATTTCACTTTCGTTAGTCATTATGGTTTGTTCTTGGTTCGTAATGTTGTCCCTCAAGTCTTCAACACTTCTATTCATCTTGGTTATTCCTTTGTCTAACCCTTTCGTTGTTTTGCCTTCATGTAGTGCAACGTCTCGAAGTTCCATCTGTTGTTTCAATTTTTCAAGTACTTTATCCACTTTTGTACCAAATGATTTAAGCTCTTTTTTCATTTGACTGGTATCATTTTTTATACTCTTGTATCTCCCGTATTCATTTGAATTCACCAAATCTTTAAGTAATGTCTCGTTATCACGAAGAAATGTTCGCATTGTCTCTGTTTCATCAGTAGGATATTTGAAACCAATTCGTTCACTTTGTTCAAAATTACTTCTCACTTCAACTCCAACGTTTATGTTTCTTTTCTTAATGGTATTAACGACATCTTTCGGTCCTACTAATTTAACATTTTCTAGCCTCATTGCCTCGGGGTAATTATAATTATCGGGATTTCCTTTCCAGTTCGTATGCCAGTGTTCCATCATATCAATTAAATTCATAGCTTCGTCTGTATACTTAAACTGCACGGAAAAATATTCGCCAGTCTTTGTGTTTCTGAAAACAGCGTCGGCATATTCCGGTGTTTTCATCTCTCTGCCATTATACCTAAACTGTCCATGACCATCACCAGCGATAAGTTCTATGGGAACGTTTTTCCTGATAGCTTCCGCCATTATTTTGGCTATTTGTAACTCTTCGAATGTGATGCCAAGAACGTTATTCTCGTTTCCTGGAAGGTTTCGTAATACCTCGGGTTTTTTCTTTACCATCTCCATTGCGGCTTTAACACCTCCTCGTCTTAGTGTCTCGACAAATAGAAGCCATGGAAAACGTTCACACATTGCAATAAATGTTTCACCAGGAAGTAAAGAAGGAGTGGTGTTGTCCTGGGGTCCAGCCATTGCAGATATTATGTCTTTGAAATGATTATAATGCTCCATAAATCTGTCAGCTTGTTCTTTACTGATCTTTATGGTAACAGGTTCCCTCAGTTTAACACTAGAATCCGGAGTACGGATAATTAACTTCATCCGATGGACGAACGTTTTACTCTTACAAGTATCAAATGCTGTGTTTATGCCAAATGACAACACGAGAGCCCATGTTTGAATTTTGTATTCTTTGGTAGCTTTAAATTCGATGTCTGCTTCAACGGTGGAATTTACATTGACCTTTGAGTAACATGGAAAGACAAATTCTATATTACCTTCACCAGAAATCGACCTGTGTATGCCCTGTTTAGTGATTGAACATTTCATTTTCCAAGAACTCAATGTTAAGCCTCCCGTTACCATTTCTACTATATTCGGATCATGCGCAAATAACTTCATTTCAATTGGATGAATGATGATGTCAGATCCTGAATCTACATTGACGTCATTTATACTTCTTGATGTTTTACTAGATGTAAAAATTCCTGGTAATAATTTCTGAACTTTTAAGTCTTCTTTCACCTTATCATAGTTACATCCGACATTCTCCCAACAGCCCCCAACACTAGCACAGAAATTGTTAAAATCACAAAGCCATCGCCTTATTTCCCGCACCACCGCGTCGTTATCTCCCCCTTCAACCACCTCATAGTCATAGACTGGACTGGGAAAACCCTTGTACAACCCTTTTATCTTTCCTGCATTCCAAGAAAACTTGCGTTTCTTGTTGGCCCTTTTAGCTTCTTGTAGGATTGGCGCTACTTGATATTCTAGCTTTCTGGAGATGTCTTCGTCTGTAACTAGGCCTTCCTTCACTAGATTCTTACATTTAGTTTTCAATTCTCTCAGAATTCCCCCATGTATCCTGTCTATTGCCGCCTCTGTCAGAGTGAAGTTGGTTTGTAGAGCCTCAGTTAAAGCATATTTATACAATTCAGGTAAATTTACCTCTTTACTTATCTCTGAAAAAAAAGGTAAATTTGATAATTAAAATACATTATTAACATCTGACAATGAAGGACACTAACAATACAACGATTACTCCCTCCCTCAGATGTGAATCGTACTATCTAATGAAATTTAGAAAATATTGTCTAATCCTCCATCTGGGGCAATTGTATGGCAATTGGGTTTACAACTACCTGTGCAATCGATGCCTATCACCCTTGAAGTTTTGCGTTCGAATCCTGCTCATGACGAGGTGTACTCTATGCAACATTATGTGTTAAAGTTTGTCAGTAACTCGCGTCAGGTCTGTGGTTTTCTCTGGATACTCCAGCTTCCTTCACCAATGAAACTAATCGTCATGATATAACTGAAATATTGTTGAACGTGGCGTTAAACACCATAATCCTAAACCCATCCTCCATCCGTCCATCTATGTTTGGAAATTTGAAGTAGTAGCGTTGCATTTTATTTTTTTTCTCTCAGATGTTCATTGTGGTCAGAAATAGTTGTTTTGATATTTAGTCATACAATTATGGTTTGCGCTTATGGGTGAATAATTTTTAACGTTATATCATGGGGAGAAATAGCTACATTCGATAAAATGATGTGTGATGATGTCCGCGTTGTACTACATGTAGCTCAAATCCCTCAGTTGGATATGCTTTTATAGGTGCTAGATCACTGAAACAACTGAACATGGGTAAGCATGTCGCGCCACACCTTCCTCGTTAATGCTGTGTGGTTATCGGAGAAGCAACAAATACCAATTCTATATTCTTTGGTTTTCACCCGACCGATGTTCTAATCCGCGATCTATCGCACCTACGACGAGCACGCTAACCATTATGTCACAAATTCCATTTTATTACATACTCATATAGATATTTAGAATTTGATTTTAGTCTTAAGAACGTCACATGACCTTTGACATTCCGTTCGATCAACCGTTGGACGTTAGGTCTCATGATTATATCAACCGCAAGCGAGAAAACCCCCATGGAAATTCCCTTGTAGGTCATCACTTGATATCTGTTGTCAGATTTGAACTAGATTAAAAATTGATGGCACTGTGTAGGATATTCGATGCAATAAAACAATTATCAATCTTGTAAGAGTGTGATATGACGGATTGTCTCCCCTCGAAAGTGTATACCCCCTCGGGCAAACCCTCGGGTGAAATAATCGTTCTCTAGGAGACAATCTGTCATATCACACTCTTACAAGGTTGATAATTGTATACTGTAATGGTGTTGGTTGCTCATAGAGCTGCTCAGTGCCTCCCCAAGATGCGGATAGAATATGGCATCCCGATGTGTGATTGTCAGGTTGAAATATAGAAAGCCTGAGTATTCTCAATTTTCTACCGTAAAACCGAAGATTTACGTCCGCAAAGCTTAAAATACAATACAGCTATCTCAAAATTCTAATGGAAAAATCTTAGAAATACAGGTCAAATTGATGCCCCTAGCACATGACCGATGACTTTCGTGGTTTCAATTAAACGTGGCGGTGATAAGCCAATTTTATAGACCCAAACCTTTCCTCTTAATATGGATTGGTCTGGCAAGTGTTTTCCACGTGTAGGTAAAGTGTCAACTCTCATATTTATCTGGGTGAGCAGCGATGTTGTTAAAACCGATGAGTTCAAATGTTGAACTTTATATATAATATACTGAACTGTAAAAGTAACATCATTTATTCAAAATTTCCATACAAAAAAATCATTTTGTGTTGAACAGGTAAATCGTCAGTTTAATGGTTTTGTTGATATTGGTTAAATTGTTGACCATTATTGTTTAAACTTACTTTTCATAACATTGTAGACGCCACACTCCTCCCCCTCCCCCCCCCCCCCCCTTAATCACCTCTCCAAACTTGTCCGGTGGTAAACAATCAATGCCTATCACCACTAACGTTGCGAGTTCGAATCCCGTACAGGCGATGTGTACTCCATACAGCATTATGTGTGATAAAGTTTGTCAGCGACTTACGGCAGGTCGGTGGTTTTCTCCGTGTACTCCGGTTTCCGCCACCAATAAAACTGACTGCCACGACATAGCTGAAATATTGTTGAAAGTGGCGTTAAATAGCCCATTCCTACCTCGTTTCTCTATATTGTTCAACTTTTGTTCGTCCGGAATATTTATAGAATATTTGATGCTGGGCTATAAGCAACTAAATATCAATCAAATCAGTCATGAAATATATACCAGTATAAAAAACAACTTACCCTCTCCCATGTTGCAAGTTTTCAACCCTGTCAGGACCAAGTACATATGTAAGCTTGCTTATCTCATTCGACTACAATGAACGAATATGTATAATTAATGAAACTCAATACGTATAAATAAATCTAGTAAAAATAACTTTAGACATGAAAATATTTCTTTTAATGAGTTGATAGAAGATGCCATCAACGATAATCCACCACGACAATGTTTATTGGATAAAATGAAAAACAATACAGAAACATTTCCAAAAATCACAGAAAGATACAAAATCGATAGCTCTAAAATACAAATACATTACTGATCACCTTCCTGGTTTGGTACAGGCACTTCAATAATAGTGGCGGGGTTAAGCTAGTTTTACGGGCTCAAATTTCCACTCTTAGTATAATGATACGATCATGCAAGTAAAATATACTGTATTTATTATTGAAATTCACAGTTACTAAATAATGTAATTATTAGTAAATCTAACGTTATCCTCCGTCAGGTACAGGCATAGGTATCTTAAGCCGATTTTGGCTGTCCTGTCTAGGCTCTCTGTTTTTATGACTCTCCAAACTTTTAAATTATTTGTTTTTTCAATCTTTTGACTTTAAGCATACCTGATGAAATTTAATCCAAGAAACGCATCGTGCGCACTTAATTTGATATACGTCTTAATTGTGAGTTCGATTCCCGCGCATCGAGAGGCACACTCGATACAACTTTATGTATCTAATAAAGTTAATCGATGACATATGGTTGGTCAATGGTTTTCACCGGCCGTTATTTCGGTTTGTTGTCTACCAATAATAAAACTGACTGCAACGATATAGCAAAAATATTGAATAAAGTGGCGTTAAACAGCTTTTTTGTGTTAAGTGAGTTCGGTTATGATGAGATGTGATTGTTCGTTTTGTTGATAGTGGTGGAATTGATGTCCATCACTGTTTAAACATTCTTTTCATAATATTCAGTCCATCATATTTTGCATTGTGTCTAATGCAAGGTCACATTATTTGAGCCACGATGATTGACTACAGGAGAAGGGGAAACTTTAAGATTGCAAATATTATTCCAGCGACATTGCGACTATCGAAAATTTAAAAGATGGCCCGTCGGCGCAAGGATGACTTGGTTTAGGTTGTTTTATGGTGTTTAGCGCCACTTATAACAATATTTCCGTTATAGTGTGGCGGTCAGCTTGATTGGTGAAGGAAACCGAAGTCCCCGAAGAAAACCACCCACATGTCGCAAGTCACTGACAAACTTTATCATATTCTGATGTATCGAGTACACAACGCCATGACTTTCTATCAATTTATAAAATATTTCAATACAGATTATATGTAAATGTATATCCTATTAGCCGCCAGTATAGAGAATATCCCTGAACCGAAAGGACGATTAACGAGAAAACAATACAATGTCCATAGATAAATGAGTAAAGGCTTTATCAGAGCTAGCTAACATGAACGCCGGATACCTAAGTGCTAGTTCGTATATGATTTGGGTACATTTTGGCCATTTCTCCAAAATAAATAAATGGGCTTCTTGTTTGAAAACGGATTGAGCTCCAATAGTAAACGTCCATCAAATCAATACCTATTTTGATTAAAAAAAAAGAAGAAATAAATAAAACAAACAAACAAACAAATCAAGAAAAAGTATCGTACGTAAATCATTGTCTACAGACGGACGACGGCAACGACGACAACGCCATACCATAATACGACCATGATATTTTTGCAGTCGAATAAACCAACATCAAAATTTGATGAAAAATAACAATTCTATATATACCTTCCAAATATGTGAAATCTGTGAATTTGTGGCGGCTATAATGTCCCATCAAAAACAAATACAGCTAAACATGTTCCGGAAAAAAATCTACGTACACACAATAAATTTGTGAATTGGATGAAAATATTAACTTGAAATGTTAAAACGGTAATAGTTACGTAATATACGCTATGCATGTTGTTGAAAGGGATATTCCTAATGAATTCATTATACAGAAACATCGGACGCAGATGAACAATAAATACCCCCCTCCCCGTCCGTATTTGAGACCGTGGTGTTCTTTATTGTAGGATAGGGCTACATTTCCCGAACTTTATTTCAGGTACAAAGAAAATTGTTTTCAATTGAGAAGGTTCAATTATTATATCATAACCAGAATTTAACAATTCGCCCGAAACCATTATGTCCACAGACGGACGAACACAGTGACAACGACAAAGCCAACATTTTGCGGTCGTATAAGAAATGAATAACAAAAATAATAATAAAATGTTCCAAAAATAAATTTCTCAAATCATATTTACCTTAATGAAGAATAACTAAACCAGTGTATTGCAATGCATTGCTGTGCTGTAAATGTTTTCTGATATGTATTTTTATTGTTATATAACTATACAAACCCTATTTCTAAGAAAATTGCGATATTCGAAAAGTTTCACCACGTCTGTATTTACGGGAAATCAAGTTTACACAGAGTTACAAATGTTTTACCATCACTGTATTCTATATTTAGATCACTGATGACTAATGTTGCGAATATCAATATTATCAAGTGCAAGTAAACTCGGTATTGTTAGGGTTATATAATGAAAACACAGGCACAGATTTGAATACATGATTTAATAGATATATGTGTTATTAAAATTTACAGTTTCTAAATAATGAAAGTATTATTAAAACTAAGGTTCTCCTCCCTCAGGTATATGTGACCTTAGCTGATTTTGGCTATCCTATTTAGTCCTATTTAGGCTCTTTGGTTTACTTGCTCGCAAAACCTTTTAAATTATTTGGCTTTCCAACCTTTCCATTTTGAGCGTACCTGATGAAGGTTATTCCAGAAACGCGTTGTGCGCACTAAATTTGATATCTACGTTTTATTGTACTATTACATACTAAAATAATAATTAATAAAATAGAGAATTAGACACATGTACGGTGGCTGATTAAGGCCATGCGAGAAAAACAAATTATTTTGTTCCCTCAATTTAAAATCCACCTGTTATGAAAATCTATTGTCAAAACTCTCCATTATTTATAAGAAATGGAGAGTTATTGTTCTCTTTGTACTTTAGATACTATACAAAGACTTTTTTTGTTTGCTACAAGATTAATAATTAATCAAATGAATAAAGAACAATGGGTGGATTTTAAGTTGGAGAATGTCCTCGTATCTCTCCATTCCTAAGAAAACAATGGGCCTCGGCTCCATTATTTTTAAGGAATGGAGAGTTACTCGGATAATATCCTGTTCCCACAACTTATTATTTTGTTCCCACAAGAAAGATATGTTGTTCCCACAAGTGGGCCACAACATACTATTTTGATCCCACAACATAGTATCTTGTTCCCTCAATATATAATGTTGTTCCCTCAATATATTATTTTGGCGTCCGTCGTCCGTTTGTCCGTCCATCCATCGTTAACTTTTCATTCAAAGATCTTCCCTTCTGAAGACCACGGGACCAATTAGAACCAAGCTTCGTCACCATAGTCCTTGGGTAGTCTCCTTTAAAAATGGTGCACAGCAGGTCCGCATCACATCCATGATGTCCACCAGCGGGGAGTATAGTCTAACATTGGACCCTATGGGAAATACATTCAAAGATCTTCTGCCTGAGATCTTCTCCTCAGAAACTATTGGAAATTAACTTGGTCACAATGGTCCTTGGATGATCCCCTTTAAAATTGTGTCCGGCGGGTACGGGTCCGATCCAAGAAAGGCGCCAGCGAGGTACTTAGCTTAACTTTGGACACTATGGGGAAACACATGCAAAGATCTTCTCCTCTGAAACCACCTGGCCAACTGGAATCAAACTTGGTCACAATAGGCCTATGGTCCCCTTTCAAAATTGCGTCTGGCAGGTCCGGGTTCGATCCAAGATGACTGCCAGCGTTTAGTTTAACATAGGAATCTATGGGGAACCACATTTAAAGATCTGCACCGTGCAAACCACTGGGTCAACTGGAACCAAGCTTGGTCACAATGGTCTTTGGATGGTCCCCTTTCAAAATTGCGTCCGACAGGACTAGATCCAAACCAACATGACCGCAAGGGGGAACCTAAATTGACATTGAACCCTCTGGAGAAGCACATTCAAATATCTTCTTCTCTGAAACTACCTAGCCAACTGGAATCAAACTTGGCCACAATAGTCCTTGGGTGGTCCCCTTTCAAAATTGTGTCCGGCAAGTCGGGGTCCGATCCAAGATGGCGGCAAGCGGTGAACAAAGTATAATATAGGGGTCTATGTGACAGTCTAAGAAACATGGTCCAGGTGAGCGATACAAGCTCTTCTGAGCCTCTTGTTGTAATAGTAAAAATTGAGGCGAGTCTTTTAATGTGTTCAAAGGCAAACGGAACTTGTCTGCAGTGTCAGTCGAATTATTATGATTGTTTTGTAAATAAGGCTAATGTTAGTAAAATACACATTTTAGTACACGTTATTTAGTCAATAAATTATTCTTTTTTTGTGCTACCCATGGAATCTTTGTTTTAAAAGTTTGACACAACAGAACTCAAAATTGGTGCATAATATCAATATCAATATACCGAATTTAGATTAATACATTTTATTGATAAATTAATAGAGTATTACTGCTGTTGTTCAAAATTGCAATTGTGATTCACTTAGTGTCGATGAGGCTTCAGACTTTGGACATCACAGCTACACGTATGTGTGGCGGGGTTGAACAAGTTTTGTGAGATCTCAAACCTTCCCCATCACATTAACCAAGGATAGAACGAACATAAACATATAAGGGACATAGTATAATAATCACACAGAAAAAGCAACTAATGTATTAAGTATGACACCACAGACAGCAGACACACTCTCTCTCTCACACACACACACACTCACACACCCACACCCACACCCACAATGAAGATACCAAATGGATAATCAGCAGCCGCAAATCAAAGACGGACAGACAATACCTATACAATTGTCAAAGAAGAAAAAGGACACACAATCTACAAAACGCTACACAGAAAACTGAATAATAGGCAACACGAACCCTAATAAAAACAGACGGACTTACACAAAATACCGAGGGTGAAGAAAAAGCATTTTGAAGGAATATATTGAAACAATAACATACTTATTTTATATCTTGGTAGATTTTGGTACAAATAGGTGGAACTTGTATTGAAGAAGAGTGTAATGTCGTGTCACGTTTAAGTACAGCACAGTTAAAGATGGCCCAGAATGAACTTTTCACTCTGAAGGGTAAGAGTTGTATATCTACGTATACCGTTATGGTTGTCAAAAAGGGGAGAGGGGCGTCGTGGTTGTGATCTTATGGTAGTTGGATTTACAACTAACCATGCAATCGGTGCCTATCACCACTAATATTGTGAATTCGAGTCACGCTCATGGCGAGGTGTACAACATTATGAGATAAAGTTTGTCAGTGACTTGCGACAGGTCGGTGATTTTCACCGGACACTGCGGTTTCCACCACCAATAAAACTTACGCCACGATATGACTGAAATATTGTTTAAAGTGGCGTTAAATACCATAAAACCAACCAACCAACAAAAGCAAAAGGTTAGGACAAGATTTAAGTCACATTTTATAAGGTAAACTAAAAGAAAATAGCAATAAAATAATGTTGTTATGCTACAGAGATAACTGTGTCCGTTGCTTTGGTGAGGAAATCTATATTAATGTTGCCTGATTTGATAACAGTGCATTGCCTGAAAATGATTGTAAGTGTACATGTATGACCTGAAACAGAACCAGAAAAATGTCTGTCTTGTATTACATGTGCAAGAAGCGAGGAGTGTTGATTTTACATTTGTTAGTACAATATACAATTAGATTTTGGGACTGCTCTGGTGGTATCGTATTACTTTTCCATTTCATTGCTTTATTTGAGTATGCAATAAAACTTGTCCCAATTATCCAGGAGCCGTCATGGTCGTGATCGTATGATAGTTGGATTTACAACTACCTGTGCAATCAATGCCATTCATTACTAATGTTGTGAGTTCGAATCCCGTTCAGGCGAGGTGTGCTCGATACAACAATATGTGATAAAGTTTGTCAGTGACTTGCGGCAGATCGGTGGTTTTCTTCGGGTACTCCGGTTTCCTCCATCAATAAAACTTACCGCCACGATATAACTGAAATATTGTTGAAAGTAGCGATAAACACCATAGCCCTAACCCAATTATCCAAGTTTGTGTTGCTATCATCGAATGAATATAATAATTCTGATATTCAATAAAATATTGAATATTTAAAATGACTTATCACAAATCGATTGATTGATTGATTGATTATTGCTTAATGTGCAGCGAGTAACATTTCAGCTATATTCAGTACGAGAACAAGGTCAATGATAGTGAGCACCACGATACACACCAGCTACAGACCTCTTTTGTAGATTTCGAAAAAGAGTAGGCGCATTACAGCCGCTACAAAAAAATTAAACTGTTCGTCCCTACCCAACACTCAATATTTTTTCAGCGGCAGTCAAAAGTCGTTGACCCGGTTGACCCACCTCATTCTTCATTTCTATATAGTTGCTATATATATACTATAGTATTATTGAACGTGTCCTCTTCCCAATTATAGCTAAAATACTGCATCCTCGCAAAGCAAAAGTGTACAAGAAGAGTTTGAAGATACCAAAGGGAGGTAATCAGAATCTGTATATCGAACAGACAACACAATGGTCAAAAGATACCAAAAGGGTAATCAGAATCTGTATATCGAACAGACAACACAATGGTCAAAAGATACCAAAGGGGTAATCAGAATCTGTATATCGAACAGACAACACAATGGTCAAAAGATACCAAAAGGGTAATCAGAATCTGTATATCGAACAGACAACACAATGGTCAAAAGATACCAAAGGGGTAATCAGAATCTGTATATCGAACAGACAACACAATGGTCAAAAGAAAAAGTACAAAAGGACAAACAAAGATCTACAAAACATACACATAAAACTAATATAATAAATGGTATAACCACTCTTGCATTCCGAATATCGAAAAAAAACCACTAGTACCGGAACAACAACGGTTATTCAATCATGGGCTAACACGTGCGCTCATTCGTGAATTACTGTGTCGTTGGGTTACTCACGGTTTATTTTCGATATCCGGAATACAAAAGTAGTTATACTATAATTATCGATATCTTAATAGATAAAATAGAGAGAGTAAATATGAAGACAGCTATAGCTGAGATAAAATCAGAACAGAACGAAGCAATACCAAGGAATATTAGAGGTAAGCAAGAGATTTTGTTCTCACATTGATTTAATGTTACCGCGTTTACATATTTGATATACAGTCAAACCTGCCCATGCGGTCACCTGTATTAAAAGGTCACATTTTTCTTGTCATGTCATAGAAAATTTAATAGGAATTGAACCTCTTTTAAGAGGTCACCTGTCTTAAAAGACAATTTTTTCTTTATCCCAATAGTGACCTAACAATACAGGTTTGACTATAAGTGTTTTGTAAGACGGGCACACAGTGCCCAAATCCGAAGTCCCATTCGAGTAAAGGGACAACAAAGACACAACAATAATGCAAGCATAAAGGCAATATCGTGAACAACACGAACTCCAACAAAAGCGGGGAACGACACCAGGTGCTCCGACAGGGCTAACATTTATCTCCTTTCTGATAATTAGCACCCTTCCTAATATCAGTAAAGGAAACAAAGATAGTAAAATCATATTAGAAACCTGCCTGCGACGGGTTTAGACACTGGCAATAAAAATGCACCAATCTTCTCATGATGGCGGTCATATAGTTTCTGAAACATTGACTTCTCATAATCCTAATTGAATAATTATAAATATGTCATCCCAATGAGATGTACATTTCCAACTTCTATCCATTTCAATACACAAACAAGGGGCCGATGTGGTCTTGATCGTATGGTGGTTGGATTTACAACTACCTATGCAATAAGTACCTATCACCACTAACGTTGTGTGTTCAAATCCCGCTCATGCGATACAACATTATGTGATAAAGTTCGTCAGTGACTTAAGACATGTCAGTGGTTTTCTCCAGTTTCATCCACCAATAAAACTGACCGCCACGATATAACTGAAATATTGCTAAATACCATAAACTAAACCAAACCAATACATAAGCTATATATCAAATTTACTATGATTCTTGTTTTGATAATTAAATATAGTAAGTAATATAATGAGTAAGAGAACTTTTAATATCATTGCAGATCAAATTAAGCAAAAATTAGAAAAATGGGAAAACGATGACAAGAATTTTGTGTCAACAAAGGCTAGTAGACATATTCTTAACTGCTTAAAGAAAAATAGCTGTGTCACTGTAACTGGTGGGTCAGGGGTCGGGAAAACAACAGCTGTGCGACACGTGGCTTTGTTGATGAGAGATAAAGGGTTCGATATAGTCCCCATCACCACCCCACGGGATATTAGAGATTTCTACACCAAGGGTAAGCCAACTATTTTTGTTGTTGACAATTTATGTGGAAATTATACAGCAAAACAGCAACAGCTTGAGGACTGGAGACAATTTCTGGACGATATAAGTAATGTACTTAAAGACTATGTTTGTAAATTAATTGTGTCTTGTAGGTTACAAGTTTTCAAAGATGGAAAACTTGCATCATTGTCAATATTTAAAAATTGTGAATGTAATTTGTCATCAGAGGAATTGAGTCTTACCTCTTTAGAAAAACAAACAATAGCAAAAGGGTTATCTCAAGAAATTGAAGATGAAGTTATTGCAAAATTGAGCAAATATGAATTTTTCCCACTATTGTGTCGCTTGTACCAAGGAAAAGAAGACCTTGATATCAGGAAATACCTCACAAATCCATTCCATATTTATAAAGATGAGCTTGATAACATGTTCAATGAGGGTGATGATGGCAAATGCAAATATTGCGCTTTAGCTTTAGTAATAATTTTTAACAATAACTTAAAAGAAACGTATCTGACGGGAAAAGTACAATGCATACAGAGAGCCATTGAGGAGACATGCGAGGCATGCTACATAAATAAAGGGATATCAAAACTTCAATTAAAAGCTGAACTAGACACACTAGAAGGTACATACGTCACAAAGGAAGATGGTATCTACCATACAATCCATGATAAACTGTTTGATTTTATGGCTTATTATTTTGGACAACAAATGATCCAATGTTTTATTGACAATGGCGATAGTGCGTTAATAGGGGAGAGGTTTCTATGGAAGACTGCCGAACTGACAACTAATACACCAAGCAACAATTGTAACGAAAGTAACACAGCTACGGACATTAAAGGGTTTGAAGAAAGTGAAAACAGGTTTACTACTCTTTTTTCAGATGATTTGTTGCAAATGTATATAGAAAGAATGATCAAAGATTGGTCACAGGGGGAGGTTGCCAATGTTTTCTGCAATAGGAATATGGAATCACCATTATTTAGAGAATTTTTTTTGATTCATTTAAATGAAATCGAACTATCTATCCAACATGAACTTTCTTATAAGACAGACAATATAACTGAGGGTACTGCTTTATATTACACTTGTTACCATGACGATACTAGACTTTTATTATGGCTATTGAACCACAATGATGATATAACGAAGTGTGATAATTGTGGACTATCACCTCTTCATGCAGCCTGCCAGAACGGTCACATAGATATCGTGAAGGTCATATTACGTCATCTACCCGTGGTTGATGAGTCGAGAAATCGTATTAGACCTCGTTCTTGTATGACATGTTGTTTTCGTCCAGCACAGAAAAGAAAGACGTTATCAAGCAAAAGCAGATATGTTGATGCATACGATAATAGTGGATGTACACCATTCTATAAAGCATGTTGGAATGGTCACTTAGAGGTCGTATGCAAATTACTGGAGTTCAAGGTAGACGTGAACAAGTGTAAGCATGACGGGACATCCCCACTATATATCGCCTGTGAAGGAGGACACCTTCCAATTGTTAGTAAATTACTGGAGTATAAAGTTGATGTAAATAAATGTGTTGGTGACGTTATATCTCCACTACATGTAGCCTGTCAGAAGGGATACTTAAATGTTGTCTGTAAACTGCTAGAGTATAAATCAGATGTAAACCAACGTAAAAATGAAAATACATTCCCTCTGTATATAGCTTGTAATGAAGGTCACTTACAAGTTGTTTGTAAATTGTTGGAATTCGATGCAGACATTAATATCTCCCATGTCGATGGGGCCACACCATTGTATATAGCTTGTAAAAATGGCCACTTACAGATTGTCAGCAAATTATTAGAATGTAAGGCTGATATCAATAGAACTGACAACGATGGTTTTTCGCCATTATATGTCGCCTGTCGTAATGGCCATGTAGATATTGTCTGTACATTATTAGAGCACCGTGCAGACATTGATTTGAGTAATAATAACGGCGTTTCACCATTGTATATAGCTTGCCTAACGGGTTATTTACAGGTCGTCTGCACATTATTAGAGAATAATGCTGAAGTCAATCTAGGTAATAACAATGGCGTCTCCCCACTGTATATAGCTTGTCAGAAGGGCCACTTACAAATTGTCTGTAAATTGTTAGACTATAATGCAGACACAAACAAGTGTAAATTTAACAATACATCGCCATTGTGTATAGCTAGTCAGAAAAACCACATACATATTATCAGTAAATTATTGGAAGCAAATGTACAACTTAACCATTACAATAATAGTGGAGCATCTCCATTGTTTATTGCTTGTCAGAAAGGTCATTATAAGGTCGTGTGTAAGTTATTAGACTATAATGCAGACATAAATCTATGTAATAATGAAGGAGTATCGCCACTGTCTATCGCGTGTCAGGAAGGTCACTTACGAGTGGTCTGTAGATTGTTAAAAACTAATGCAAATGTTAATAGCAGTGATCTGGATGGATTTTCACCGTTACACGTGGCCTGTCAGTATGATCTCTCACAGGTTGTCTGTAAATTATTGGAAAATCATGCTGATGTCAATCAGGGTCTTCATGACGGTACATCGCCACTCTATTTAGCATGTCAAGAAGGTCATGTACAAATTATATGTAAACTATTAGAGAATAAGGCAGATGTCAACAAATGCAATGCATACGGAGTATCACCGTTGTCTATAGCGTGTCAGGAAGGTCACTTAGCAGTGGTGTGTAAAATGTTAGGACACGTAGATAATGTAGACATCGATAAATGTGATCTGGATGGTTTTTCACCGTTACACGTGGCTTGTCAGGAAGGTTACTCACAGATTGTAAGTAAACTTCTAGAACATATTGGTGACGTGAACAGGTGTAATAATGACGGTATGTCACCACTTTATTTAGCTTGTCAAGAAGGCCATTTGCAGGTTGTATGCACATTGTTAGAAACTGGTGCAGACGTGAACCTGTGTAATAAAGACGGAATTACACCGCTTTCTATCGCGTGTTATGAAGGTCACTTAGGAGTGGTCTGTAAATTGGTAGATTATAAAGCAGACGTCAACAAGACCAACCAAGGCGGATTTTCTCCATTGCAGATAGCTTGTCAGGAAAATCACTTACAGATCGTCTGTAAATTAATTGAAAACAATGTAGACATTAACCAGTGTAGTTATAAAGGTGTATCTCCGCTCTATATAGCTTGTCAGCATGGGAAATTACCAGTCGTCTGCAAATTGTTGGAACATAATGTTGATGTCAATAAATGTGACGACGATGGGACATCTGCATTGCTTGCTGCATGCTTAGCTATAGGATCTGAATCAAAGAACATTAATACACTGTTAAACATTTTATTGCGTAATGATTCTGATTGCCAAAAACATGATGACTGTCGCAAAGATCATACAGAAATTTTAAACGTTTTAATAGAACATAAGGCTGATGTTAATAAACAAGGAAATGATAGTTGTACTCCATTAATATGGGCTTGTACGACTGGAGATTCTGAAATAGCCACCTTCTTAATGAACTCTGCTGCTGACGTCAGCAAGTGCCTTGTTGAGGACCAATCCATTTTAAAAGAATTTGACTGGTTTGGTATAATTATGGAAATGGCAAACCTTGAAGTTAAGCAATACGCATTAAAAAGCACAAAAGAACAATTTTATAACACGATAGGAGGATGTTCACCTTTACACATGGCTAGTTTTATGGGTCATGTGAACATAATTAAAGTGTTTCTAGACAGACAGCAAGATGTTAATGTTTGCAAAGGAGACGGTACAACACCCTTATATATAGCTTGTGAAGTAGGTCACACAGATTTGGTACGTTTACTGTTGGAGAACAAAGCAAATCCTGATATATACAGAAAGGATGGGAAATCCCCCTTTGCAGCCGCTACTTCGAATATGCATACTGCTATAATTACATTATTGCGCAATCACAAATCTTCCTCGTAGGGACATGGTTAAAAGCTTTACGCTAGGAACTATATTCACATAAACAGTTGGGGCCGTCATCGTATGGTAGTTGGATTTACAACTATCTATGCAATCGGTGCCTATCAAGACCGATGTTGTGAGTTCGTATCTCAATGAGGGCGAGGTGTGCAACATTTTGTGATAAAGTTTGTCAGTGACGTACGGCAGGTCAGTGGTTTTCTACGGGTATTCTTGTTTCCACCACCAATAAAACTGACTGCAACGCTATCATATAACTGAAATATTGTTGAAAGTGGCGTGAAACCCGAAATAATGTCGAGAAATGAGATATACCCAAGAATATTTAAAGTACAATATGAATATAGAATATATTTAAATAATGTTGCGACTACATTTATGAACCAATAAATCGTTAAAATGTAAGCTTAAGTTAAATTGTAAAAAGGGAGTAGTATGTGCCTCATTTGCTTTATTTTCTCTGAGCAAATGAGCTTTGTAACTAACAGTGACCCTTAAGTTAAGCTACCATTAGATGCTTAGGTAACAGGTGACTTGAATAAAATGTATTTTGGGGAAAACCGTCTATATTCTTATTAGAATAGTCTGTCTTTAATTGATTAAATATTATAAATAGCTATTTTGATGTACGCGTGTATCTTGGTTGTTGTTTTCAATATTTTATGTCTCCCACTTTATCATGCGTTTTGTATCAGAATCTAATTGCACACCAATTTGACTACAATCGAAGCTCATTAACTCGAAATTGGTTTATGGTGTTTAACTCCATTTTCAACAATAGTTCAGTTTTATCGTGGCGATCAGTGATTTCCAGGAGAAAACCATCGACCTGCCGCAAGTCACTGACTAACTTTATCACATAATGTATCGAGTACACCTCACCTGAGCGGCGTTCGAACTCACAACGTCGAAATTGGATAAGTCGTTTTCACCCAGATATATTATTAGCGTGTTTGACCAGTTTTTCATTGCAGGTTTAACCAGTTGATTAAATTTTCGTAGTCTTTTAATTAATCACCACAGTTGTTAAATTTCAGCATGAAATTCCCGCCAATTTCCCTAATGGCGAAATTTAACAACTCATATATATTTTTCACCTTTTGGCCATATGTGGAGCAAATTATCATTGTGCTACCAGTGGATTAAGACATTTCTGCAATCTCGATAGCTAAATTTTCAAATGTTACATCTCAGGCTAAACCTTGAGGGGGGAAATAGCAGCAGAATCTATATTTCTTGATAACTCTTAAGTAAAATATGGTGGAATCATATTTCTGATAGCTATATCTGTTACATTCTACAATATGTTGATGATGATGTTCGCTTTGTACTAGACCAATACGCTTAGTTGGATATTTTATTTAGTGCTAGATCACTAAAGCAACAGTCTAATAGTAGTAAGACATGTTGCTCCACTCGGACACATGATCTCAATTCCGAGCAAACCAGTCTTTCATAATAAAGTGAAAATTAAAACATAACACACTTTCGGAACAATTCCAAAGCTAATAGCAAAACAACATAAAAACTGAGGAGCTAATACCAATTTTAAAGTATTTGGTTTGATCCGATTGTGGCTCGAATCCATGAGATACCGAATTCAAGCACGCTAATTATAACATAACGGAGGTGGTTCAAACATATAAAAGAGGGACCTCAAATGACAACATTTTACTAATACATGTATTTATATAATCGTTTTTAAGAACTTTTGTTTCAGAAAGTATATCACAATTTCACTCATATGTTGTACATGTGTGCAATGACATCGGTGGTCTAACGGTTAGGCGTGCTCGCTTTAAGTGCAGTAGATCGTGCCTCGGTCGACTCGAACCAAAGACTATAAAATGTTATTTGTTGCTTCTCAGTTAAACATGCAGCAATGAGGAGAAAGAGCAAAGATTGGTTGGTTCGGAATCAGTATAATATGTCTGAGTGGAGTGACATGTCTACCCAAGGAATGTTGTTTCATTGAGCTAGCTTTATAAAGATCCAATTAACGGACATCATCATCATTTCATTAAATGTAACTTGTGCTGCCATGATATAACTGAAAATTTTCTAATTTGGTGTTAAACAACAATCACTCACTGTACATGTGTGTATTATAATATGAACTGTGTGTGATTATCTCTATGTACATCTTATATAAAAGGTGCCTTGCTTACAAAAATATTTATTGTTATTTGGCATATGCCACTTTTATACATTTATTTATTGTTATTTGGCATATGGCACTTATGTAAAATATTTATTGTTATTTGGCATAACCCACTTATGTAAATTATTTATTGTTATTCGGCATATGCCACTTATATAAAATATTATACAATTACTGTCTTTTGTTGAGGTAAATGTGCCCTGTTATTGACTTTTGTGAAAACAGATATTCACTGAGCCTGAAGGGCGAGGTGAATATCTTAGTTTTTCAAAAGTCAATAACACTCACATTTACTGAAACAGAAGACAGTGATTGTTTTATTCTATTATCTGATTATAACATAGAATGCTCTTCTCGGTTTCTTTTTTTTTATACATGTACTTCCCCATAACCTCATATTGATCAAGTGCAAGTGTAGTAATTGTTTTATTACATAACCCACTTATGTAAATTATTTATTGTTATTTGGCATATGCCACTTTTATACATTTATTTACAGTTATTTCTGATATTCTACTTATGTAAATTATTTATTGTTATTTGGGATATGTCACTTATATAAATTACTTATTGTTATTTATCATGCCACTTCCGCTAAATATTTATTATGCCACTTATATACATTTATTTATTGTTATTTCTGATATTCTATTTATGTAAACATATTTATTTGTACATATGGGTGTAAATTATTTATTGTTATTTATAATAACATACATTCTAAATATATAGTTTTATCTTTTTAATGTTTCTTTTATTTGTACATATAATCTGATTGTTTCATAGACAAGTATATTTTATTTCTAAGGATCATGTAGGTGTCCTCAAAATTTTAGACCAATTACTGTTTTAGGTTGTTTTAAGTTGTTTAGGTAAAGTGTTCACTTCAATCTTAAGTGAAAGACTAATACAATACTCTGACAAATTTCTTGTACTATGTGAAAACCAAAGTGGGTTTTGGAAGGGGTATTCGACCTTGGACAATTTATTTATTCTTCAATCTCTTTTCAATATTTTAAAAAATAAGAAAAAAAAGTTACATTGTGCGTTTGTAGATTTTGCAAAGGCATTTGACACTGTTTGGCGAGATGGGCTCTGGCACAAATTACTACTTAATAATATGAATAGAAATATGTTTAATGTAATTGTAAATATGTATAAAGATACGAAATTACGAATTGTATATAAAAACTCTATGTCAGAATTTTTCCCATGTAGTAATGGGGTTAGACAGGGAGAAAACTTATCCCCGTTCCTCTTTGTTTTATTTTTAAACGAATTAGAAACTTTTTTGGAATCATGTGACGTGGAAGGATTGTAGACTGTCTCTTCTGAACTAAAAGATAAATTAAATTTGTATTTTGAAACTTCTCATAATCTTATATGCAGATGACACTGTTATAATGGCAGAGTCTGATGCTGACCTTCAAAAACAGTTGGATTCCTTTAGTGATTACTGTGATATCTGGAGACAAAAAGTTAATGTAGAAAAAAGTAAAATTGTGTTTTTTTTGCAAGGAAGAACTCCTAATAATCTTAAATTTAACTTTAACGGAAAACAACTAAAAATTGTTGATGAATTTAATTATTTGGGTGTGTTATTAACAAAAAATGGTAATTTTAATAAATCAAAGATGTTTTCTGTTCATAAAAGTACAAAAGCAATGAATGAGGTTTTGAAACTTGGTAGAATCCAGTCTTTTGATAAATTGTCAACTAGACCTATTTGACAAAATGGTAAAACCCACATTATTATATGGCTGTGAAATATGGGGACTTGGTAACATAGAGATAATTGAAAGGATTCATATAAAATTCTGTAAACTACTTCTACAATTAAAAAATTTGACGCCCACATATATGATTTACGGAGAGTTAGGAAGATATCCTATTGTGCTAGATGTAAAAATTAGAATTCTGTCGTTTTGGTCAAAATTGTTGTTTGTTAAAGAATCTAAATAGTCATTAATAATATATAGATTATGTTTTGAAATGTATACAGTGAATGATCCTAATTTTCCATGGTTAAAATTTTTTCATAATATTATAAATTAATGTGGATTGGCCTATATTTGGAACACACAGACTTTTATAAATAGTGACTGGTTTATTTCATTAGTAAAACAAATGCTTAAAGACCAGTATAATCAACTATGGCACTCACAAACTGAAAATTCCACAAAAGCCTTAACTTACAGGTTATTTAAAGACAATTTTATGCCTGAACCATATCTTGAAATTTTGGACTCAAAAAATGCCATTATTTTATGTAAATTTAGAACCACTCATCGTAGATTACCGATTGAAATAGGAAGGTGGCAAAATATTGAAAGAAACAATAGGAAATGTCTCCTCTGTGACACAAATACCATTGGAGATGAATTTCATTATATTTTACAATGTCGATACTTTGAGCAAAACCGTAAGAACCTCATCCCAAGTTACTTTAGAAATAGGCCAAATGTTCTTAAATTTAAAAATATTATAACCGTAACGAAAAAATCAGATCTTTTGAAATTATGTAAAATGATAAAAGTCATAAATGAAAGTGTGTGTGCTCCGGGCTAATCCCTGTGTCCATTTCTGTTTCTCTGTAACTGTAATTGTACATGTATATATTTGTAAATAGTTTTGTAATTCTCTATACCTATGTATTGCAATGGTTTATTGAGAAATAAAGATATATATACGTCTAAGTTAATAATAAAATTTGTTCATGCCACGATATAGATGAAATATTGCTAAAGTTGGCCTTAAACACCAATCAATCAACTTAATTGTAATTTAACATGGCATTTATATACATTTATTTATTGTTATTTCTGATATTCCACTTATGTAAACATATTTATTTCTATTTATCATATGTCGTGGGTGTAAATTATTTACTTAAATACCACTAGACATATATAGAAATCAGTTAACATGTAGAAATAACATCCAGCCACCATTTCACTTTTTAAATAATTTTTTTTTTACCAATTGTCCAATTTTTATAATATTTGTTTTAATTTTATTCTTTTACATTTGTGCATAGGGAATAACAGGTTTGTTTTTGTTTATTTGCATTAAATGTGCATTTTGTGAGAAAAAAAAACCATACACAATTTGTACAAAATTTGATGTTTTGATAAATTTGAAATTAGAGAGGCACTTAATGCTTTTCTAAACATCTTTTTTTTAATGATACATAAAGATAAATAATATAATTGGAAAGAAGAATAATAAAGGAGTAGAGCATACAAAGAGATATTTTAATATAATGTGTGATCTTGATGTAATTAGCTGTCAAAGTTAGGTTATTTTTTCCACAATAAAATTAACAAAATTCTAAGAGGCTGCTAACCTCTTGTTTTCTATGTCTCCGATACCACTCAAGCAAAATATTGATTGTTTGTCATGTCGGTTGTCTAAAAAAAATTATTATGTGTCATATATGAATTAAATATGTAAATTTATTTTTGTTATTTGTGATATGCAACTAAATAGTGGTGTCATATGATAGGTTCATATTACCATACCTGTTTGGTTGGTAAAAGAACATATTTTCCAATTGATCTCTTAAGGCAGCATGTGACAAATTCTATATCTCACAAAATAATTATAAAATTCTTTCTGATATGAAAAATAAACAAATAGCTCTTCATCAAAGTATGATTTTTAGAAGTTAGTGTTATGGTATTTAACGCCACTTTCAACAATACTCAGTTATATCGTGGTGTCAGTTTTATTGGTGGAGGAAACCGGAGTACCCAGAGATAACCACCGACCTGCCGCAAGTTACTGACAAACGTTATCACATAATATTGTATCGAGTACACCTCACTTAACTGGGATTCTAACTCACGCTAGTGTTGATAGCAACTAATTGCATATGTAGTTATAAATCCAACTACCATATGATCAAGACCAAGACGGCCCCATTTTTAGAAGTATTTTCCTTCCATTTATAAAACCATATTTATTCAAGCAGTCTAATGTGGAAAAATGCAGGATTTTTGAAATTTATATAAAAATAATCAAAACAATATAAAGTATCACAGGGTGAAAGAATGGCATTTCTTTCATTTGGAAATCTCTGTATTGCAATGGGTATCGAGGAGGGTTAGGGTTTAAGGTGCTTAACGTCACTTTCTTCAATTATATTGTGGCAATCAGTTTTACTGATGGAGGAAACCAGAGTATCCAAAGAAAACCACCAACCTGCCACAAATCACCGACAAACTTTATCACATAATGTTGTATTGAGTATACCTTGCCATGAACGGGGTTCGAAATCACAAACCTTTAGTGGGCATCAATGTAACAACAATGGTTAAAATAGGACAATATGAAATTCAAGTACAAAATGTTTTCAATTGTATAAAAGGCCTGATTTATGTATTAAGCAAGGGGCTGTCATGGTCCTGATTGCACGATAGCTGGACTTGCAGCTACATGTGCAATCAATGCCTATCACTACCAAAGTTGTGAGTTCACACCCCGTTCATGGCGAGGTGTACTCGATACAACATTGTCATAAAGTTTGTCAGTGACTTGTGGCAGGTCGGTGGTTTTCTCTGGTTTCCTCCACCAATAAAACTGACTGCCACGATATAACTAAAATATTGTTGAAAGTGGCGTTAAACACCATAAATAAGGGTAATAACAAATTTACCGAACTCCGAACAATCTTACAAAGGGAAAGTCAAAACTCATAAGTATATAAACAGACAAAATCAGTCAACAACCGTAAAACTGTGAAAACCGTAATGACCCTGACTTGGTACAGGCATTTCTAAAGAAATGGTGGGTTGAATCAGATTTTAAAGCGCCAAACCTCCCGCTTCCATTACGGCTCAAAGATTCTGGCTGTCACTATAACAGTATTTATAACAATACTGGAACAAAATAGGTAAAATAGTTGTCAAAGCAGTACCAAATTCAGTGAAGTAAATGTCAAAAACACTCATGTCACACATTGATAAAAACATATTTTTGACATTTTTGTTGACTTCCTTATCTTTATACATTTTCACTATATGAAAATCCATCGTTTATTATCGTCTCTGCAGAGACAGAATATACCAACCAACCAATCAAATGCCATGTGGTATCAATATTACCATACCTGTTTGGTTGGTAAAAGAACCTATTTTCCAATTGATCTCTTAAGGAAAGGCAGGATGTTACAAATTCTATATCTCATCAAATAATTATAAAATTCTTTCTGATATGAAAAATAATCAAATAGCTCTTCATTACAGCATTTTCCCCCCATTTGTAAAACCGTATTTATTTATTATTTATTAAAGCGGTCTAAATATATACAAAAATCCAGAATTTCAAATTTTTATATAAAATTTGTATCAATAAATATGATTGGGTGAGAAAGAATGGTATTTCATTCATTTAGAAATCTAAATATTTCATGGGTATAAATATATTAACAATGATCAAAATATGAAAACCAAGTACAGCATGTTTTTAATTGCACAAAAAGCAAAAAAAAAAATTAAAACAATATTGCTTTGCTTGGGTTGACAATACATCTATTCTACCATTTTTGCCACTATGTGTTATTTATATATTGTTGAAAGTGGCATTAAACACCATAAACCAACCAACCAACCTGTATTAAGCAAATAAAAAAAAAAACCATACCACTTGCTCCGCTATGTATTATTTATATATTATTTCTTTCAGTACAATTGACAATGATATAAACTGTAAAAACTATCTTTATTTACTGGTCAAGAAGGTTTAACTTGTATATGATAAAGGTCAAGGTCACTCTGAGATAATTGTGCTGGAGCTTTGCTCATGGGATCTCTCCCTTCAGTTGACTTAGGGAATGCAATGACATCTCTGATACTGGCAGTTCTACAAATAACAGCCAACAGCCTATCTAATCCTGCAAAAAAACATATTACAATATATCTCAAGTTTAACACAGCCACATTTTTGTGCCTGTCTCAAGACAGGACCTATATTTCATTTGTCTTCTGTCATTATCATTTCTTCTGTGTTTAAAAGTCTAAGGTAGGGGTCGTCGTGGCTGTGATCGTATGGTAGTTGGATTTACAACTATCTATGCAATAAGTGCCTATCACCACTGATGTTGTGAGTTTGAATCTTGATCAGGGCGAGGTGTACAACATTATGTGATAAAGTTTGTTAGTGACTTGCGACAGGTCAGTGGATTCCTCCACCAATAAAACTGACCACAACGATATAACTGAAATATTGTGGAAAGTGGTGTTAAACACCATCAAACAATAAAAGTCTGAGGTTTGATCACCCTCTACAACTTTATTTTCAAAATATCTTTAGACGTGAAAAATTCAGATACATTCAAACTTGTCTTTATATGTGACCTTCCAAAGGAACATTGAAATACGGTCACATAATACAGGCGGTCGCTAAATAGAGGTTTAATTAATATGAAATCACTGTGAAAGGGAATTAAAATTATTGCTTAATAGAAGTGGTCACTAAAGCAGGTTTGACCGTATATTCTTTAATACTCGTGTAACCCGCGACATTTTATTGAAGTGCCTTTACCAAGCCAGGAAAGTGAGCAGTCATGTATATGTGTATAAGTTCTATCTATTTTGTCTCTGTGAGCAGTCATGTATATGTGTATTAGTTCTATCTATTTTTCCTCTGTGAGCAGTCATATATATGTGTATAAGTTCTATCTATTTTGTCTCTGTGAGCAGTCATGTATATGTGTATTAGTTCTATCTATTTTTCCTCTGTGAGCAGTCATGTATATGTGTATTAGTTCTATCTATTTTTCCACTGTGAGCAGTCATGTATATGTGTATAAGTTCTATCTATTGTTCCTCTGTGAGCAGTCATGTATATGTGTATTAGTTCTATCTATTTTTCCTCTGTGAGCAGTCATATATATGTGTATAAGTTCTATCTATTTTGTCTCTGTGAGCAGTCATGTATATGTGTATTAGTTCTATCTATTTTTCCTCTGTGAGCAGTCATGTATATGTGTATTAGTTCTATCTATTTTTCCTCTGTGAGCAGTCATGTATATGTTTATAAGTTCTATCTATTTTTCCTCTGTAAGCAGTCATGTATATGTGAATTAGTTCTATCTGTTTTTCCTCTGTGAGCAGTCATGTATATGTGTATTAGTTCTATCTATTTTTCCACTGTGAGCAGTCATGTATATGTGTATAAGTTCTATCTATTTTTCCTCTGTGAGCAGTCATGTTTATGTGTATTAGTTCTATCTATTTTTCCTCTGTGAGCAGTCATGTATATGTGTATAAGTTCTATCTATTTTTCCTCTGTGAGCAGTCATGTATATGTGTATTAGTTCTATCTATTTTTCCTCTGTGAGCAGTCATGTATATGTGTATAAGTTCTATCTATTTTTCCTCTATGAGCAGTCATGTATATGTGTATAAGTGCTATCTATTTTTCCTCTGTAAGCAGTCATGTATATGTGTATTAGTTCTATCTATTTTTCCTCTGTGAGCAGTCATGTATATGTGTATAAGTTCTATCTATTTTTCCTCTGTGAGCAGTCATGTATATGTGTATTAGTTCCATCTATTTTTCCTCTGTGAGCAGTCATGTATATGTGTATAAGTTCTATCTATTTTTCCTCTGTGAGCAATCATGTATATGTGTATTAGTTCTATCTATTTTTCCTCTGTGAGCAGTCATGTATATGTGTATAAGTTCTATCTATTTTTCCTCTGTGAGCAGTCATGTATATGCGTATTAGTTCTATCTATTTTTCCTCTGTGAGCAGTCATGTATATGTTTATAAGTTCTATCTATTTTTCCTCTGTAAGCAGTCATGTATATGTGTATAAGTCTATCTATTTTTCCTCTGTGAGCAGTCATGTATATGTGTATTAGTTCTATCTATTTTTCCACTGTGAGCAGTCATGTATATGTGTATAAGTTCTATCTATTTTTCCTCTGTGAGCAGTCATGTATATGTGTATTAGTTCTATCTATTTTTCCTCTGTGAGCAGTCATATATATGTGTATAAGTTCTATCTATTTTGTCTCTGTGAGCAGTCATGTATATGTGTATAAGTTCTATCTATTTTTCCTCTGTGAGCAGTCATGTATATGTGTATTAGTTCTATCTATTTTTCCTCTGTAAGCAGTCATGTATATGTGTATAAGTTCTATCTATTTTTCCTCTGTGAGCAGTCATGTATATGTGTATTAGTTCTATCTATTTTTCCTCTGTGAGCAGTCATATATATGTGTATAAGTTCTATCTATTTTGTCTCTGTGAGCAGTCATGTATATGTGTATTAGTTCTATCTATTTTTCCTTTATGAGCAGTCATGTATATGTGTATAAGTTCTATCTATTTTTCCTCTGTGAGCAGTCATGTATATGTGTATAAGTTCTATCTATTTTTCCACTGTGAGCAGTCATGTATATGTGTATAAGTTCTATCTATTTTGCCTCTGTTTCTAAGATTACATTTCAGAACTGTTCCGACAGTGTGGCCTTTTTTGTTTTTCATTTTATTACCTAGAGCAATTCCACCATGTGGAGGACAGCCATAGCTCAAGGCTTCTAACAGGTGTTCTAATTCATTACACTCCTCCTACAAGAAAACCAAGCATAGATATTATTATTATACCTCAGTATATACTTTCTTAAAGCTTTCTTAAAGAAATAAATATGCTATTGTTTCACATTTTTAACACTGAGACTATTGACCGGTCCATAGTTTTCAAGACTATTGACTGCCGCTGAACTATTTACTGGCAATTTAAACAACTTTCGCGGAATTTTTAATTGGACGTTGCTTATTGGATAAACTACGGTAATTGCTATGCGTGATCCTCTGGCGTTATTTATGAAATTTTGGAAATTTTATGAAAACTGAAATCTTATGAAAATTTGGAAATCTTATCAAAATTTTCATAAGATTTCAAAATTTTCAAAAATTTCAGTTTTCATAAAATTTCAAAATTAAAAAAAAAAAATTCAAAATTATAAAATAAAAAAAAAATAATAATTTTAGAGTTCAAAATTCTAAAATTTCAAAAAATTCAAAAAAATAGTCAGGGTCTCAGGGACATCAAACTTGCTATTCCCTCATACCCAGTCAATAAGTATATAATATTATTTGTCAAAAAGGAAAGGTTTAGAGACATGAAAGGCTAAAATTTGTAAAAAATCAAACAGGAGCTTATTCTGTTTGAAAAATTATTAAATTTTCATTGTGTGTACAGAAGGACAATGACCGCAATGGTAATGGCACATCATTTCATAATACAACCACATAAAAATGTTGTGATCTCATAAAAAAAACATGGGTTCCCATTATTTCTCATAAAAAATCATGGATTCCCATTATTATTTTATCAACATGAATTCCTAAATTTCACACGGTCTGTGTTTTAATTTTGCAAAATACAATCAAACTTGTATTTAACGATCACCATTTGGGACAAAGGTGACGACGGGTAAGGCAGGTTTGACTGTATGCAAAATATTCCTACAAAATGAATGTCTGAATATTATTTACAGTAAGTATAGAGTGAGTTACCTTGAGGATATCTGTGAGGATGTATCTCTGTAAATAAGCTTAGAGTTAGTTACCTTGAGGATATCTGTGAGGACGTATCTTTGTAAATAAACTTAGAGTGAGTTACCTTGAGGATATCTGTGAGGACATATCTCTGTAAATAAGCTTAGAGTTAGTTACCTTGAGGATATCTGTGAGGACGTATCTCTATAAATAAGCTTAGAGTTAGTTACCTTGAGGACATCTGTGAGGACGTATCTCTGTAAATAAACTTAGAGTGAGTTACCTTGAGGATATCTGTGAGGACGTATCTCTATAAATAAGCTTAGAGTTAGTTACCTTGAGAATATCTGTGAGGACGTATCCCTGTAAATAAACTTAGAGTGAGTTACCTTGAGGATATCTGTGAGGACGTATCTCTGTAAATAAGCTTAGAGTGAGTTACGTTGAGGATATCTGTGAGGATGTATCTCTGTAAATAAGCTTAGAGTTAGTTACCTTGAGGACATCTGTGAGGACGTATCTTTGTAAATAAACTTAGAGTGAGTTACCTTGAGGATATCTGTGAGGACGTATCTCTGTAAATAAACTTAGAGTGAGTTACCTTGAGGATATCTGTGAGGACGTATCTCTGTAAATAAGCTTAGAGTGAGTTACGTTGAGGATATCTGTGAGGATGTATCTCTGTAAATAAGCTTACAGTTAGTTACCTTGAGGACATCTGTGAGGACGTATCTCTGTAAATAAACTTAGAGTGAGTTACCTTGAGGATATCTGTGAGGACGTATCTCTGTAAATAAACTTAGAGTGAGCTACCTTGAGGATATCTGTGAGAACGTATCTCTGTAAATAAACTTAGAGTGAGCTACCTTGAGGATATCTGTGAGAACGTATCTCTGTAAATAAACTTAGAGTGAGTTACCTTGAGGATATCTGTGAGGATGTATCTCTGTAAATAAGCTTAGAGTTAGTTACCTTGAGGATATCTGTGAGGATGTATCTCTGTAAATAAGCTTAGAGTTAGTTACCTTGAGGACATCTGTGAGGACGTATCTCTGTAAATAAGCTTAGAGTTAGATACCTTGAGGATATGTGAGGACGTATCTCTGTAAATAAACTTAGAATGAGTTACCTTGAGGACATCTGTGAGGACGCATCTCTGTAAATAAGCTTAGAGTTAGTTACCTTCAGGACATCTGTGAGGACGTATCTCTATAAATAAGCTTAGAGTGAGTTACGTTGAGGACATCTGTGAGGACGTATCTCTGTAAATAAGCTTAGAGTTAGTTACCTTAAGGACATCTGTGAGGATGTATCTCTATAAATAAGCTTAGTATGAGTTACCTTGAGGATATGTGAGGACGTATCTCTGTAAATAAGCTTAGAGTTAGTTACCTTGAGGATATCTGTGAGGACATATCTCTGTAAATAAGCTTAGATTTAGTTACCTTGAGGATATCTGTGAGAACGTATCTCTGTAAATAAGCTTAGAGTGAGCTACCTTGAGGATATCTGTGAGGACGTATCTCTGTAAATAAGCTTAGTGAGTTACCTTGAGGATATCTGTGAGGATGTATCTCTGTAAATAAGCTTAGAGTGAGTTACGTTGAGGATATATGTGAGGACGTATCTCTGTAAATAAGCTTAGAGTTAGTTACCTTGAGGATATCTGTGAGGATGTATCTCTGTAAATAAGCTTTGAGTGAGTTACCTTGAGGATATCTGTGAGGATGTATCTCTGTAAATAAGCTTAGAGTTAGTTACCTTGAAGATCTCTGTAAATAAGCTTAGAGTTAGTTACCTTGAGGACATCTGTGAGGACGTATCTCTGTAAATAAGCTTAGAGTTAGTTACCTTGAGGACATCTGTGAGGATGTATCTCTATAAATAAGCTTAGTGTGAGTTACCTTGAAGATATCTGTGAGGACGTATCTCTGTAAATAAGCTTAGTTAGTTACCTTGAGGACATCTGTGAGGATGTATCTCTGTAAATAAGCTTAGAGTCAGCTACCTTGAGGACATCTGTGAGGACATATCTTTGTAAATAAACTTAGAGTGAGTTACCTTGAAGATATCTGTGAGGACGTATCTCTGTAAATAAACTTAGAGTTAGTTACCTTGAGGACATCTGTGAGGACGTATCTCTATAAATAAGCTTAGAGTTAGTTACCTTGAGGATGTCTGTGAGGACATATCTCTGTAAATAAACTTAGAGTGAGTTACCTTGAGGATATGTGAGGACGTATCTCTGTAAATAAGCTTAGAGTTAGTTACCTTGAAGATATCTGTGAGGACGTATCTCTGTACATAAGCTTAGAGTGAGCTACCTTGAGGATATCTGTGAGGACGTATCTCTATAAATAAGCTTAGAGTTAGTTACCTTGAGGACATCTGTGAGGACGTATCTCTGTAAATAAACTTAGAGTTAGTTACCTTGAGGACATCTGTGAGGACGTATCTCTATAAATAAGCTTAGAGTTAGTTACCTTGAGGATATGTGAGGACGTATCTCTGTAAATAAGCTTAGAGTTAGTTACCTTGAAGATATCTGTGAGGACGTATCTCTGTAAATAAGCTTAGAGTGAGTTACGTTGAGGATATGTGAGGACGTATCTCTGTAAATAAGCTTAGAGTTAGTTACCTTGAGGATATCTGTGAGGATGTATCTCTGTAAATAAGCTTAGAGTTAGTTACCTTGAGGATATCTGTGAGGACGTATCTCTGTAAATAAGCTTAGAGTTAGTTACCTTGAGGACATCTGTGAGGACGTATCTCTGTAAATAAACTTAGAGTGAGTTACCTTGAGGACATCTGTGAGGACGTATCTCTATAAATAAGCTTAGAGTTAGTTACCTTGAGGACATCTGTGAGGACGTATCTCTGTAAATAAGCTTAGTGATTTACCTTGAGGATATATGTGAGGATGTATCTCTATAAATAAGCTTAGAGTTAGTTACCTTGAGGACATCTGTGAGGACGTATCTCTGTAAATAAGCTTAGTGATTTACCTTGAGGATATCTGTGAGGACGTATCTCTGTAAATAAGCTTAGAGTTAGTTACCTTGAGGACATCTGTGAGGATGTCTCTCTATAAATAAGCTTAGTGTGAGCTACCTTGAAGATATCTGTGAGGACGTATCTCTGTAAATAAGCTTAGTTAGTTACCTTGAGGACATCTGTGAGGACGTATCTCTGTAAATAAACTTAAAGTGAGATACCTTGAAGATATCTGTGAGGACGTATCTCTGTAAATAAGCTTAGAGTTAGTTACCTTGAGGACATCTGTGAGGACGTATCTCTATAAATAAGCTTAGAGTTAGTTACCTTGAGGACATCTGTGAGGACGTATCTCTGTAAATAAACTTAGAGTGAGTTACCTTGAGGACATCTGTGAGGACGTATCTCTGTAAATAAGCTTAGAGTTAGTTACCTTGAGGACATCTGTGAGGACGTATCTCCATAAATAAGCTTAGAGTCAGTTACCTTGAGGATATCTGTGAGGACGTATCTCTGTAAATAAGCTTAGAGTCAGTTACCTTGAGGATATCTGTGAGGACGTATCTCTATAAATAAGCTTAGAGTTAGTTACCTTGAGGACATCTGTGAGGACGTATCTCTGTAAATAAGCTTAGAGTGAGTTACCTTGAGGACATCTGTGAGGACGTATCTCTGTAAATAAGCTTAGAGTTAGTTACCTTGAGGATATCTGTGAGGACTGTATCTCTGTAAATAAACTTAGAGTGAGTTACCTTGAGGACATCTGTGAGGACGTATCTCTATAAATAAGCTTAGAGTGAGTTACCTTGAGGATATCTGTGAGGACGTATCTCCATAAATAAGCTTAGAGTCAGTTACCTTGAGGACATCTGTGAGGACGTATCTCTATAAATAAGCTTAGAGTTAGTTACCTTGAGGATATCTGTGAGGACGTATCTCTGTAAATAAACTTAGAGTGAGTTACCTTGAGGACATCTGTGAGGACGTATCTCTGTAAATAAGCTTAGAGTCAGTTACCTTGAGGATATCTGTGAGGACGTATCTCTATAAATAAGCTTAGAGTTAGTTACCTTGAGGACATCTGTGAGGACGTATCTCTGTAAATAAGCTTAGAGTGAGTTACCTTGAGGACATCTGTGAGAACGTATCTCTGTAAATAAGCTTAGAGTTAGTTACCTTGAGGATATCTGTGAGGACGTATCTCTGTAAATAAACTTAGAGTGAGTTACCTTGAGGATATCTGTGAGGACGTATCTCCATAAATAAGCTTAGAGTCAGTTACCTTGAGGATATCTGTGAGGACGTATCTCTGTAAATAAGCTTAGAGTTAGTTACCTTGAGGACATCTGTGAGGACGTATCTCTATAAATAAGCTTAGAGTGAGTTACCTTGAGGACATCTGTGAGGACGTATCTCTGTAAATAAGCTTAGAGTTAGTTACCTTGAAGATATCTGTGAGGACGTATCTCTGTACATAAGCTTAGAGTGAGCTACCTTGAGGATATCTGTGAGGACGTATCTCTGTAAATAAGCTTAATGAGTTACCTTGAGGATATCTGTGAGGATGTATCTCTGTAAATAAGCTTAGAGTGAGTTACGTTGAGGATATATGTGAGGACGTATCTCTGTAAATAAGCTTAGAGTTAGTTACCTTGAGGATATCTGTGAGGATGTATCTCTGTAAATAAGCTTAGAGTTAGTTACCTTGAGGATATCTGTGAGGACGTATCTCTGTAAATAAGCTTAAAGTGAGCTACCTTGAGGATATCTGTGAGGATGTATCTCTGTAAATCAGGTTGATGAATACGGATTGATCCTCCCCCTATTTCATACCCATTCAACACTAGATCATAATGTTGACTTCTGACCTGCAATTTACGTAAAAGAAAATAAAGGTAATAACAAAATTACCGAACACCGAGCAATCTTTCAAAGGGAAAGGCAAAAAGTCAACAAACAGACAAAATCAGTCAACAACCGGAAAACTGGGAAAACCGCAATGGCCCTGACTTGGTACAGACATTTCCAAAGAAATGGTGGGTTGAATCAGATTTATGGCACCAAACCTCCCGCTTCCATTACGGTTAAAAGGTTCCGGTTGTCACTATAACAGCACTTTTAACAATACTGGGACAATTTAGGTATAATAGTAGTCAATGCAGTACTTTATGAAAATCCATCGTTTATTATCGTCTCTGCAGAACGGTTTAACTAAACGGTCATCTTCTTACACAGGACTGACCAATAACTTTAATTAACGGTTATTTGGACTCACCAAAATGATATTGCCAGTATAAATGAATCGACTCCAATACTGAAAATTAAAGGTAAGTTTTACTTCCAACTTCAAATGTGTTGCGACGTTAGCGAAAAATACATAAACATCAGTTTTGAAGGTCTCGACAAACATTAGCACTAGTATCACAGCTCGTTCTATCGGATTCGCTACGATACTAGTGATACTGTCTGTATCAGCCTGAAAACTGCAGTTATTCTATTTACAGTCAAACCTGTATTCATAGGTCACCTTTGGGACAAAGCAAAAATGGTCTTTTAAGACAGGTGACTGCTTAATAGAGGTGACCTCATAGCCATGTTTGACTGTATATGGCCAAGGTGAATCTGATATAGCAGGCATAAGATAGTACACTAAATAGTACGTGGTAACATGTAATAATCTTACCAACCATCTAAATTTACTTATTGAAAAAGCAGTTCTGAAGATGTCTAAAATGTTTTCAAAGATGCCAATTGCACCTTTTCCTGTGAATTTGTTTACTGATACATTATATCTGTGTCACAAACAAAAAGGACCATGGCTATGCTTCGTTTGTCGTAATCACAATACAGTCTTTCCCTCATTCATGACTTATCACCAGGTATTTGGTAAAAGTAACATGACAGATGCCACTACTGGAGCAGGAATTGCTTATCCTTCCGAAGCACCTGAGATTAACCCCGTCTTTTTAGTGGGGTTCATGTTGCTTAATCTTTAGATGTTTGTAGAGTGTTTTGTTAACATTGTTATTCCTTTTGTCCTTTTTTTTCATGGCCATTGTTTTTGCCTGTCCTTCAATTTATAATTTCTGATTACCCCTTTGGTATTTCCAAGCTTCTTTTAGCTTTAAGTGTAAGTGATACAACACTGCACAACAACAGTCAATGGGTAGACATATAGGTTCTAACACCAGAGGAGGTGCAAGATAGTAAAATCTGTGACGCCCGAGGGTAAGATTTAAATCATATTGTATCGCCCCTTTCTATTATGTACAAATATGCTATACGAATAAATTTGTGCTTTATTCGTACTAGACGAATAAACTTTTCTGCCTACGAATAAACTTTCCTGGTACCCTGTAGCTATGTACAGTGGAGGGCACAGACAAGTATGAAACTGGTACTAATGTAACGCGGACCACGAAGAAGACACCCTTGACAACATTTATGAAAGGCGAGGAATGACGCTTGTTTCTGTCCTTTTTGTTTAAATCTGACAAGTTTTCTGACTTTTTTGACATTGCAGGATAAACACAATATAGGTACATTGTCTTTAAATATAAAATTCATTTGTACTTGCTGCGAAACAGGCCTGAAAAGCTCGCCAAAGGCTTGCTATTCTGCCTGTTTCTAAAGCTCGTACAAATAGATTTTATATTTACCGACAATGTACGTACATTGTATATATATAAATATTTATCACTGTTGTGGTAGCATTTATATTTATCATGAAATACATTTAAAATACTGCCAATTTACTTCAACAATGGAAAACAACTTTGCGGAAAATTTGTGTGTAGCTTGTCTTACCCAGGAAGCTGGTTAAGATAGAAAAATCTTTTTCACATAAATTAACAAACTACTTTATCCAAGGGGTGAGAAATGTCACTCCTCTCTGACATATTATCCTGCTTCCAAGATAACCAATCTTTGCTCTTTCTCCTTAATTCTTCTGTGCTTAGCCGTGAAGCAACAAATATACTAATTTCATAGACCCGACAGAGGCCCGAACCCAGGATCTACCACGTTCGAGGTGGGCACACCATCTCCTCTATAAAACATGACAGTGATTTTATTTTTTCATAGAGAATAGCCGTTTTTAGGTAACACAGACAATATATGTTTTGTCTTTTTGATTATTTTGGTTACTGTTGTAGCGTAGTGATGTTAATTTGTCTTAATAGTTGGAGACTTTGAACTTTTTGACTTTGAGAGTGTACTTGTGCTCATCCTTATTATCAGGTATAAATATCATGTTTGATACAATATGTATGCACAGGTAGGTCAACACTAGTTCTCTCTAACAAAAAAAAATAAAAAAAACCGTTCACTTTAGTTCTCAACGTTCCCTAATTTTTTCAATTTTTTAGTTTAAATGCTTTCACCATTATTATTGCATACCTTCTCTGGGTGACTTTTAATTAGGTCAACATCGTCCGGATGAGGTGCAGTAAATGGATGGTGGGCTGATTCTAATCCTTCTACAATAAGAAAATTAATATAATCATTGATGGTTTCTATAGTATGACTACTTTTGCATTCAAAATATCAAAAATGGAAAACAGTGACTTTATAAGAGGAGGAGTAGGGTAAGGTTTAGGGTTACAGCGTTTAATGCCACTTTTAACAATATTTCAGTTATATCGTGGCAGTCAGTTTTATTGGTGGAGGAAACCGAAGTATTCGGAGAAAACCACCAACCTGCCGCTAGTAACTAACAACCTTTATCACATAATGTTGTATCAAGTACACCTCGCCATGAACAGGGTTCAAACTCCCAATTTTAGTGGCGATAGCATCCGACCACGATGGCCCCATTTAATAACTGAGTGAGTGATTGTTGCTTAAAGCCAATTCAGAAATTTTTCAGCTATATCTTGGTGATAACAAGTCAATTGTCAAAGAGATGATGATGATGAGGTCTGCTTTGTACTAGACCAAAACACTTGGTTGGATTTTTATAGTGCTAGCTCACTGAAACAACAGTCGGTGGGTAGACATGTCGCCCCGCTCGGACATGTTATCCTGATTGCTCTTTTTCCTTAATGCTGCGAGCTTGGCAGAGAAGCAACAAATACCAATTTTATAGTCTTTGGTTTGACCCGATCAGGGATCAAGCTCACGATTTACCGCACTCGAGGCGAGCACGCTAATCCATTACACCACCGATGTAGTTATACAATAATTGATGAATTTTATAGTATAACTACTCTTGCATTTAAAATATCGAAAATAATTTATATTTCATTGGAAAAAGGTGACCTTATCAGAGGAGAGGTACAGTATAAACATTCAGCTTAATTTATCCTACAAAACTAAAATAATTGGATATTTTGAGGTCAAATTACCTGTTCATTTGACCTTGACAATGAGGAGGTTTGACTGTATGTTAAAATACTACCATTATACATACCTCCTTCTTCTTTAGGAAGAAACAACGGAAAGTCTGTGACCCACAAAAAATTGAATTTATTCTCATCTCTCAACTGTACACCTGAATTTGGAAATAAAAATGAAGTTGTAAATACAGTCAAACCTGTATATAAAGGTCACTCAATGGAACCTGAAAATGTGGACTTTATGAGTAGTTGCCCTTTATATACAGGTTAAAATTATATGCACTATTTATTAATGGGAAAAATGAAACTGCACTTTATAGAGTGATTTGTTGTATAGAGGTGCCCTTTAATGCAGGTGTGACTGTACACAGAGTGGAAAATGTCTTTTTCTATGATTTCCTGAAAATGTACATGTTAAATAATGGATCATTAGTTCACCTATCATAGGAGGAAGTAAGAACTTTGATGTTTCACTAAATATATTCTTAATATGAAAATTAGATGTATTCTATCCACAGTAAGTTTATCCTTTTCGAGCATGAACTTGATGGTTTGGTTTGGTTTATGGTGATTAACGCCACTTTCAACAATATTTCAGTTATATCGTGGAGGTCAGTTTTATTGGTGGATGAAACCGGAGAAAACCACCAACCTGTCGCAAGTCATTGACAAACTTTATCACATAATGTTGTATCAAGTACACCTCGCCAGGGCTTTCATGTTTTATTGAAGATAAAAAAAATTATGTACATTTAAGAATAAAATACAAATTATACCTTTAGATTCCAACACATCAGCAACAGTTGTTCTTAATCTTCCCAATGAAGTATGCTGAAAAATTATTTAGAAAAAAAAATAAAAACCATATACATGTAATGCGATAATTCATCCATATAACATGGGCATCTTTGTCATCTGAATACTTTTTGCCCTGAAAGTCTTTAACATCAGATTTTACCATCCCAACTAGTAATCAGTTAACTACAATTATTCATTGCCCTTCTATTGTACACTACAGTACATGTTTATGTTGTCATTCACTTTTGTGATAGAATGTAGTCTTTTTGAGTGGAAGCAAATCTCTGTAGGTTTTCTATCGCTTGTTAAAATATAAATTGATGTTGGAGATCAAGTTATCAAGCGTGAGGTGTTGGGATCCCATTAACCGGTTTGACTCTGTCACTTTTGTTGTACCTGTTCCAAGCTAATAACAGCTCATTTTAATCTGATTGAGTTTTTATGAATCTAAGAAATCAATATTGAACAGGGCAGTAGGCAGAAGTGAAATACAAATGTACATTATAAGTAGATGAAAGTCAATAGTTGTCAATATGAGTTAGGGTTATGGTGTATAATGCCACTTTCAACAATATTTCAGCTATATCTTGGCGGTCAGTTTTATTGGTGGAGGAAACCAAGTTCCCAGAGAAAACCATCAACCTGCCGCAAGTCACTGACAAATTTTATCACAATAGGATTAAACACTTCTTTTCAGGAGTTCATGCATGTGTAAACGGTCCCGATGCAATCACAAACTGAATAAATGTCCTGAAAAGAACCGTTCAATACCTATAACTCTTCAATTTGAATCTTTTCCCTATTTTTATTATTAAACTGATTTCAGGCTTGCTTTCAATCGGACACTATCGTAGTTTCCAGTTTGCGGTCGCCATATTGTTTTTGCTGGTCATACAAAAAAGTTCATTGAGTTATAAACGGATAAAAAATGCAAAAAAGTTCATTGAGTTATGAACGAATCCAAAACAAACAGGTGACAATGCTCTTGTCCAATCAAAAGGCACGAAAGCGATATACATTAATTCTATAAGAATTATATAATGTTGTTTCCAGTACACCATGTCTGAGTGGGATTCGAAAACACACAACATGAGTTCTAATCGACACAAAAAACTGTGAATAAAAATGCTAGAGTGAAAGTGAAGCTGAGTCAATATGATTTTTAATAAAAACAATATCAGAATTAACAGAATATCATGTGGCAATATAATTATATATTTAAAACCATATTTAATCTATGTATCACAAGGATGATTCCAGTTAGAAAATAAAATAACTGAAATCAGCTGAAATCATCTACACTCCCTTTCAAAATGGTCTGTTTTTGACCATTTCTGACCTTGTCCTGCAGCTGAAATCAGTTAAATAACTGGAAAAAGTCATCTCTGATCTAATGAGATAAAATACTGACTAGATTAAACTGTACACCAGATGCCAATATCACAAAATCTCCTGCATCTATTTTTAGCTGTGATGTAAGTTTCTGTTTCGTATCATCTTTCAGGTATTTTTGAAAGGGACATTTCCATTCATTTTTATCATTGACTCGGATGATCTGAAGTTCCTGCAATATGAAAATCTAATAAATTAATTCAATAACTTTTAAACATTTGAATTGAATAAGCACACCATTCTAGAAATAAAATTTAGAAATTACTTCATCATTTAGTTGTACAAGTGTCAAAGGTCTCCATACAATAATTTCTTTAGAAATGAACTGCTTGCAGTCTAATTTCTTTGTTTGATCAACATTCTGACTATCCGGCAATCCTCATAAAGCTAGGGTATGGTTCTAAGTAATCTTTAATTCAAAATAGTATTATACATTGTACTTTCAAAACCTCAGAATAAAATTTCAAAATAACCCTTCAACGAGAACTGTATGTGCAGGTCCTTTTTAGCTAATACAATGAATGTACCGGTCATCAAGAAATTGAATGGAAGAATGTGTCCTTAGGACAAAGATGCCACCTGCTTCCACCTAAAGTAAACAGGTATTTTTTGGCAAGTTAAGGAGAAAAACTTTAAAATGGAAAAAAGCGTTAAAGTCAGAAATCAAACTTTGCTTTCCTTTTATGGTTCCAAACCGGGTGTATAAATTTCAAATGACTTGCTTCAGGGAAATTATTGATCGGAAACAAAATGTGGGAAGAACATACGGACTGACGAACGTACAGACATCGGTAAAATTTAATGCTCCAAAATGCCTAGCAGCTTGGGCATAATAAAACAAATGAATAGAGTAGAGCTATGGGTGTTAATTAACACTTTCAGTTTTCCAGTCTTGGTGGTCAGTTTATTTTTGGAAGAGTTAACTCAGAGTGTCCATAGGAAACCTGCTGCTAGTCAGTGACAAACAGTTTATTGCCTGAAGTTGTTATTAGTACACCATGGCAGGGGACTGATTTTGAACTGACAACATTTGGGGTGATAGCACTGAATCCAAAGGTAGTAAATTCTACAATATGGTTACAAAAAAGATGGTTCTTTAAATGAAAAAATAATAAAAATTCTATACTTACACAAATGTTGATTCCATCTAGATTTGCTATAGCATCATTTATATCTTTGCTAGATAGGTATTTCTACAAGTAAAATTTACAACAGATTTTAAACAGATTGTTTCAACAATAACAACATTTTTAGGTTTGTTTATGGTGTTTAACACCACTTTCAACAATATTTCAGCTATATCGTGGCAGTCAGTTTTGTTGGTGGAGGATACCGGAGTAACTGGAGGAAAACCACCAACCTGTCGCAAGTTACTGACAAACTTCATCTCATAATGGTGTATCGAGTTACACCTCGCCAGAGTGGGATTCAAACTCACAATGTTAGTGGTGATATGCACTGATTGCATAGGTAGTTGAAAATCCAACTACCGTACAATCACGACAACGACTCCCTCTAACAACGTTTTCAAATATTTGCAATGTTCCAGTCAGTGAACATTGCATGATAGGACTTTATCATATTATACAGCAATATCATTTTTCAAACCTCAACATATTACAAAGAAACAATCAGCATTTTGTCTTTTTATTTGAGTTTTATAGGTTTGGTTTGGTTTATGGTGATTCAACAATATTTCAGCTACATCATCGCGGTCAGTTTTATTGGTGGAGGAAAATTTGAATTTTTGTATTTTATGAGAAATAACTAAAATTTTTAATGTGATATAATTTACAATATATCCTGTCTAAACCGAACCTGATTGTACAGATTTTAGTGTTCAAAATAAACAGGTGTTTGGATCATACAGGTTAAATTATCAAAGAATTCCTACTTTAGAACATTATTTAAAACTTGGTTTATACAGGATTCCAGATTCTATAGGGTTCGGGGGGGTTATGGTGCTTAACACCACTTTCAACAATATTTCAGTTATATTTTGGCAGTTGGTTTTATTGATGGAAGAAACTGGAGAAAACCACAGACCTGTCGCAAGTCACTGACAAACCTTATCACCTTTCCTGAGTGGGTTTCAAACTCATAGCTTTAGTGTTGATAGGCACTGATTGCACAGGTAGTTGTAAATCCAACTACCATATGATCACGACCATGACGGCCCTTTGAGTTTTATATGATAGATTTCTATTTAACTTCAATTACTAAACATAATTAAAATGATATATCTAATTGCTCTCCCTTTTCTTGTATGTTTTAATTTTGTCAAAACATAATCTTGCGACATACGACATTCTGAGTAATACTAGCCAGAAAATATATTAAGTAGTTATTTCCATAGATCTTTGATTCATGGCGATTTACCGATCATCAATCCTGAAAATCTGACATATTCACGTCATTTGGTAGAACCCCTCTGAATGGGAGGTGTACAGGTCATCCTTGTTGTGTTGGGTGAAAATTCGAATCCACTATCGGTAATCGTATAGACGATGCAAACAGTTCTTAGCTAACGCTAAATGTGACCAGGTCGCAGATGAATTTTAAGTGATGCTCACATATGGTGAATTGGAAATTGACAGTATATGGATTTATGGTGTTTAACGCCACATTCAACAATATTTCAGCTATATCATGGCGGTCAGTTTTATTGGTGGAGGAAACCGGAGTACCAGGAGAAAACCACCAACCTGTTGTAAGTCACTGACAAACTTTATAACATAATGTTGTATCAAGTACACCTCACCATGAGTGGGATTCGAACTCACATATTTAGTGGTGATAGGCACTAATTGCATCCATTGGTCTAGTACAATACAATTATTACAAATATCATCATCGAAATGTAACATCTTCTCATAATGATGTTGATGAAAAATTGTTCACTTGGTGTAAACCAACAACTTCCCTCCTTCCCACATATTGTTCTCACATAGATTTGGGGATATGAAATTGCTAAAGAACATTAGATTAATTTATATTTAGGATAAAAAGAAATATCCCCTCAAAAGTATCAGATATAAATATAATACCTACTGTCCCTTGTGGTATCCTCATAGCTATAACTTGTCCAGTATCATTCTTCAGTATGTCCTCATAGGAATGAATTCCACAGTTTGAAAAACAATCTGAGACATTCATTAACTAAAAGAAAATGAAAAAACATTATTTTTTTCTATTATTTCGAATATAAAAATATATCCAAATAAAAGTGAGTGAGTGATTGTTGTCGAATGCCAAATGAAAATTGTTTCAGTTTTATCAGGGCGAGTGCAAGTTACATTTGATGTGATGATAATGACATGTTACTCCATTCGGACAAAATATCCTGATGATGATCCAACCAGTATCTAATCTTACTCCTGAATGCTCCGTGGCGAAGAAGCAACAGATACCAATTTTACAATCTTTTCTTTGACCCGATTGTGGATCGAACCCACAAACTATCAAACTTGAGGCAAGCACGCTAATCGTTAAACCTCTGATGCGGTTCCTAATAAGATCAATTGTCAATCTATGTATCACAGCGATGATTCTTGTTAGAAAATAAAATAACTGAAAATCATTGAAAAATAGCTGTAACCATCTACACCGTCTTTCAAAAAGGTCATTTTTTAAATGTTCCGACCATATCCTGCAACTTTTGGATTTTTTTGTTCACACCAAAATAGCTGAAATCAGTTACATAACTGGAAAAAAAAGCATCCCTGGTATCATTCAGTGTGCAGAGAAAGATGACATAGGAATCTATTCAACTTATACATTCAAAATTGAATATGAAAACTACTTGATATTGTTGGAGTTATTGACCGTCATTCATTAAATTTTCTTTTCATAATTCAATTATCTTTGTTAAAGTTTGTCGGTTTCCTCCACCAATAAGACTGACTGCCACGATATAACTGAAATATTGTTGAAAGCGGCTTTAAACACTATCAAACCAAACCAAACTACTTGTTTTAACAATTTTCTTTTTATAGCTATTAGCTCATCATAATTAAAATACAAGAAAAAATTACTAGTCATTTTTTGAGATAATGTTATAGTACACAATTATATTTGGAGGCTGTCGTGATCATGATGGTATGGTAGTTGGATTTACAACTGTGCAATCAGTGCCTATCGCCACTAAAGTTGTGAGTTTGAATCCCGCTCAGGCGAAGTGTACTCAATACAACATTATGTGATAAAGTTGAGACATTATAGTTAGTATTGAAGTGAGGCCAAAGGAACAATCTGTGATGATGTATGCAGAGACTATAAAAACTGACTATATATTGTTTTTATCGTATTCAGTAACGACATATTGTATTTGACACCATACTGACTGACAATTTTCAGTATCGGAATCAGTTCATTGATACTGACAATATCACACTGTGGAACCAAAGGAAAAATGTCCAAATTACTGATAAAAATAGCTATAATGTACGTCTTCCTTTGAAATTGAAGAAAGTAGCCTGTCTGATACAAGATGTTGTATCCCCACACTGTGGTGATAAAAGAATGGTGCGAGGTTGCATGAGATCTTCTCTGCCGAATTACTTTGTCATGACGTTATATCATGCGGGGGAAAACACATCAATGTAAGCAACGTAAGCAAAGCGACTGCTTAATGTTCATTCATTCGTATTGTGTATGTATCACAAATTCATGGGCTTATTTTCATTTCCCAGGACATTATTTCAATATTTCCGGCAACTGGACTGTCCACATTTCTCAAAGAAAGAGTTGTTTGACGATTGTACAAATGTGTTAATTTTAATTCGACCCTTGTTATTTGTTTGAAATTTGTTTTTATTCAAATGTTAGAAAAACTTATTACATACATAGTATGTTGGTACAGTACAAGACTTTACATCAGGTCTTGCCTGTTGTGTGAACTAACTGCATCACAACTTGTCGCTATAGCGACTCGTAGTGATACTGGTTCACACAACAGACTCGACCTAATATAAAGTCTTGTGCCGACACACTATGCATGTAATGGGTATCGAGTGGTGGCTGTGAAACCTCTCTAATAAACAAATCTTAACAATTGATATTGCCAATGTTTCTAATATGGGGAAAACAATTATGCATACAAATTTGGAATTGTTTTAATCTATCGCACCTGCATATCATATCTGGTGTCTGGTTTATCTGTTCCATAATTTGTCATAGCCTCTGCATAACTGATTTCTGGAAAAGGAAAAGTTATTTCCCCTACAGGCCAGCTGTATTGTAGTAAATGTTCTATTAAATCTTGTATTTCTCTCTGTGTAGTAAATGACATCTCTAAATCTACCTGAAAAAAGATTCAATATATAATTGTAGAGTTATTTCCCTTACAGGCCAGTTGAAGAGTTTTCTCCCCTACATGCCAGCTGATGAGTTATCTCCCCTACAGGCCAGCTGTACTGTACTAAATATTCTATTAGATCTTGTATTTCTCTCTGTGTAGTAAATAACATTTCTAAATCTACCTGAAATAATACTTAATATATAATTGTAGAGTTATCTCCCCTACAGACCAGTTGTACTGTAGTAAATGTTCTATTAAATCTTGTATTTCTCTCTGTGTAGTAAATGACATCTCTAAATCTACCTGAAAAAAGATTCAATATGTAATTGTAGAGTTATCTCCCCTACATGCCAGCTGAAGAGTTATTTCCCCTACAGGCCAGCTGTATTGTAGTAAATGTTCTATTAAATCTTGTATTTTTCTCTGTAGTAAATGACATCTCTAAATCTACCTGAAATAATATTCAATATGTAATTGCAGAGTTATCTCCCCTACAGGCCAGCTGAAGAGTTATTTCCCCTACAGACCAGCTGTACTGTAGTAAATGTTCTATTAAATCTTGTATTTCTCTGTGTAGTAAATGACATCTCCAAATCTACCTGAAAAAAGATTAAATCTATAATTGTAGAGTAATCTCCCCTACATGCCAGTTGAACAGTTATCTCCCCTACAGGCCAACTGTATTGTAGTAAATGTTCTATTAAGTCTTGTATTTCTTTCTGTGTAGTAAATGACATCTCTAAATCTACCTGAAATAATACTTGATATATAATTGTGGAGTTCTCTCCCTTAAGAATAATCAGTGGAGTTATCTCCCTTAAAATTAACAGTACCCTTTCTCTCAAATTTGTAAATAAGTGAATGAGTTATCATTGTTTAACGCCAAATGAGCAATTTTTCAGCTATATCATGGCGAAAACAAGCTAAATTCGATAGGATGATGTTTGCTTTGTACTAGATCAGCACACTTAGTTGTATGCTCACTGAAACAACAGTCCATAGGTAGATACGTCACTCCACTCCAACATGTTATCCCGATTCCTAGCCAACCAATCTTTCTCTGACATGTTATCCTGATTTCCAGCCAACCAATCTTTGCTCTTACTCCCTAATGTTGCATGCTTAGGTGAGAAGCAAACAAATACCAATTAGATAGTCTTCGGTTTGACCCAACCTAGGCTCAAGCCCACGATCTACCACACTCGATGGAAAGCAGACTAACCATGACATCATCGATGTGCTTAAATAATTGAAACTACAAAGTATGCAACACTTCCAATGTCAAGGCTGTCAACATTGTTCAAGTACACCAGTACTTCACTATTTACAGGCTGTACTTTTCTTTAAATTTTAACATTTTTCATGAACATCTAATACAACATTCTTTGAAATTGTGAGGTACCAATTATCATTTTAAGTGGGTAAAAGTACCTGGTACCACCCCTTACTAAAAGGCCTGTAACGCCTTGTGTATAATATACTCCCATGGCTACCCAACAGATTAAAAATAAAGTGAGCATCATAAACTACAGATTACTGTACAAAATATCATACCTAAACAATTTTTAGGAAAAACACTATTAAGGACCCCAACACACCTGATTGTATGGTAGTTGGATTTATAACTAACTATGCAATCAGTGCCTATCACCATTTTAAAGTTGTGAGCTAGCATCCCGCTCAGGCGAGGTTTACTCGATTCAACATTATTTGATAAAGTTTGTCAGTGACTTGCAGCAGGTCGGTGGTATTTTGCGGGTACTCCGATTACCTTCAATAATAAAATTGATCGCCATGATATAAATGAAATATTGTTGAAAGTGGCTTTAAACCCCATAACCCTAAGCACTCCCCAACAAAACCCAAACTAAATCAACTATATGTGTCACACCTGTGTGAATTCTGGTTGCCTGTCTGGTCTGGATCCTTCATCTCTATAACACTTAGCTATCTGAAAGTATCGATCAATTCCACCCACCATAAGTAACTGTTTGAACTGAAACATAAAAAATATAGATGTTTTCAATATTCAAAATTGTCACCAATATCATAAAAATACAACCAAGAAAAAATCTGAAAAGCAGACATTGATATAACAGATTAATAACTAATTTCTTCTATATCATACCATTTAGATTGAGCAAACCCCATTTGAAGGACCTAATAATTAACTTGTTGGATTTACACAAAAATTGCAGACATACCTTTTTCGAGGATTTTGGAACTTTTCCGACAATGTGGTAGTTTTTCATTTTATTCATTCAAATAAGCATCTTATTTTCCTTTACATCCTGAGGCCGTCGTGGACGTGATTGCATAGTGGTTGGATTTACAACTACCTACGCAATCAGTGCCTATCACCAGTAAAGTTGTGAGTTCGAATCATGGTCATGGCGAGGTTACCCGATACAACATTTTTTTAATTGACAAAGTTTTGTCAGCGACTTTCGGCAGGTCAGTGGTTTTCACTGGGTTTCCTCCACCAATAAAACTGACCGCCACGATATAACTGAAATATTGTTGAAAGTGGCATTAAACACCATCAAACAAACAAACCAATAAAACTGAAGGCCACGATATAACTAAAATATTGTTGAAAGTGGCATTAAACATCATACATTCCCTAAAATTCTGATTATCTAAAAAAAAAACAAACATTATAGATCATTGCATTACACTACCTACACCTAAAACAGGAGTCAAAAGACAACCTTACCTGTTGGGGACTTTGTGGAAGGGAATAAAACTTTCCACTTTGTCTTGTAGGTACAACAAACTCTTTAGCTCCCTAAAATAAATAAATAAAAAAAATGGATTCATTTCACAAAATTTGTTGGTATGATAAAGTATGTATACATTTATTATCTCTTACATAAAACTATTTTCTAAGTGTATAATACTCCAATATTGCTGAAATACAGCTAAAGTTGGCATTTAACACCAATCAATCAATCAATCTGAATGTATAAAGTTGCCGTTATTCTAATATAGAATACTTCAAACATAAACCGATTTTAACTGTCGTAAAATATCCAATACTCTATGGACAGTAAGGTGAGGTGTACTCGATACAACATTATGTGATAAAGTTTGTCAGTGACTTCCAGCAGGTCGGTGGTTTTCTCTGGTTTCCCCCATCAATAAAACTGACTGCCATGATATAACTGAAATATTGTTGAAAATGGTGTTAAACGCCATAACCTAAACCCCATTAATCCTACAGAAAATTGTTGAAGAAATAACATTACAATATAGACATTTCTAAATTAATTCTCTTATCATTTTTTACTTACACCTGGTGTTCTTCTGAATAAAGTCGGTGTTTCTACATCAACAAACCCTGAAAAAAATATTTAACAATTTTAGGTACATTACTTTGTTTAAAAAGAAAGGATATAGATGTTATTGAACTTGAGAGACTATCGAACATTACATTTAGACACATATTAAAGTAAAGGAACAGTGCTTTTATTGCTTTTCTAAATTTCAGTCACAAAAGGGATGAACATAACTCACATCCTAAAATCAGCATGAAATTACCATGATCCTGCAGTTGAGCGGTACTCTTTGCTTCTGCCGATAAATGCTACCATCTGGGCATCTTTATCATTCTGAGGTTATTTGGTGTATATAAATTTATTTCCCAAGAAAACAATATATTGATGAGGTAATCTTAGAAATACTGTCATCACATTTATAATATTTGATAAGAAAAATGTAGTAAAACAATATTTGTTACACTCTTATTTAGTCGAACTCCGGACTACTCAAATTTTTTCTTTGTCCCCTGTGGTTCGAGATAATGAGATTAAACTGTATTTGACAGTCAGTTTCTGTCTATATAAAGACATGATCTTTCTCTACATTTTTTAATTTTTAGTTACCATGGTTATTGCACAGAAATTCCCTCATCTTCATTACCATCTTAGATCTGGTTCTTAAATTAGACTGCATGAATTGACTTCTGATATCTAAATATCGGTATTCCATTCTCAAAGCTTCCTTGGACTGAAATAAAAATTAGGTTTGGTTTATGGTATTTAACACCACTCTCAACAATATTTCAGTTACATTGTGGTTTTATTGGTGGAGGAACCCACTGACAAACATAATGTTGTATATAGTACACCTCACCTGGGTGGGATTCGAACTCACACCATTAGTGGTGATAGGCACTGATTGTATAGGTAGTTGTAAATCCAACTACCATATGAATACGACCACATATTATGTTTGCACAATTTAAAAAAAATCATAGACAATAATAGAATTTATTAAAACTTGGGGAAAAAGTAGCATTAGCCGACGTTGACTATCTTATTTATGTCCTTTGGTTTACTTGCTCATAAAGGTTTTTATATGATTTCGCTTTTCGAATAGTAGTTGGATTAACAACTACCTGTGCAATCAGTTCTAATCACCACTACTAAAGTTGTGATTTGAATCATGGCGAGGTGTATTCGTTACAACACTTAATGCGATAAAGTTTGTCAAGTAAACCGGTTTCCGCAACCAATAAAATCGAATATTCTTCAATTTTTTTTGCACGGTCAAAGGATAATATAATCTTCTGTAATCATTCTTAAAAAAATCATGATTTTCAAACTTTCTCGAGATATCATTGATATAAAATTTTATTAGAATATGTCACATGATTAGATGTATTTACCTAATTAAATTCTCTCAGTACATTACCACATTACATATTCTCAGTAACTTACCTGATTAAATGCTCTCAATAATTTACCTCATTAAATGCTCTCTGACAGTAACTTACCTGATTAAATGCTCTCAATAATTTACCCGATAAAATCTCTCAGTAAATTACTTAATGAAATTCCATAAGTAATTTACCGGATTAAATTATCTCAATAATTTATTTGATTAAATTCTCTCAGTAATTTATTTGATTAAATTCTCTCAGAAACTTACCAGATTAAATTTTCCAAGATATTCGTAAGATCTAATTCTTTGAATGATTTACCAAACCAAAATCTCTCTGTAATTTATCACATCAAATTCTCACTGTAATTTACATGATTCAATTTTCTTAGTAATTTACCTGATGAAATTCTCTCAGCTCAAGAGGTAAACTATTTCTGCATGTATTTAATATTTTTACGTCTTTTGCCTCTACTTCTATTTCTCCTGTCTTCATTTTCTGTTAAAAATAATCAAATAAATAAAAATACTCCGCCACGATATAACTGAAATATTGTTGAAAGTGTCGTCAAAGAACATAACCCTGTAAAAAATACTCAACATATCTTAATATAAACATGACACCCAATTGTTTACCAGTGAAATCCAAAAACATTTCCAGAGAAAATTACATATGACATTTATGTAATAAAGCAATTGAAAACAAATTCCATTATCTATTTATATGTAATTTTCCATGTATATTAAACTTGAGAAAAATGATTCATTTCTAATTACTTTACAATCTGCCCAAGTGGCTTGAAACTTAAAAGACTTATCTTTTTTTTGCAAGATACATCTATATATAAAAAGATCATGTTTTGTCAGTAAACATACTTGTAAGTATTCTAAATAATCTATGATTTGTACATTTTCCCCGTTGATCTTTACATGTGAAAAATAGATATTAATACATGACCTTTTCCATATCAGCCTGGGTATCAGCCCTCGACTGCTTCCCTCGCTGATATGGGTCGAGGGATGATAGCTGGCATGATATAAAAAAGGTCATGCATTTATGAATCAAACAAAAAAATGAAATAATTAAATGACTTTATATGTAATTTTCAGAACACTATTGTCAAACAAGAGGATCTCTACCCCGTATATATTAATGGCAATGTTTCCTACGAAGGCATTTTGAAACATAGAAAATGTGCTTCTTTTGTGTGATTTTCTATTAACTATGAATTGTGACGAGGATATTGCCTGTGAATCGTTTTCATTCAAAATCCTTTTATGATCTCAGTAATAATTATCTATCATCAAACGTTTCTATGATTTTTTTAATGTGGTCTTCTTGAGAAAATTTTTTTCCCTGTCAACTCGATTTGTCAATAGTACAGGCATCCTTTCCCTAACCCATTTTATAACTAATATAAACCTTGTTTTCTTGTCCATCAGGGCGAGGTCTCACCACTCCATTTATTTCCACAACACTTTCATATGCTAATTTCTTCACTTCAATTTGTGACATTAACTGAAATTTAAAAAAAAATAACAAATTTTTTGTCTGCTAAACTATATTTGATTACATTATAGGACATTAAGCTGTATCTGAAAGAATTTGAGGTTAATAACATATCATGGAATATGAATATGCTCTTAAATCACAAATTCTAATGTGTTTCTCCAAAGGAAAAACACTACAAAGCTTGCAGTCTGCGACATTAAGCAGTAGCCCGAAGCCCTGGTCTAGTGTACATCCGTGGGCACCTTTATAACTCTTTACTGTAACTGCTGAATGTGTCGTTGTAAAAGTCAATAAACTGATACCATTTCTTCATTTGTTCTTCATAATAACAGGGCTAGTGGTTCAAAAGGTTATTGGCAGAAACTGACCTTGTTTCCAGATGTATTTTTTTAATTATGTTCACATTCTGGAACATCCATATCCTTTTCTGTATTTGCAAAAAAAGCTATGATTTTTTTTAACTTTTGATGAACATTTTACATGTCTTAGGTCAGAGGTCAAAATCATTATTGACTTTTTTGTGAACTTTCTAATTATGATCAATCATTTTCTTTCAATTATAGAGTTTTCAACTTTTCATGGGTTTATTCTTGATTTAAGAAAATCAATTTGTTGAGAAGAGTTTGAAGATAGCCAAGAGGTAATCAGAATCCGTAAATCGAAGGACAGACAACACAATGACCAAAAGAAAAATGACAAAAGGACAAACAACGATCTACAAAACATTACACATAAAATTAAAGATCAAGCAACATAAACCCCACTTAAAACCGGGGGTGAACTCAGGTGCTCCAGAAGGGTAAGCAGTTCCTGCTCCACTGGTGGCATCCATTGTGTTACTCTATACAAGCATGGTGATAAATCATGAATGAGGAAAGGACTGGGAAGTGATACAACAAGTGGAACATATCTGTGGTCATGAGACTGTGTTTATGTACAGTAGATTTTATATTAGATTTACTGGTGTTTTCAGTAAGATTGATAGTAAGAGTTCATTATACAGTGAAATCTGGCTAAACTGAACCCTAAGTAATCTGGAATTCTGTATAAACCAAACTTTAATTAAAGCTCTAATGTAGAAATTCTTAGATAACTTAACCTGTATAATCCGAACACCTGTCTATTTCAAATACTAAAGTCTGTACAATACAATCAGGTTCGGTTTAGACGTCTGCAGGCTTCACAAATATAAATAGACAGGATCCACTGTAAATTATGAGTATCACATTAAAAATCAAATTTTTCATAAAATAACGAAATTTAAATTTTAATTGTACCTCTTCTGATAAAACAGTTTGAACAGTGCCTGTCCAGTCCCTGATGATCAGAAATGCCCCTCCCATTCTTTGATACTGTAACCATCCACATACTGTTACTTCTTGTCCAATGTTTTTCAACGTCAGTTCTCCACAGAGATTAGTTCGTCTACTATAACTGACTTTGTCAGAGATATCTGGAATTACACAACACTTTAGTATTGAAATTACATATAGAATAACGACAGTTTTGAGGTCGAGACAGACATTATCGCTAGTATCGCAGTAAGTCTGACAGGATGAGCTTTGATTTTAGTGATAATGTTTATTGAGATCTTTAAAACTGGCATTATTGATTTTATCGGTGAGGTCAAAATGTGTTTGACGTCACACTGACCAATAATTTTCAATATCAGTCAATTCTTGCGCATGCGAGGTACGGACTGACCTAATATTTTTGTGGATCAAGCGCAGTTCAGTGATCCAGACTTTGTTAGTGGCACATAATAAGCCACACATCAAACGGAAAATGTCCAATTTGCAGATCAGTACCAAAGCTTTGTTTAGTATAACCAAAATGGCATATACATACAGTACATCCTTGTTATACGGCTGCATTTTGGACCAAGTTATGGCGAGGGTGGTAATATACCAAGGGAGAAGTTTACATAAAAACTACATGATTTTCAAAAATTTTGCACATGTATGACTCCAAAATGTTAAAATAATACAGGTTGGCTCTCCTGTTTAGATCCTTTGCTTTTCTTCCTCCCAAATACATTCAATACGGTTGTTTCGAATCATTTCCATTCCGTCAAAATTTTGTTATTTTCGTCCGCCAGATCAAGTGATTTCCATGGACTAATCAGCATTGAACTTCCGGTGTCAACAAAAACTCCAATCGATATGTGCCGTTTTGACGTTCGATCCTCAACTTAAAAAAATCTTAACATTTTCTGTAAAAGGCAGATATCAATTAAATTATTTTATTTGTATCAAAGACTTCAATGCAGAGACAAATACTTCTTTAAAATTAAATATTTTCTTTCTTTATTTGCGGCTGTCAGCATCATCAAAGGAAAACGATCTGCCTTTATGTATATATTTCTGATATCAGACAGATAGTGGGGTACCGAACACCAGTATTTATTCAGCGGTTTCCTTGGTGTCTCCATATTACAATTACTTATAATCTACCACATCTACGACTATGATATGCTGACGTTATCACAGTAATAGCGTAAACACCGGAAGTCACCTGCCGATTTGTTCAGACGTCAAGACAAGAAAAGGACGGAACGTGGTCGGAATTGACATGATTCAAAACAATCGTATTATCTGTCTTTAAAACATACTGTACCTGTGTGTTATTTCATTTTATAACATTCCATTGATATACTATTTGAAAACAAATCTGGATTCCTGACATTTTTAAATGATGAAAAATGTATCACGTTCAATCATTTTGATATAGGGTCTATGCCTATGGGTCAAAACCACAAGGCAGTCTTCGTGCTAACCCACTTGTCGATATCCAATTTCACTAGACGTTCAGGTCATCTGAGGTCAAGTATGATGAAATTTATTCAGGGGAAGAAGCAACGATATAATTGCATTGAACTGAATTCCGCAACAACAACAAATAGCTATGGCATAATTTTCAGTCTTTACTTAAATATAACGAAGCATGCATCTTGCAGTAAAGTAATTTTTGAAGCTCAACCTGTTTTTCGAGCTTGCAGCTGTGTCGAGTATGTTTTGTTCTGAATGGATCGTACAGAAAGCCGGAGAGACTGTTCACTGACTGTGCCTACAAATGAGATTTTGCTAAATGGGTCCTTGGCCTGTTTCAAAAATGCTAAACAAATAGTTTGTTTTGTGAAATGTTTAGAAAACATGATTCCCGGAAATGTATATTCTAAAATTCGGACCGATGACGGTCACAGAAAGTAACTATATTCCGCATATTATTTCTGTACACAATTAACATCATATATTTTGACACACAATTGAACCTATTGAAAGAATGTATATACTGTAAAGGTGGCCTGGTATGCGTGAATCTTACTCTTGACAAAGGAGCTTATTAGATTGCAACCACGGTACATAGAGGAGTGAGTGAGTGATTGTTGTTTAACGCCAACTCAACAATTATATACATGTAGCTATATATCATGGTTAATTTTCAATGAGATGATGATGAGGTCCGCTTTGTACTAGACAAACACGTTTAGTTGAATTTTTATAGTGCTAGGTCACTGAAACAACAGTCCGCGGATAGATATGTGGCCCTACTCGGACACATTATCAGGCTGATTCAGAGCCAACCAGTCTTTGCTCTTTCTCATTAATGATGCCTGCTTAGCGGAGAAGCAATACATACCAATTGTATAGTTATTTGGATTGAACCGATCGGGGCTCGAACCCACGATCTACAGCACCAGAGACGAGCAAGCTAACCATTATACCACCGATGCGGTTCTGGTACATATATAGTAGAATACAAAGATCAGTTATATCATCTGTGACCGTCGTGGTCTTCATCGTATGGTAGTTGCATGGATTTACAACTACCACTGAAAATCAGTGCCTACACTAACACCACTAAAGATGTGAGGTCGAATCCCGCTCATTGCGAGGTGTACTCGATTCACCTTTATGTGATCAAGTTTGTCAGTGACTTGCGGCATGTCTGTGGTTATCTCGGGGTACCCCGGTTTCCTCCATTAACTAAACTGAACGCCACGATGTAGCTAAAATATTGTTGAAAGTGGCGTTAAACTCTAACCATAAATTATATTCTATCAGGGGCGTAGCCAGAGGCGGATTTAGAGGGGGCGTGCGGGGCTTGCGCCCCCACCCCCCCCCCCCCCCTCCCCTAAAATTCGCAAAGCATATGTTATACAACGTTAATTAAGCAGTTCAACAAGCAACTTTTTCATGAATGATTAACTCGTGACCCGTAAGTCAAAATAAATAGTAATGATATTAGGAGTAAATTTGGGATATCATTCTAAAAAGCTCTACCCATTGATAAATGATCAGTATACTGTCCGTCCGGATGAAGCTTTTCGTTTCGCCGTTGGTTCATTCATTGAAAACGTATGATTCGTTCTTGTTTATAGACAAACAAAGGCGAATATGTTAACATTAATGCTGCATGAAACGATTCTGATCATCTAATTTAGTTACGTTTATTTATTGACAATTTCCGCTTTTGTTGGTCTATAAACAAGAACGGTCGAATCATGCGTTTTCAATAAATGAATCGAACGACGCAAATAAAAGCTCCATCAGGACGGGCAGTATTAACTAGAACCACCCGCGAAAGGACAAGCACCGAAAGTACAGACCAATTAGTGAAATGAGGAATGCGTTAAAACTAAACCAATAGTTCTTTGAAGAGTTAACATATCGTGATCGATCAGTCATGAGTTGAACAATTCGCATCACCACGGTTGTTATAGAAAAGTTTTACTTTAAGGTTCTTATAATCTGACAAAAACATACTGTTAACAATTATCCGACAAAATTAAGACTCAAAGTTTTTTTGGTCTGATAAAAATGGTGTGGTTGGTTCAAAATTGTCGTTCAAATAAATGTTTGTAATTCCTCAAACCCCCAGAGCTTCCGGGGGCTTAGCCCTGTGTGCCCTCTACCAGGGCTCTGCCTTGGACCCACTGGGGACCTTAAGCGGTCCCAGAACCCTCGCCTACTCACGCTCCCCTTAACCACAAATCCTGGATCCGCCCCTGGTAGCTACCCCAAAATGAAGTGTACTCAAATTTGTTTAAGAATCTGGTGCAGAGGTGGCCTTACGGAAGGGGGTCTGGGGGCCGCTTAAGGTCCCCAGAAGCTCTGGGGTAAATGGTGCAAAATCCTGCATTCTCGCAATTTCCTGGCACTAAAAATGATCCCCCGGAAACCCAATTTTCATGAGCAACAAGTCAACTTTTGAACATAAATTTTGAGAAATAAAATATTAAGTAGAGCAATACAAATATGTAGTTGACTTAGAAATTTTATTTTGTCAAATGTGTAGTGGGTTAAGCTTGATTTGGAATCAAATACAATTAACATATGGTGCATGGACAGTTTTTTCATATCATTTTTGAGAAAATACATAAATAAATTGAAGCACATTTCTCAATGTTTCTATTTCGGAAGTAAATTGGTAGTCTTTATTTCAACTCAATTGTCAAAGGTAATCCTGAAAAATCAAGGACCATTTCCTTTCCTTTCTTCTACTAAAGATGTCCAAAACCGTGTCTGCTGAGATTTGTTTTTCACGGTATATGTTCAATAAATTAGGCCCAGATAAACTGTAACCTCAATCAATTCGAAACGATGTCGATGTGCACTAGCTGCACAGACTGGAAAAAGCAAATTCTATCCGCGTTAAACCAATACTTTTTTTCTTATTCCGGTTCGTTCCATATGATACGTATCCAGGTTACCAGAAGATTTTAAAAGTTTACTAAAAGTAAACTAATATCAATATGTTTCCAATAACATTAACGATCCCATGTGCTCTTTGTTTTTGGGTGTGCGTTGTGATTTTCCTTTAAAAAGAAATACGTTTAGTTTGTTTGTTCAAGCAAAATTTAAAAAAATCATACCTTAACAACAAATCCCCCATTCCTAAAACACTTGCAGGACCATCGATCGGCATTGCACTTATATAACACACACCGTTCTATTTGATATGATTACTAGTAATAACAAAATAAAATTGGATAAACAAATTTTATTTGAATAGTCCATGGACTCAGCCATTTTAATTGTTTGCATCATCAACGGAATCACGATGCTGATTCTGTAAATGATAAGCGTAGTTTCTTGGAATTGAATATAGGTACATTAAGTAATTATTAACATGTTTGTATTTGTTTGAATTTGATTTAGTTTATTAATTTAGTTTTATTCTACCTTATGTCCTAGATTTACCATGTTTTCATTTTTGTCAAAACTTTCGATGTATGCGCAACTGCGTTTTTGCGGACGGGTTGCTACGCACCTGTCTATTACCCGGAGTGACAATGCATGAAGGTGATGCCGATCAAAATCCTAGAGACTGGCAATGGCCAAGTTTAATAAACCCATTCTCTTTTATAATAGCCATCAAAACCTGTAATAGATGTATCAACAGTAAATAGTTCCATTTCAAATATAGAGGCGTCGTAGTCGTGATCGTATGGTACTTGGATTTACAACTACCTGTGCAATCAATGTAAAGCACCACTAACGTTGTGAGTTCGAATCCTGCACAGGTGAGGTGTGCTTGATACAACAATATGTGATAAAGTTTGTCAGTGACTTGCGACAGGTCGGTGGGTTTTCTCTGGGTATTTCGGTTTCCTCTATTCTCATTTTCGGAGTGACAATGCTTGAAGGTGGAGCCGATCATAGGGACTCGTCATGGCCAAGCTTAATAAACCCATACTCTTTCATAGTAGCCATCAGAACATATAATTGATGTAGCAACAGACACAGTAAATACATGTAGTTCCATTTCAAATCTAGATATGAAGTTTCAGCAACAAAACATTTTTACACCCTTCCAACCACTCTCTAATAGCAGACCAAACTCTACATCTAAACGAATTGTCTTACACAAACACACATAATGATGTAGCTCTTGGACAATAGACAACAAAGTAATGGGGTAAAGCAAAAATGACGTAAGACTGCAAGTTAATTGTACTAGCGCTCTTCTTGAACATAATTGTTGTTAGATTATCAAATTCGTTCAAGAACAGTTTGTAGATACCAAAGGGGTAATCAGAAGACGTAAATCTTTATTTAGACGGTGTCAAGTTAACATTTATTTCAGCATCAACGATAATTTCAAAATATATCAAGGCCAATAATTTGTGAAAAAAAATGTTTGTGCTCGTCCCAATCCAGGATCTAGATTTCCAACGTCATGTACTATTTTTGTGTTCAGTGAGTTAAGAGGTGATTGCTCGTTTTGTTGATATTGTTTGAATTATTGACCGTCACTGTTTAAACATGTTTCCGTCGATACAAGTCGACACGTGTAATTTGTAAACAAAAATATTTTATTTTTAAATCATCAATTCATAACAAAGTACACAATATAAAATATAAATAGTAATATATGTAATAACAATTATTAAAAAACCCAGACAATTTCGAACATATCAAAAGAATATGCAGCGTAAATAATTTACTTATATGAAGATAAATTTACACAGTACTTAAAAAAAAATTAAACTTTAACACTCGCGACTTTCACAGAGACATAAAAATGTCGGCCATGTTACATGTATATTGTGTATATAGTACATGTATATGACAGTATATTGTTGTACGAAAGTTCATCTAGAATGCTTGATTTACAGGCGCGAGGAAATGTTCGTAAAGAAGACACCTCCACTCCTCTGGATTTTGGTCGGTTGTTTAATTGCGCTTGTGTTCAATAAATGTACAGGACTAAAAACTTTGTTAGTTTCGTTATAATGGGTGAAACAAAATGCCTGCATTAGAGCTGAAAATACCGAGCCTTGTATCCAGCTACAGCAGCTTTGAGCCCACGATAGCGTATCACTAGCTATGTATATCCTGTCGGTAGGTGTGGTCATAACTTCCATTGAAGTCATGTAATCTTCAGGGTATAACGCTGAAAATGATCCTTGTGCATAGTGATATGTACTCCAGGCGTGCACCCGACCTGTCTCAAATTCTTTATTTATTTCTGGATGTATTTCGCTGATTTGCCTGACTGCGCTTTTCACTGAACTTTCTTCGTCAACAGATCCGAATGACAAAGCTTGCTTATGTCGCATATAAACTAGCAAGATTCCGGGTTCATTATCTTTAATTCCGGAATTCTTCCATCCCGGGTAGACAAAATGGCCAATAGGCAGGTCAGTTTTCGTAAATCCGCCTTGATCAACGTCCTTCTGCCAGAAACGGGTTTTGCATTGAAGTGCTAGTTTGGTAGCCGAATCAATAAGTATTCTCGACATCACTCGTTTCTTTTCATACGAGAGGGGAATATTTAACTGACGAAGTATTTGTAGAGGTAGAGTCAGAATGACCGCGTCTCCTTGGTAGCTAACTTTCAAATTCGTTCCCTTTTTGATCCCTTCGACAACCACGCCATCTCTGGTATATTTAACAGCATTTACTAATATACCAAATTTAATGTTTTTTGAAAGTTCAACATTTTTGTTCCAACCAAACTTGTTCTTTTTACAGAATGCAGTAGGTAAACTATCCATTCCGTCAGCCAATACAGTCATGGGATCGCTCCACCATTGCCCCATTGTGTTTCTTAAGTAAGCCAACAGACTGAATTTCATCATTACAGTGTAGGTGGTTACCTGAAAGGGACAAATTTATGGCTTTATGAATTGATGAATTCTGAATTAAAAACAAACCAATACAATTGTATAACTATATATATATATAAGATATAATGTCAATATGTAATAAAGATAGAAAATACCAAGACGTGAGCATGTGCTGTAAATCACTAGAAAATGACAAAAACATGGTAAAAAGAAAAATCAGGGACAAACACAATTCACAGATACTGAACACAGAAACCACGACCAATAAAAAACGGGAATTATATGATGATGCTCTCGAACGGTAATCTGTTGTTAAATGGATGGTTTATGGCTTATTGTGTTTAACGCAACTTTCAACAATAATCAAGCTATATCGTGGAGGTCAGTTTTATTGGTAGAGGAACCCGGAGTACCCGGAGAAAATGACCTACCAGTCGCAAGTCACTGACAAACTTTAGTCCGTGGATTGGACAAACAAAACAAAAAAATCCACAAAAATGTATATAAAAGTAATACAGAGTAGGTTGATTTCTCCAGGCATTCCGGTGATTTCCAATGTCCACCACGATGTTACTAAGATGATTTTGAAAGTGCTTATTAACTCTAAGCTAAAATAGATTAAAATTCCTTTAGAATACCAGTTTAACTCCGCCACATTTTTGCTACTGTCCCAATCAGTGACTTCGATTGCTGACACCATACAGGGACGGATCCAGGATTTCAAGCTAGGGGGGGGGGGGGCGGACTTAAACTTTTTTGGGGGGTATTTCGTGTGAAAAATCACGATTTTACGCCAAAAAATCATATTTTTTCCAATTATAGGGGGGCGCGCGCCGGGTGTGCCCCCCCCCCCCCCCTCCTTGGTACCGCCCCTGTCATAGTCTTTTTTTTTGTATTAAATGGTTTCAGGTGAGAGAGGTACGTGGTGGTTCGTTTTGAATATGTTGGATGGATTGTTGACAATACCTATCTAATCTTTCTTTTCATAAATGAACTTTAACCTTGGCACTAAAGTGACAACAAATAAAAGGAAGAAAAGAAAGCATTACCATATAAGCTTCAATAGCGGGTTCTGGCCATGGTCTCAGCTTAGGCTGGTCTATTGCTTGGTTAAAGTCGGATCTCAGAAAGTCTTCCAAAGACAAAGGACTCCACTTTTGTATCCATTTGTGCCAGGTCGACTCAGAAGGATTTTTTCCTAGTTCATCTAATGCAGGCTTAATAGTAGCATCAAAGAGACCAACTGAAAACGACGATTGTAAAATTAATGGTGAATTGAAGCAAAACACAAAATCTGCAATTTATTATTCTTTTGGGGTTTTTCTTATGCTTTTTTTTTTTTTTTACTTTGACTTAATATGACTACTTTTATTTGGTATATAGTGTCTTATATAAAATAACATACAGTTTTTGATGCAATGTTTGTATTTTGCAATTGATCATGAACCAGTATTTGTATACACAATTCATTGAAATGGACATGGCGAAGCCTAGTTTGTTTTACATTATAAAACTGGCATTACAATCTGAATTGTCAGGACCAGGAAACATATACCGTGACAATAGCTTTTTGTGGAAACATAATTTATGTTCTTTTTGAATACTAGCTGATTATTTTTTTACTGCTGCATCGTATGGATTTTTGTATAAACATAATTATTATACCTCAGTATATACTTTCTTAAAGCTTTTATAAAGAAATAAAAATGCTATTGTTTCCCATTTTTAACACTGAGACTATTGACCGGTCCATAGTTTTCAAGACTATTGACCGGTCCATAGTTTTCAAGACTATTGACTGCCGCTGAACTATTTACTGGCAACTTAAACAACTTTCACGGAATTTTTAATTGGACGTCGCTTATTGGACAAACTACGGTAATTGTTATGCGTGATCCTCTGTCTCTATCGAGAAACCCGGATTTTTTTTTCAAAATTTCAAAAATTTCCAAACAAATTCAAAATTTCAAAATTTTCAAAAATTTCAGTTTTCATAAAATTTCATAAAATTTCAAAATTTTCAAAAAAAAATTCAAAATTTTAAAATAAAAAAAATAAAAATTTTAAAGTTCAAAATTTCAAAATTTTCACAAAATTTCAAAATTTCAAAAATTTCAAAAAAATTCTAAATTTTCATAAAACTTGTAGTCACCATGTACATTTATGTTGAAGTCTACTTTCTCAAAAGAATCACTTATGAATGACTGGGGAAATAGCATAACAATGTCCATGAGACAATATTCAGATTTATAATGCAAAACACTGGCAAAAGATGCGTGATTTTATTGGTCTTTATCATTTTGAGGTGATCATTCTACTATGAGTCTAATGTTTTTCGGCATAATAAAATACTTATAGACTGTATTCGGGAATAGCAAGTTTGTTGTCCCCTCGACCCTGACTATTGACCTCGGCTTCGCCTCTGTCAATAGTCAGTGTCTCAGAGACAACAAACTTGCTATTCCCTCATACCCAGTCAATAAGTATATATTATGTTTTTCTGTTGTTTCTGAATAGTTTTATTAGATCTGATAATTTTCAGTTCTACATTGTATGGGATACCGTGACTAACCACCAGATAAATATCACTTTCAAACGTGGTATGGCAGGTTCGACGTGTTTGCTATAGATGGGATTTGTCTACATGTTATATTTTTATTGTAATATTTGAGATATTGACACATACGAATACCGTCTATTCCGAGATCCTTTTTCATCTGTGATGTCAGGTTTGAATCCCATCCTGGCCACCATTTGTCACAATAGTATCCATTGTTGTTTTTCCAATCTATAACAAGAAAAACGCATTTAGATAAAAACAAATCTTTTATTAAAACAATTTACCAAAAAACATCACATTTGTTAATACAAAAGTTAATATCTCAACCTAAGTATCATTCCGATATAATAAAATCCAAGTATAATATGACGTCCTTTTTTCGCTTTGTAAACAAACCAGCGATGTATTACTTCGTAAAATCTCACTGGCATACGCGTGGTCCACACATTAAAGCCAGGTAATTAAAATGTGCAAGCACAATATCATTGGTACGGCCGTCTGTTCCATCAATAACACTTTCCCGTCGTAGAAACACACGTTGATTAGTCATCGTCTGCCCGAATTCGAATTCGACAGGATGAAAGATAAAACAACCATCATGCGTAGCATAAATTGTGTGCATCCTGCCCGCAAAAGTAATATAAATTACTGTTTTTATCATTAAAATGTGCTACAGCTTTTGTACTGTTAGACATATCAGAATCGAAATACTAGTAATTCATGGATGCCTTACTGTGTTCTGAGTTTTAACATGAGTTGGCGGGATAATAATGAATTTTGTCCTTCACTATCGCTCGGGATAAAATCCAAATATCCTGCCAACCCATGTTAAAACCTACAACACAGTATGACTTTCGTGAATTATTTCTTAGATATACTACACCATTTAAACAGTGCCAAAATCCGTTCGGAAAACAAATAGTAATGAAAAAAACAAAAAAATACCACACAGTTTGAACATTGCCAGCATCCATTCGGAAGACATATAATGTCAGGTCCAGTTTAGGTGGATCTCCATTTGTTCTGATTTGACTCAGTTTATTGAAATGGTTAACACCGTTAATTAAATTTTTGCTTTGTCATTTGGTTCAAGCAAATCATTATTAACTACATTTATCCAGATGCCATCATGTGGTCAACGTTTCTAACAATAAGTAGAATAATAATGCATCCCTCTCTCTAAAGCCACTCAAAATGTACTATTTCATCGAGAAATGAATTACCTTTTTGCTTGACCTTTTCACCTTGTACATATATGTATCCTTCCTCGTTGTAGTATTGGAATGGAATGGTCTTGAGGTGGAATTTATCTACATAATATTTGGTCAAGAAATGGTTGTGTGGAATCCTCATAGCACCAGCTGAAATGGGAAATGAAAATAATTTATTAACAAACAATTACTTTCATTTATTTATTTATTACTATCACGGGGTTGATACATGTACCTCTGTTGTTGAACTATGAGACCTCTGCACTGACATGGTGTATTAGATATATTTATGGTGTAAATTTAGATTTTCTCAATAATCAGTAATTTATCAAAACTAAGGTCAATCTTCCTCCGGAATAAGTGATCGAAGCCGATTTTTGCTATCCTGTTTATGATTTTTGCTATCCTGTTTATGATTTTTGCTATCTTGTTTATGATTTTTGCTATTCTGTTTATGATTTTTGCTCTCCTGTTTATGGTTTTTGCTATCCTGTTTATGATTTTTGCTATCGTGTTTATGATTTGTTCTATCCGATTTTTGCTATCCTGTTTATGGTTTTTGGTTTTCTTGCTCCCAAAGACATTCACATTATTCGGCTTTCTAATCCTTTGAGTTTGAGCATACCTAATGAATGTTATTCTAGAAAGCCGTCATATACACACTTAATTAGACATCATCTACATTGTACATTTTTATTACTTGCGTTACAATTTTCCAATTATTCTTAGGATTCAGAAAAGAATGTCTCTAGCTATTTTACTACGGTAATTAAAAAAATTGTTAAAATAATTCGAATGTTCATGTAGCTATGATTATTGTAATAATTATATTGATGAATATCGGCTATCTCTAACTATGCTGTTAATGTATAAGAATAAAATGGGGAAAAAACACCACACTGTCGGAACAGTCCAAAAAAACAAAAACCACAAGTCGTAGAAATAGATGAAAAATTGCACAAACATGACATCCCACTTTCCTCGCTTGGTACAGGCAAATCAATGTACAATGGCGGGGTTAAACTAGTGCTATGGACCCAAAATGAATAAACATCATTCATTCAACCGTTGATAAAATTTTGTATGTGTCTGACGATAGAAATAACAAAATGTGGGGTTTTTTTTCGTATTTGTATTAGACCAGAAGTAGCAATCTATTTGTTTGATGTTAAAAGTAAAACACAAAGTAATTATAAATAACCAAAATATCTTGTGTCATTGAAAGAAAATAATACAGTGTTTCTTTTTTACATATACGATCCAGTAGATCTGCTTAAAGTGATGGGCATATGAATATTTTAATAGTTTGCAAGAAGATTGTAATATACATGAAATGATGAAAAATTACAGAGGAAAAGTGGTAAATTCCATTTGGATGTGATATATGGAATGAAGAAAGACTGTCTTACATCTCCCATAAAATGTTTTGTTATAATATTCTTTTAATGCTATTTGTTTGACGTAGCCCATATTGTGCACATTTTAAGTCAGACTCCTGTTAAATGCTCCATAGATATAGCTACATTAGTTAAATAGGATTATCAAATAGACAGATTATAATATTATAAACAGATTATAATATTATACCTTCAGCAGACTGACCACATCTCATCCCATCCCTCATGGTCAAAATTCGTCCACCGATATCATCTCTTCCTTCTAGAATTGTCACCTAGGGAATTGAAAATGTGCATTATTACATAAAATATGAGGGTTATCCGGCAGATGATTAAGATAACAAAAAAATCTTGAGATTTTAGACAATTACGTAAATATTACTTTAAGGTGTCAAACCACCAATTAATTTCTTTAAGGTTTTCTACTAAATTTGTGTTTTTTCGAGCCTACCTGGTCATTTTATCTTAAGTTTAACCTTTCGAAGACCATATATTTTCTGAAACGTACATGATTCATCTACGTTCTGTCAAAATATCAGGGCATGTTTAAAATCTTGCAGTGAAATGCCATGCTACGGAAAGCACCTACTCTAAAAATAGCTCGGTCATCCCCAAGAAATTCACTATTTATAGGTCATGCATCAAATCCTCCATAGAGGTATTAAAATTCAACTAAATCCATCAAATTTGGGCTCAAAATAATCCCTATTTATTTAACTTTAATTATCAATTTTAATTAGTCCATTCCATTCAGTAGTTTTCACAATACTACAAAGTGAAAGGAACTTTTTTCTTGAAAAGGGACTACTTTCGTATATGTTCCAAGCTCTGATTGGTGAATTAGTGGTTTGACACCTAAAGAATATAATGTATGTAGACAATTACATAAATATTACTTAAAAAATATAATGTATGGATCCTAACTACTATTGTTAATGAACAATGATCAGAAAAGATATCAAAATGGGTTATCAATTTAAGCCATATATAAAAGAAGGACAGAAAATGCAATTACCAAAAAGACGGAAAAAGGGCAAACTATCGATAAAACACTACACAAAAACAAAATAGTGTGTAACATGAGCGACTGGTGTGAACTCATGAACTCCGAAAGAGTAAAATTTTCCAAGTGATGTCTTCGACTTTACCACTAGAAACTCTTAGCTCAGTACCTTCCTTGTTGGCTAGTAAGGAAATTCGCATTGAAAATGCAAGTTCTTGGTTATCGTAATTGTATCAATAAATTGATAATAGTCAAGTGCAAGTGTAAAGATGCTAGACTATAAATAGACTATCAATAGACTATAAATAGCCAACGCTACATTAGCTATTACTAAAAAGACAGACTTAAGCTAATCTAGAGAAAACCCCTCCACATATTTGCTCCTGTACCAGCATCATATTTCGTGGCCCTTTTTGTTTTGTGTTCAGTGAGTTCAGTAAAATAAGAGATGATTGGTCTCTTTGTTGATATTTGTGGAATGTATGACCATTACTGTTTAAACTTTCTGTTCATAATTCATCATTTATTGTTTTAACCCTCCACGTAAGATTCAACAAAGACAAACATTTTTATTCCTCATACGATATCTGATTAAAACCGGATACCACAGCCAATAATTATGAGTTGCTCGGTTGAAGCATAATATATGAAACCAGTAAATAGCTTTTAAAACATTTTTTTCAGTGGTCATGCGCATGCTCTGACATAATCTTTGAACAACTTGTATTCCGTAATTTGTTGTCATATACTGCAGGGGCGGATCCAGGGGGGAGCACCCGGCGCGCGCTTCCCCTAAAATTGGAAAAAAATATGATTTTTTGGCGTAAAATCGTGATTTTTCACACGAAATATCCCAACAATTATCGAGCCTCCCTCCGCTCGGCGCAATTCCCCACATAACTTGAAATCCTGGATCCGTCCCTATACTGCATATGCAAATGAACGATTCATAAACAGAAACTATATGTAAAAGTATCCGAATATATTTTAAAATAATGATGAATATTCATTTACCTTATGTCCAACCTGAGCCAGTTCATAGGCAGCAGAAATTCCTCCAATCCCTGCGCCTACTATGATCACATGTTTTTTCTTGTCATGTGATACCTGTTGACGATACCATCTCTGTGGATTGTTTTCTCCTGTATATTTGGCAAAGGCGTATCTTAATCCACCGTCTGTAAGCCAATGAAGGAATTCTTTATAATTATCATCTTGTTGAATTCGACCATCAAAATTCTAAAAAATAAAAAAAAGGATAAGCATTTAACGTGGCGGAAAACAAACAACATCAATAAACAAACAAATATTTTTTATTTATCACTTTCTTAAAACATAATTATTTTATTACAAATAATAGTGTCACGATTTCAACTTTTAGTATATTTTGATTTTGCAAGATTAAATCACCTGATCATACTATAGTATGCACAATTTAATTGCGTACATTTATACTGTTAAATTAGGAGTGACATGTATTTCCTGTACATGGTCGAATAGATATAAAATTTTGTGCACACGAAACGTTTCTGGAATAACCATCATCAGATACGCTCAAAATCGAACGATTGGAAAGTCAAATGGTTGAAAGTTTACAACAAAATATCTCGTTCAAAACTGCAGGGTGAGATTAAATGGTTGTTCCCTAACAGAGTTTTATGCTATTTATGTCGATTTGGAAATTTAAAAAAATATTCACTAATTGGAAATTACACGTTAATGAGTGATACTAAGATTAATTTCTCAACATTCCAATATACATGGATATGTTCATGAAGGACAAGGGTATGTGTGTATACAATATATAAACGTTAGAGAAAGCCGAAGGGACAATAACATTGTTTATCCTTCTTATTTATTGCTTAGCAACAGAAACACAATAACATTTCAAGACCATTCCCTAAATATCGTAAAACATAGATGTAGTCTTCTGTGATATTAACAAATAATGGAAGAACGGAAAAACGTTTTCAAACCCACATAAAAATTGAAAATTATTTTTTGTCTCCCAAAACAAAAAGACGAAAAACACAGCATAGAAATATTTGAAAAACCCCCTGATCATAATATGAAAAGAGTAAAATGCTACCATCAACATATTTTAATTACACTGTGAAATCAACAAGAATGGTTCGAATATACCAAAGGAATAATCAGAAGCCGTAAATCGAAGAAGGACATATATATAATACCATGGCGAAACAAAAAAGAACAAAAGGACAAACACAGATCTTCATAACATTACACAGAAGATCAAAATATTAGTTGCTAGATTGGCCCAATCTATCTAAAAATTCAGTATTTTATTATAATTTAAATAACGATTTCTTAAAGAATATGCGGTTGAACAGACATGCTTTGATCTTTTTTTTTAATTTATTTTCTAAGACAGATGTCAGTTATAGTATATGATGGACAATACTATGATAAGCATAAGAGAATACCGAAGGAACAATCAGAAATGGACAAAATCCAGAGAAATTGGCAACATAGGGCACACAAGATGGAAAAAAACAAAGCAAAGGCACAACACAATATGTGCTGGAAGCCATCACAATTTAGTCAAAAATACTGTCTAGCTTACTTTTTGAGTTTATGAGGGATATTATTTAGGCATTGTCAATTTCAAGCATGCATTTATCTCGAAAACTACCTTAGTGCATAAGCATTGACTAGTGGATGAAAAATGCTCTTCTCGGGGACTAATAGTGCACCATCAGTGGTATCGACCCAGTGATTGTTATACATAAAAAAGTAGATATCTAATTTAGTGCGCACGACACGTTTCTGGAATAACCTTCATCAGGTACGCTCATAGTCAAAAGATGTGAAAACCAAATAATTTAACAGTGTAGGTAAAATTATACTTCGTCATCCAAAATAATTCTTACTTTTTTATTTATTTTAAAAATAGTAGACTTTGTATTCTAAACACGATTTACTTTTTTTGGGAGTTTATTTAGCAACAATATTATACTCTGTCCACCAAAAGACAGCTTAATTTGTTGTGTTTATAAGGAAAACAATATACTCTGTAATTCAAAAGACGAGTTATTATTTGCATCTATATTGGAGGTTTTATTCTCTGTCATTCAAAAGACGCCTTGCTTTTTGGAATTATAGAAGACAAAATATACTTCATAATCGTAAAGACACCTTGCTTTTTTCTTTTTGATAACATAATATACTTCATAAGCGTAAAATCAGCTTGCTTTTTTTGGAATTATATTAGACAAAATTCACTTCATAGTCGTAAAGACAGCTTGCTTTTTTTCATGTTTATTAAGAAAAACATATACTCTGTAATCCAAAAAGTAACTTATGTTTTGGCGTTTAATATTAGATAAAAATATCCTCTATCATTAAAGGGTACTTTATGTTTTGGTGTTTATATTGGAAAATATACTCTGTAATTCAAAAGGTAAAAAAGATACTATGTAATTCAAAAGGTAACTTACTTCTTGGCGTTTATATTGGAAAATATACTCTGTAATTCAAAAGGTAAAAAAGATACTATGTAATTCACAAGGTAACTTACTTTTTGGCGTTTATATTGGAAAATATACTCTGTAATTCAAAAGGTAAAAAAGATACTATGTAATTCACAAGGTAACTTACTTTTTGGCGTTTATATTGGAAAATATACTCTGTAATTCAAAAGGTAAAAAAGATACTATGTAATTCACAAGGTAACTTACTTTTTGGCGTTTATATTGGAAAAATATACTCTGCAATTCAAAAGGTAAATAAATATACTCTGTAATTCAAAGGGTAAAAAAGATACTATGTAATTCACAAGGTAACTTACTTTTTGGCGTTTATATTGGAAAAATATACTCTGCAATTCAAAAGGTAAACAAATATACTCTGTAATTCAAAAGGTAAAAAAGATACTATGTAATTCACAAGGTAACTTACTTTTTGGCGTTTATATTGGAAAAATATACTCTGCAATTCAAAAGGTAAACAAATATACTCTGTAATTCAAAAGGTAACAAAGATACTATGTAATCCAAAAGACAACTTACTTTTTTCAATTTATTTTGGAAACATTATTAGAGAAAAGTTACTTTATTTGCTTGTTTACCTATTTATATATGGTAGAAATTATTTTCTGTCAACTAAAAGTTAGTTTAATTTTTGGTTTATTTTTTTCTTTATTTACTCTTTCAACCAAAATACAACTTACTTTTGTTTTTTCAGATGATGTTGACTCTTCCATTATTTAGTTTTTACGAACGTTTCTCACGTTTCTCTCTGTTCAATTCGCTTTTTTCAAACTTCAAATTGCCTTCTTTGAATATTAAAACTTCACAAAATAATTGTACTTAGAAGGGATTATCAGCAAGATCTGTGCACGACTTCGTGGATTTAAAAAATCACTGAAGAGCAATTTCGAATTGTATTGCATTTATAGGTATCCGGTGAGTGGTAGTTTTTTTTATCTGAGAATCATCATAAGAAGGGAGAGGTGCGAACAGTTAACTTTCCACAAAGATATAAAAAGATTGCTTACGTCATATCATCATGTGTAACACCTTATATGTAATCGAATGATTTCTACTTGAAATAACGATTTCACTCTGACTCAACATTAAATAAAGTGCATTAATAAAACTTAAAAATGTATGTTTGCTGCATTTTTCAAAAACAAAAAGATTTATATATATAGTTAGAAAAATAGTAGATGTTGTAATTAAAGTCATGACAATTGAACAGGATATATCCTTTGTATAGCTATGTGTGTGTGTGTGTGTGTTTGTTTGTGTACCAGACGAAATATCGAAAGAAATTATTTATATAAAATCCTGCAAAGATATTACAACGGGATTTAATTTTCTGTGGTGCTTAGCGCCACTTTCAACAATATTTCAGTTATATCGTGGTGGTCTATGGGATTTGAGCTACATGTAATGTTACTCTATGGTAGTTACACATATGATTGAAGATATTTGTTTTTGTTGAAATTAATAAGATAAAAATTTGACAGATTCCAATTTCATCGTATGATTAACTGAATAATGTAGGTTGGGGCGAGTGTTTAACACCACTTTCAACAATATTTCAGTTATATCGTGGCGGTCAGTTGAATTGGTGGAGGAAACAAGAGTACCCGGAGAAAACCACTGACCTGTCGCAAGTCTCTGACAAACAATATAGAATATATGATACATCTGAAATGATTAAGATTGACAAGTACATGTAATACAACTTTAAGAGTAACAAATGACAACATTAGATACATTTAGTGCGTCGTCAAGGACAAAAATACAAAAAGATACAAACACACACCTAATGTTAATTAGACTGGGTACGCATGTACCGGAAAATATTACTTACCGTGATTATATAATAAGTAGCATTGTACTTGTCTGTTTACATAGATTTAAATAGTATGTTATTCTTACTCCTGTTTAGCTTCCTTGCTTGTTGTTTTGTTACTTAGCGCCACTGCAACAAATATGTCATGCATATTCAGGATGAGAACAGGTTCAACAATAAGTATACAGAAATTGTTTTTTTTAATTACTGTATAACATGGCGGGTGTTTTATAAGAAGCAGAAAATGCTTACCCTTCGCGAGCACCTAAGTTCACCTCCGGTTATTTGGTTGTGTCCGTGTTTTTCGTTTTCTTAGTTTTTTGTGTTGTCCTATTATGTGCTTTTACGTTCTGAATTTCGTGTTGTGATGTACGTGACGATTTCCACATATAATCGATGTTCGGTTCGTCTTTACCTCCGATTGCTTCTAGGAGAGCTCCTGTCTTATTTACGTTATTTGTGTTTGTTTGCGCATTGTTGTGTCCAACACATATTGTGTTGTGTATTTGTTTTGTCTGTTTTCGTCTTGTGTACCCTATGTTGCCAGTGTCTCGGGATTGTCTTTTTACGTCTTGTGTACCCTATGTTGCCCGTTTCTCGGGATTGTCTTTTTACGTCTTGTGTACCCTATGTTGCCCGTGTCTCCGGAATGTCTTTTTACGTCTTGTGTACCCTATGTTGCCCGTTTCTCGGGATTGTCTTTTTACGTCTTGTGTACCCTATGTTGCCCGTTTCTTGGGATTGTCCATTTCTGATTGCCACTTCGGTATTCACTAACGTTTTATTTAAATCATATGCTTACCCCAAATCTGGCATCAATTGTTATCTCTCTATTAGTACTGGTCTTGATAACAAAATAGACGACTTCAATTTTCCCATTGTAAATTTTCCACATATTGATTGCAATAAACAGAGTTTACATACAATAGCTCATACCTTAGCGCGAATTTGCAGTTTATATTCAAACTCTCTACAACGTCACCGTTTTCTGAATATTAAACTATTAAATCAATGAATTCTAACGAATTGTCTCACCTTATCATTCAAAATGTTGTTCGGAAGATATCAACACACTTGTTGAAATAAACGTTAAAGAAAACCGAAGGGTAATCAAGAATGGACAATCCAGAGACACTGGCAACATTGGGCACACAAGACACATGACGAATACAAACAAAAACCCAAAGCAAAACGCAACATAACACTAAAATGAAGGGGAACTCGGAGCCCACCAAAAAACCGAGAGTGAATCCAGGTGGTCACGAAGGGTAAACAGTTCCATACTACTCATACATTCAAGAAATGTTTGACACGACCATGCGCAAAGAATAGCAAATTTAATAACAGAAATAGGAGATGAAGCCCCCTATGACCAGTGGGAGTAAAGACGAATCGAACATAGTTTTGTTTTTTTCGGAAATCGTATAGCTGACATCACAACATGGAACTAAGAACTTGTATACATATAAGACATATAATAGAAGAAGATGTTGGAGACCACTATATGCAAGCAAACACAAATAACATAAATAAGACATGATCTCTACTACAAAAAATAACTGTGGGTAAAGATGACCTGAACATGTTTTTTATGTATTCTGTTTCGTGAGTGCAGATGACAAGGGATGAAACTGGCAATTCGATTTTGGTTTAACGTTGGTCATTGTTTTCAAATTGTGTATTCCTTGCCTTGTGTACTATCTAGTATTTTAACGATGGTTCTTTTTCACAGAACTAATATTATTCATATGATAACATCTATCTCATGAAGAATAAATATACAGTCAAACCTGTATATAAAGGCCACTCAAAGGAACCTGACAAAATATGGACTTTAAGAGTAGTTGCCCTTTATATACAGGTTAAAATTATATGCACTATTCATTAATGGGAAAAATGAAACTGCTCGTTATAGATTTGCTATATAGAGGTGCGCTTTAAGGCAGACTTGAATATATTACTGTGAAAATACTTTTCTTCGTGGGTATCAATTTTCGTGGTTTTGTTAAAAATTACAAGTTCGTGGATTCATAAATTCGTGGATTTTGTGTTTGTAACAAAATAGAATTAGTTGAATTTATATTTTCAACATACTAGTTCTCTGGGTATCAAAAATTCGAGAAAGTATCAATACATTAGACAGGTGAGCCGTATAATTATGTAATCGGAAGTGGAAGGTAGATATTAACGTCTTCATTTTCTCAATTAATTTTTTTTTTACATATATCAACGTAGAATCGGAACAAAATCACCTTTTGAGTTTCATAATTATAGATCAGTGCAAATCAGTGTTATTTTATCGAACTTGAAAATTAAAAAAATCATCATCTGAAATTATTTTAAGAGCACGTACACTAGCAATTTTCATCAATATATATTAAATATGTTTCTATGTCTTACAAATATTCAATCTCCTTTTTATTTTCAAAACTTAGGACAAGGAGTCATCTCTACAGACGACCTACGGTTGTTATCAAGAACTGGTTGACAATTCCGAACTATAGTAGTGGATTTGCCTTTTACATGGATGTTTTCTGTCCTGTATCACTGACAAGACAGTTTACCAGACTTGACTATATGTCACATGGCGAATGTAATATAACAAAACAGGAACTGCGTACCATTCGAGAACGCCTAGGTTTACCACCGGTTTACGTGCGATGTGTGTGTGACTCGTGTTGCTCATTTTGTGTGTCTTGGTTCTGTATCTTGTTGCCTGGGTCTCTGAATTGTGTATTCTACATTACCCTTTAAATTTTCTCTATCGTTTATTTTTCAATACTATCATTACGTTGGTCCCTCCTCTGGTGAAATATTAGTTTCCGATGAAATTATACGTCAAATATTTCGCAATACAAAGCAGACATACTACACAAACATTTATCATTGAAATTTACAGTTCCTAAATAATGTAACTATGATTAAAATTGAGATTCATCACCATTAGGTATATATTTTGGCTCACTTATTTTGGTCTCTTTGTTGCCTTCCCACACATATTGGCATTTATTTGGCTTTCCATACTTTTGAAAGAGGGAATAAAAACCTGAATATCAAATTTAGTGTGGAATAACCTTCTTCGGGGACGCTCAAAGAAACAAATATTTGAAAGCCAAATAATTTAAAAGCATTTGGGACCATGAACATCAACGGGCATAAACAGGATAGTCAAAATCAGGTAAGGTCACATATGTCTGAAGGAGGAGGATCAGGGCATAAATAGGATAGTCAAATTCAGATAAGGTCACATGTGACTGAAGGAGGAGGATCAGGGCATAAACATGATAGCCAAAAATCAGATAAGGTCACATGTGACTGAAGGAGGAGGATCAGGGCATAAACAGGATAGTCAAAATCAGATAAGGTCACATGTGACTGAAGGAAGAGGATCAGGGCATAAACATGATAGTCAAAATCAGATAAGGTCACATGTGACTGAAGGAGGAGGATCAGGGCATAAACATGATAGCCAAAATCAGATAAGGTCACATGTGACTGAAGGAGGAGGATCAGGGCATAAACAGGATAGTCAAAATCAGATAAGGTCACATGTGACTGAAGGAGGAGGATCAGGGCATAAACATGATAGTCAAAATCAGATAAGTTCACATGTGACTGATGGAGGAGGATCTTAGCTTTAATTTTAAACAAATATATAAAATAAAATTACATGATTTAGAAACTGTAAATTTCTATAGAAATCATCTAATAAAAAATGTCAGTGAAGTCTAAATTCGGAAGTGCGTCGTGTGCATTAAATTATATCTCTACATTTTTATTGTTTAGTATTTCGTAACGAGTTTCTTTGTGGTTGTTCGTATGTGTTAGATCGCATAAAGCTAATATAAACCCGTCACTTTTTCATTGCAGTGCCTGTATCAAGCCAGTAAAAGGAGCGGTCATGTATATATGTGTTCGGGATATCAGTTGTACCTGCATCTACGATTTTTTTATTGGACTTTAGAATTTCTTCTGACGTGTGGTATTTTTTAGTTTTTATTGTGTCACTTTATTTATTAGGATTGTTGTTGTTTTTGTAATGTTCCACCTAACTGAGATTTTTTTTAATGTTTATTCTTACCTAGCTGTCACGAGTGGGTGTGTTTTTCAATCTCGTTTCTGTTGCACCAGGATATAGATTTCTTTTTCTTTTGTTATTGATTTTGTTTGTTCTAGAAAATGGCCTTGTTTGTGTTGCTCATGATATTGTCAGCCATTAATGTTTATCTTCTGGTTAAAAATCATTTGTACTTTACATGTTAAGTGCAAATGTACTTAAAGTCAATCTTGAATGTCTATGTAATAATGAAGTGTATATGATATACATGATACGTCAGAAACAATAATCTGGGTTGAATGAGTGATTATTGTTTAACGTCAGGTGAGAAAATGTTCAGCTATATCATGGCGAAAAAATAAATTTATGAACTGGTGCTTTGTAATAGGCTACCGTGTTTATTTTGGATTTCTATACTGTCTAGACCATTGTAACAAAATCTATTGTGATATATACCGCTTCACTCGGCAGATTATTCTGAATCCGAGCCAACCAATCTGTGATGCAGTGTTTAGCGAAATATAAATTTTATGGTGTTTGTTTTAACCAGAAAATGAATATAGCCAACTATCTACCGCACTCAAGGCGACCATGCCTAACCATTACATCATAGTGTCACGCTTATGTAAAATGAAGACAACAAATGAAAATGCGGTGTCTTCAACCTACGCCAACATTTTGAAATATCATATTCAAGATATGCGAACATTATATTACAGGTGTTTATGTAACAATTAATGACAGTTACAGGTAAGTAAATTTGGAAATGCAGATCTCTTAAGTGAAATTTATTACAAAAAGAAGAAAAAAAACTAAACAAAAAACAATCTAAAAATATAAGAATAAGTCTGTTGAAATTTAACAACTTGAAAAAAAATAATTAAACTTTTGTAAAAATTTATATATAAAATTATATTAAACAAAATCTGTAAATAAAAAAGATGGAAATATAAAATTTTAGAATAATTTAAATAAACAATCTTTCTAAAATGTATGAATTAAAAATATTATATGATACTCATGCAATTAAGCAATTTTCTTAAAATCTAAATTCAAAAGTTTTTATTAATATTTATTTATAGAATTATCATAATTTTGAAGAGTATTTTTTAATTGCTCACTCCAAGCTAATTAATCATAAGATAATTCAGTTCACTCCAAGCTAATTATTTATAAGATAATTAATTTCCCTCCAAGCTAATTAATCATAAGATCAGTCATTTTTATATTGATGTGATTGGGGATAATATTTGATTACAGTAATTAATTAATAATATCTGTGTCTATAATATCTTTAATTTATTTTCATGAAGTATGATAAAAAAAATATATGTGCTTATAATATCCTAATTTATTTTCATGAAGTATGATTTAAAAATATATATGCTTATAATATCCTATTTTATTTTCATGATGATGGATGTTTAAATATATGTGCTTATAATAATATCCTAATTAATTTTATAAAGTTTGATATTAAATATATGTGCTGATATACTGATTTTATGTTTGTTATTTCCATAAAATATGATTTTAAATACTTATTTCCTACTTAGTTTATTCACTCAATACTCACACAAAAAACAAGGCAACCTTACATTAAATATTAAGTGTGGACTTGGAGTACATTGACATCTCCCCCGATTTTACACTAATTAAACATGACTAGTCATGTTTATATAACAATTAATCTATTCAACCTATGCCAACAATCTTTTTTACCTTTTTATATATATTTTTTAAAATGTTGTCATAGGTTGAATGAACCGAAAATGCATAGAAAAAAAACCTTGAATATACCAAAGGGGTAATCAGAAGCCGTAAATTGAAGGACAGACAATACAATGGATTAAAGGAAAAAGACAAAAGGACAAACAATGATCTATAAAACTAAACATTCGGAAACACGCACCTGACAAAAATCTGGAGAGAACTCGGGTGCTTCGGAAGGATAAGCAGCTACTTGAAACCGCACCATAATATCTATTTTTAAAAACTTTAGATAACACTTTAATACGCAAATATGTTGTTATATAATTCACCAATATCTCATAATAACGATAAAGTTTGTCAGTGACTTGCGACAGGTCGGTGGTTTTCTCCGCGTCCTCCGGTTTCCTCCACCAATACAACTGACCGCCACGATATAACTGAAATATTGTTGAAAATGGCGTTAAACACCATCAAACAAACAAACAAACAAACATAATAACGAATCCGATCTATATGATGATCTTTTCTATTTGTATATTGAACCCATGTTACAAATAAATGTCAATACAACATTAGAATACATGTATATGCTTAAAATTAAACGTTGTCAAGTCATTTTTGAAAGTTGAATAAGAGGTGATTAGCGTTGTGATGTTTAACGCTACTTTCAACAATATATCAATTATATCGTGGCTATCAGTTTTTATTGGTGGGGGAAACCGAAGAATCACGGATAAAAACACCGACTTGCTGTAAGTCACTGACAAAACAAAGTTGCATCGAGTACACCTCGCTATGAGCGGGAATCGAATTCACAACTTTGGTGGTGATAGGCACTGATTGTACAACAGCCCCCAAGTTGAATAAGAGGTTGCAAAAACAGCAAATCGTATTAGGAATAATTTTAATTTAATACATCATACCTATTTTAAAATTATATCACATCCTGTAACTTCACATTATTCAGTCGGGATACATATCTCCTATGTCAGCCAGAGAACAGTTCATGAATAATATGTAGGAACATATGTCTGAATGATTGTTGTTGTGATGTACTTTAACCTAATCTTTGGTTAGCTATTGCGTAACAGTTGTAAACACGAACAATGTCTCTGTACTTTCTAAACCGGTTTGTTGTGTACCTAGTTTTGACACCCGGATCTGACATGATTTATTAGATATATTTATTATTGACATTTACAATTTCTAAATTATGTTATTATGACTAAAACTAATGTTCTCCTCCCTCATACATATGTGACCTTTGCCGAATTTGGCTATTTTGGTTTATTGCTCCCAAAGGCTTGTAGAATATTTGGCTTTCTAAGCTTTCGTCTTTGAGCGTACCTGCTGATGGTTATTCCAGAAACGCGTCGTACGCACTAAATTAGATATCTACGTTTTAATTATGTAAGTGATAAGTGTTGCTTGTGTACAAAATTGTGCATCCAAACGAAATTGGGAACATATAAAACACTTCTGAAATCTGTTCACAATGTTTGGATAAACTTTGAACCACGCAAGCTTACTCTTATGTATTATATTTGCCCGGTTTGTCAGGCTTTCTGTAAGTAAAGTGCACATTAAGCAGCATGGTTGGCTAAATTATATGGTCCATCCATTAATTAATGACACTATAAAAGTATTTAAAAAAATGAATTTGTCGAAAGTATGTTTTTCAAACATTTAATTTAATTGTTGAAAATATATATATACTAGTATGTAGTTAACATATTATATCAAGAATACATATCTTGATAATTTTAGGATGAACATACGAATTATTAAGTAAGATTGAGAGAGAACCGCAGGGACTATCAACAACGGTCAATCTAGAGACACGTGGAACAGTCGGCACACAGAACGAATACAAACAAAACAAAAACATGACACAGAAAACTAAAATAAATGAGTAATAATAAGTCAAGCATTATACTGTTATACTTTATTTATATTTTTTTTTACTTATTTCGAATGTATTTTTCAGTTGACATACATTATTACATTAATACCTTTGAGATTGTATTCATCATTTAAAGATCACGTTATGCCTTTTTTGTAATTGTTTATTTTAAAAATAAAAAAGTGTTATACAAATGTTCAATACATACACTATTGATGAAAAATACACAAAACAATAAATATAAAAAAGATATTTTGTTTTCATACAAACAACTGAAAATACAAAAACAAAGATAATATAATATGTTTCAAAAGATAATCAGCCATTCATTGCCGCCTCAACATTAAGCCATTTAAAAAAAAAATTAATTTGCTCTTCCTACTGTACTTGGGGGATATGTAAAAGGTCACACTATGCCTTGTCAATATAAACAATATGAGTTCCAAGCCCATCTTATAAGTACTTGATATGTGACTTTAATGTGAATTGAATTTATCCAATGTGGGCGAAACGTGAATAAACCAAATTGATATAGGCACGATTGATGAACGTCCTTGAAAAAACAAACCCCGGAAGTTACCCACTTATAGCCCGACATGCCAGAAGATATCCCGTTTTTTATCGTCAGGATTAGTTACTATAGGGCAAATACAAACGTGTATGAATTGACAGCCTTTATCTACATGTATTGGTTAAATACTGTAGTAGAAGTGAACATTTGTCGTAAACACTTTCCGAACCTTTCCTCATTCATGACTTATCGCCGAGTTTGTAACTTAGAGTAACACGACGGGTATTACTCGATCTTTAGTTTTCTTCGTTTTGTTTTGTAGATGCAGGTAAAATTGATATCACAAGCACATATACATGACATGAGTTCACCCCGGTTTTTTTTGGGGGTTCGTGTTACTCGATCTTTAGTTTTCTTCGTTATGTTTTGTAAATGCAGGTAAAATTGATATCTCAAGCACATATACATGACATGAGTTCACCCCCGGTTTTTAGTGAGGTTCGTGTTACTCGATCTTTAGTTATTATGTGTATGTTTTGTAGATCGTTGTTTGTCCTTTTGTCCTTTTTCCTTTGGTCATTGTGTTGTCTATCCCTCTTCGATTTACGGATTCTGATTACCCCTTTGGTATCTTCAAACTCTTCTTACGGGCGTATGATATAGAAATGTGTATTGATTTAATGCCAACAAAGTTGGGTATATATAAAGCACCTCGCATTAAAAATCCGTAATTTTTTTTTTGTAATTTCCCCAAAAAATCTTCTTGAAAACTGCAAGGTCATATTATTATTTTTTTTTACCATAATATATGGCGACATAATTTTTTTTCAGAATAAAACAGACCATACCAAAAATTCTACGGTTTTTGTCACAATCTGGTTGACCGCAACGAAATATAAATTTCTCAAATGACAATAGATCTATTACAGTGTACTTATTACGTATATTTGTTTTCTCCTCTATTACTGCCTAGACTTTTACCGGACTAAACTGTAAATAGGAGTAACACGGCGAGTGTCTTATAAAAAGTAGGAACTGCTTACCCTTCGCGAACACCCAAGTTCATCCTCGGTTAATCTTGGGGTCCATGCTTCTCATCTTTTTATTTTGTGTGTGTGTGTGTGTGTGTGCGTGTGTGTGTCTTGTGTACCAAATGTTGCGAGGTTCTCTGGATTGTCCATTCTTGATTGGCCCTTTGGTTTTTCCTAGCGTTTATTAAATTGTCGTTATCTAATTATAACCACAGAATATTCATGTGGCATGTTATGCAAGTCTCCCGAAGATTAAAACTCAGGCTTTGTTGTTGGTAGATGCTGTTGATCTAGTTATTGCTCTTGTTAATCTTTCAAATCTAATAAATGCAATCTTAAACATAATCGATTTTTGCCTCCCTTTACGATTATTTTATTGGATTTCGGAACTGTTCCGACAGTGTGGTATTTTTTTTTTTCAATTGATATGTCATACGATTGGCTATGTAATACAAAACCAATTAAGCCCGCAAAAAACAAGATGTCATAAAAAGTACCTATCGTTACACTAATTGATATTTTGTTTCACTTGTGTTTTGTCTATCCGTATTTGTTTGTTTGTTTGTTTGATGGTGTTTAACGCCACTTTCAACAATATTTCAGTTATATCGTGGCTGTCAGTTTTATTGGTCGAGGAAACCGGAGGACCCGGAAAAAAACATCGACCTATCGCAAGTCACTGACAAACTTTATCACATAATGTTGCATCGAGTACAACTCACCTGAGTGGGATTCAAACTCACAAAGTTAGTTGTAATAGGCACTGATTGCATAGGTAGTTGTAAATCCAACTACCATACGATCACGACCACGACGGCCCCTATCGGTATTCAGATTGTCTGTACAGCTACATGTGTCACAATGTGGTATTGTATTTCTTTGAAGTTACATCTCTCCAGATTGTCATTGTTTATATAAATTGTCTAAGTGGTATTTTTGCTTACTGGAGTTGCTTAGCATCTCCAGATTCTCATTCATTGTGAAACTTTCTTTAATGGGTAATATTTGTTTGACTGGTATTGCTTTGTCACTCTGTAGTCTATTTGTCCCCATTGTTTCCTGTAATTAATATTTCCCCCTCATTTTCTATTATAGGTACCCCCAAAATGAAATATATGTATCGTGGTTATCATAATATTCCAGAACCTGGTCGGTTACACTACCACATTAGAAGCTCGAAGGCAAAATATTTTATTATGTGGTTATGAATTAAGTGAGGGCACCACTTTTTGGCCAAAATCGAAAATCGCTTTTCCACCTTTAATTCTGTACTATACACGGCATACCTACCAAACAGGTTTTACAATCCACTTCAAATGTTTCAAAGAGTTTTCAGGCTATAGTACACAAGAGGTCTAGACCATTTAACATATGACAATAAAGATGGGAATCAGATTTTCGATTTTGAACAAAGAATAGTGTCGCCCGTTCTCCCTTTACATATACCCATATATAGTATCAATATCTAACATCTATCTCCTATGAATACCACCAATACTTCCTTAGTGGGATAATGCATAACTATGTTAAAAAACATAGTACCTACCTCTGCCGAATGTATCTCGCAAAACGGTTCTTGTTATTAAAATAAAAACACTTGGAGAAGGGGAAATATAACAAATAAATGTGCTTATGATTTCCCCACTTAATCGTATATTTATAACTACTCTACGATTTTTACTTCGATGTTTCAAATAAAATATACGGTCGTCATCACAAACTGGGTGACCTTTACAAAATACCCATTTCTAAAATGGCAATGAATCTTTTCTTTTTTGGGTAAATTCTTTTCTTTTATCGACCTTCGACATACTCTTACCTGACTTGACAATGAGAAAGACAGTGATTGTCTTATTAAAAACAAGAACTACTTACCCCATGCGACTTCATCCCCGTTTTTGTCTTTGTGGAGTCAGTGTTACTCTTCTTTTTAGCTTTCTGTGTTTTGTAAAGATAGAATTAGGCTTGGATATCTCACAAGGTAATCTTGCATATACAGCAACTACGCTATCAAAAGAAGTCTTGTCTTCTTTTGGTTTTTCCATGAGAGATGAGGAATATGATTTTCCCTCACTGTACTGGATACCACAATTTCACAAGTGTTCATACAAACAACGTTATATCGCCTTAGCTACCAGGTGTTCTACTAAGTCTCTTTCTTAATTTCTGACTTCCATTCTTACAGCTGTCAAAACGGGATTCCAGGGGTATCGTGATATCTGTTTTTCCAGAAGTGTTTTTTTATGGAATGTTGATATCAAATGTACTGGATTCTGAAGATGATTCCTAAGGCTCAACCCACAGGGTTGCCCAACACGTCCTCATATACGATGTCTTTTCGATGAAGGTTGTCGGGGTATAAAACAGATTGCCTGACCGTGGAGCATCGTGAGCAATGCGTTTGGAGAGGACCACTCTGTGTGCACGTTAAAGACCTATTTTGCAGATTTCGAAAACGGGTATGCGCATAGTGTAGCCACAATAGCAGTAAATATTTGTCTTGCTAACCAGCTCCCCATTCTTTAACAATGGTAGTCAAATGTCGCTGAAACGGTTAACCCATTCCTCCCTCATTTAAACGGTTAACCCATTCCTCCCTCATTTAAACGGTTAACCCATTCCTCCCTCATTTTTGTACATTTTATCGATATTGTTGAACTTGTTCATGTCATGAATAGGAATGAAATATTTGTCGCTGGGAGTGAATCAACCAACAATAAATTAACCTAATAGAATTTGTATGTAAAATATGTTTCATTTGCCATCAAATCAAAGCCACTATTGACATAGTCGGACATAAGGGTTTCATTTTCAACAGCCGCCATATTGAATTAATTCTTGAAATCCTAAATGTCAAATTATTTTAATTTGATTAAATAAGAATAACACCTACTGCATCTGCCACCATCAATTCCCTAATTGACGCTGGTAACTCTTCATATACAATAGTGTCATTTCTTAAATCACACCATATATTTACGGATGCCGCATTGAGCCTCCATATTTGATACGGACTCCTTATTGCACCTCATCACGATATAATTCTGTCATCGTCATCTGCTTTGCACGTGCAAAATTACAGATATCTCAAGTTGATACTAGTATTGAATAAAGCAATTTTATTTGTTAAATTAAATTTTAAATTTGCCGTTTTTTAAACTAGCTTTTCAAACCAACGATGCGAAAAAAGGTGGTTAAATTGTGGACGCTATAATAGCTATATTGTGTTTTCAATTGAAATCAAAACCGAAAGTCAATAAATTCTCAACGTAATTGTAACACTACGCCATAATAGATTTCAAGGGGGCACAATACTTTTAGTTGTTCATTTGATGTTAAACCTAAACCTTATTTCAATTATTTAAAAGGCCATCCATTCATTTATATTTATTTCAGACAGAACATATAGCCACGAATCTAAAGATTTAACGTTTCGATTGTATTGCTTTTCATTTTACTTTACATTATTTAAAAGATAACCACTGAACATTTAGGTGAACAGGAGAGTACAACTAACATACAAAATACACATTCGATATATTTAAATTGGCCTTGTTTTTCACGATAACGGTAAGACATCGGATCTGAAATCGAAACGCTAATTTACCACAAGTGTCATCAAAATCTACTATAAACGTCATCAAACTCTGTCACAAGTGTCATCAAGAACAGTTTGAAGATACCAAAGTGGTAATCAGAATCCGTAAATCGAAGAAGGACGGACAACACAATGGCCAAAAGAAAAAGTACGAAAGGATAAAAAAAAAACCATCTACAAAACATACACATAAAACTAAAGATCGAGTAACATGAACCCCACTAAAATCCGGGGGTTAAGCTCAAGTGCTCCGGAAGGGTAATCAGTTCCTGCTCCAATAGTGGCATCCGTGTGTTAATCTAGTTACAAATGTCATTAAGTTCTGTCACAAACGGAAATAAAGAAATCAGCGATCGTTTATTTACCTAGTAGTTAATGTCTTCATGTACTCTTTTAATATTGAATTATTTAGTGATATGTAATGTTTCGAATGATCACCCTTGTTAATCATCTGCTTTTGCTTATTGTTCGTGTAGCTCTTGTTTATTTATTTATTTATTTATTTATTTATTTATTTATTTATTTGGCGCTCAGTATTTGTGAATTGTGTTTGTCTTGTTCCATGTTTTTGTTGTTTTCTATAGATTCATTGCCTCTGGTCACTTTATTTGTCTATTGATCAACATGTAGAAGTTACAAAGTACTGATAGCTAAATGAAACCACAGCAAAAATACTTATCTCCCAAAACTGACCACATCGGTGATGTAAGGGTTGGCGTGCTCGTCCTCGTGTGCGGTAGATCGTGGGTTGGAGCCCCGATCGGTTCAAACTAAAGACTGTAAAATTGGTATCGGTGTAACGGCAAAGAGCTGTTGTCTCGGAATCAGGATAATGTGACCGAGTGGGGCAATACCGGTATGTCTATCCGTGGACTGTTGTTTCAGTAAGCTAGCACTATAGAAATTAAACTATTGATGTTGGTCTAGTATAAAGTGGACTTCATCATCATCAAATAGAAAATTAGCTTGTTCTCGCGACGATATAGTTGAAAAATTGGCGTTAATAAAACGATTACTCACTCACTCCTAAAACTGAAATTACTATGACAATGACAATGACAATGACAGTGACTGCAGATAAAAAAAATGTGAGCCCTGCTTTGGAACCTGAACAAAGATGGGACGGATTTAACAAGCTCATAACATTTTAATAAAGAGTTCAGCGACACATTGTATATAAACATAAAAAGAAAATAACAACAGAAACCAGTGTAAATAAAAGTTCTAGCTTGGGGTCCGTGTTCCTAATGTTTTTATGTTTATTTTTGTGGGTCGTCTTATTGTGTCTTTACGTTCTTAGCTCCGTGTTGTGACATACGTTACGATTTCTGCATAAAACGATGATCGGTTCGTCTTTATCTCCAGTTTGTATGAGGTCCCATGCCTTACTGTTTATGGGATTTCTGTTTGTTTGTACTTTGGGGTGTACTGTCCATGGCTATGTTATTGTCAGTATCGCCACATGCGTGGTGTTTCAACGAATCTGGGCATCGCTTGGTGGGGGGGGGATGGATCCAAACTGTCTTGACCTTATGCTCAATTGATATTAAAGAGATTCATTATTTTACCTTTTCACTATATTGAACAACATTTTTAAAGTACTTATTGAACAATTGTATTTTTTTTCTATTTTTTTATCCTCCTGTAATTGTCATGATCGGCTATCTTTTGTTGTCAACAACTGTTCTGATTTGTTGATCTTCCAGACTTTTTATTGGTAGCAACTGTTCTGATTGGTTGATCATGATATTCTAGATTTCTTTATTGTATGCTAATTAATCTTTCAAACAAATGGTAGGATCTGTTATTTACATGATTGGATAAGAATGATAACAAAAATAGCAAGGTGAAAGTCGATATTATTGTCGTGCTGTGCTATCATACATTAAAGGGGGCACTACAATAGGTTTTTTTTGGCCCAGATGACGTAAGGCTAAACACCCTGTCAATTATTTAAAAAGTCGTTTCTTCAATTGTATTCATATTGATGAAATAGACGATATGACCGTTAAACTTGTGGGTTTTGTTCTTTAGGTTTATGGGTTTTGTTCTCTAGTTTGATGGGAAGTGGGAATAACCTTTAGAAGACAGTGTCCATGTACTATGAAGCATGTTAAACAAGCGAATTTAAATATAATGGTGAGAGAAAGTTTTAATATTATAATAGTGCGCAGAGGACAATGATAATTATACCGACGCGTAATATATTTTTTAAACATTTTTTTAAAAGTTAAAAGTTTAAATTTTTATCACGTGAGGATTTTTATAAATTTTATATACATATTATTTTAATGGATGATATATACATTCATATATTGTCGAATAATTTGATCTGGTGATTATTTCCAATAATATATTAAAAAACGATATTGTGCATCTGAATAATTGAATATTAATAAGTCGTTAATGTTATGTAAATCTGATTACAACGGAATCAATATTGGATTATTTTGTTGTTAATATTAGCATCAGTTACAGGTATTCTTCATCAGTTACAGGTATTTTTAATCAGATACAGGCAGTGTCAGCTTCCATATCAAAAAGGCAATCGTCAGGAATCAACAAACCAGCCAGTCGTGTGCAATATATGATTCCGTTCAATACGGTTGGAACCATTTATAATGCATGTGAAAGTTGAAATCAGTACCACTGGAAAATAGCATTATAAATAATGGAGTGTGGATATGAACAAGAATAGAACGGGTAAAATATGAATTAAATAACGGAGTGAGCATATGAACAATAACGGAAAGGGTCAAATGTATTTTAAATAATGGAGTGTGCATATGAACAAGAATAGAACGGGTAAAATATGCATAGAATAATGGAGTTAGCATATGAACAATAATAGAACGGATAAAATGTGAATTAAATAATGGCTGATGCATATGAATAACAATAACATAACGGGTAAATCAAATATATATTAAATACCTTCACATCAAATACCTGACATTCAATAACTTGGATTCATATTACAGTAAATTACGTCGTGTGTTGTATAGTATACAGTGAATTAATACTCTGGACTATTTATATTTTCATTTAACACGATGACAGCAGAACAATGTTATTTCAATATGTATTTCTGATCGAACAGAAGATAGTCAACATCTCATTAAATGTTAACTGACATTTTACAAAAGGTACAAACTTAAATTGAAATTGTATCCATTTAATAAGTGAATGTAACGGAAAATATACATAATGAAGAGGAGAAAATTCAAAGACGTTAGAAAATCTAAATTAAAACATCAAATTGTAGATGGAAATGCTAGCAATAAAGACTCGGACTTAATTCGCGATACTGTTAAATGTGGTTGTGGTCTTGAAGATGTGTTTCCGGAATATTTACCGTGGTATTTGTTTGTTCTGATAGTGTGTGTGAGAATCTATTATGTGCTTCAACCCAGAAACTGGTGGCTTCTTCATCCTGATGAAATATTCCAATCAGTAGAAGGTAATATTATGTGTTTGTTATTGTCTTATTGCTTAACCTCCGCGATTACCAAGGCTCACGCCGGTTTGTGGTGGGGTACATGATGCTCATCTTTTTAGTTCCCTGTGTTGTGGTTTGTGGTGGGGTACATGATGCTCATCTTTTTAGTTCCCTGTGTTGTGGTTTTTGCTTTGTTTGTCTCTGTTCTGTGTCTTATACCCAATGCTGACTGTGTCTCTGGACTCTTCATTGTTGACTGTGTCTCTGGACTCTCCATTGTTGACTGTGTCTCTGGACTCTTCATTGCTGGCTGTGTCTCTGGACTCTCCATTGCTGACTGTGTCTCTGGACTCTCCATTGTTGACTGTGTCTCTGGACTCTCCATTGTTGACTGTTTCTCTGGACTATTCATTGTTGATTACTCCTTCAGCTTTCTCTAACGTTTATTTATAGAATTTCATTATTACTTTATCATTAAAGAAAATGATACCGCAGATTCCAACCGCAACCTTTTTTAATTGGAGAAAACTGTAAAGACGGAAAAATATTTCTAACAAACTGTCCTACAAAAAAGACAATATGATACTTTAAAGAGTGTCAATGTAAACAGGGAAGTGTGTTTCCGTTAACTATGATTTGTTGAAATATAACGTTTATTGTATTTCTGCATCAGTCACAGTATGGTATTTAATAATTTCTTAGACTTTCTTATTTTTGTTTGTTTAATCTTATTTTATTTCAACCGGATTTGTCATCGTACTTAGAACTCTCCTCTGTTTTGAGTATTCTGTATTTGCTTTCATGGTATCAAGTGAGTCAATGAAACAAATACTTTTATTTCAAAATTCTAGTTAAGAAATAATTCATTGATGCAATAGTGTTTTTCTTGGGGATTTTAACATGCGTAACTTTATTTTGTTTGTCTTCTTCCTGTGTCTTGTGTGTCCAATGTTGTCATTGTATCTGGATTGTCCATTCTCTATTGCCCCTTCGGTTTTCTCTAACGTTTATTTCGGAAGAGAATTATCCCCAGCGAAAGCGAAGGATAAAATGAAAGGGTTATGGTTATTGTGTTTAACGCAACTTTCAACAATATCAGTTATATCGTGGCAGTCAGTTTTATTGGTGGAGGAAACCGGAGTACCCGAAGAAAACCACAGACCAACCGCAAAAAATGAAAGGAAAATAATGTTATCTATGTTAAGATGAAATATTGTTTGAAGAGGAAAGTAGTACACGTCATTGTATATATAACTAATGAAGGAGGTCATATTAGAATTATTGATAAATTCAGGAACTCTAACAAATACCGTTATCAATATGCATAACAAATATCATATCAGATAGCGTGGTGTATAGATTTATGGTTTATGGATGTTAAAATGCACAAATCCTCAGTTGTAGATATTGTTTGATAAAAGAACCCAAAGCTTGTAATTTTCGAAAATTTAGAATTTGAACTAATATTTGTTCTTCTGTGTAAATCAGAAAGTCTATGCTATCATATTTGTTATTAATCAAACTAAAGTTCTCCCCCATCAGACACATGTGACATTAGGCGATTCTAGTGATCCTGTTTAGCCCTTTTGGCTTTATTGCTCCCAAAACTTTAAATTGTTTGGCTATTCAATCTTTCTATTTTGAGCGTACCTTATGAAAGTTATTCCAGGAACGGGTCATGTCCACTAAGTTTGATACCTACGTTTTTTTTGTATTAATTCAGAAAGATAATTGTTTAGTAGATTTAATTCACTATTTCATTATGGTAGCAACCACACCTACATTCCTGTAAATAGGGTGAGGTGTATGGTATTTAACGCCATTTTCCACCATATTTCAATTATCTCGTGCCGGTAAGTTTCATTGGTGGAGGAAACTGGAGTACCCGCAGAAAACCACCGACCTGCCACAAGTCACTGACAAACGTTATCACATAATGTTGTATCGAGTACACCTTGCCATAAGCGGGGTTCGAATTCACAACTTTAGTGATAGGCACTGATTGCATAGGTAGTTGTAAATCCAACTACCATATGATCACGACTACGACGACCCCAGAAGGTTATGTAAATAAACACACTATGACAGACAAGGTTTAATCCACTTTCTACATAACAATAGCATTGACGTACATTAACTTTCTAATATTTTAATTTGTGATCATAGAAGGGATTTAAATAGCTGTATAATCAACAATATTGTTGATACGAAATGAAATGGACAAATTTCATATCGATTGTTATGTTAGCTCTGTTTAAATATTTAGGTTTTTAAATGAAATTCCTTTTACAAGTCTGAATCAATTTAAGCAAAGGATAGTTTTTGTAGAGTTTAATTTCATCGTGTCTTTTGTTATTTTATTTTTGTTAAAGGAACTCTAATGAATATTTAACAATATGTGTATTATGCTATACAATCAGTTAGTTAAAAGCCGCATATATCTAACATATCTACGAACTAAATTATAAATCAACACATCACATTCATACCATCACTCAAAATTCATCTGCGACCCAGTCACATTTAGGGGGTGTCGTGGTCTTGATCATATAGTAGTTGGATTTACCACTACCTGTGCAATCAGTGACTATCACCACAAAAGTTATGAGTTCAAACCCCGTTCATGGCGAGGTGTACTCGATACAACAGTATGTGATAAAGTTTGTCAGTGACTTGCGACAGGTCGGTGGTTTTCTCCGTGCACGCCGGTTTCCTTCACCAATAAAACTGACCTCCACGATATGACTGAAATATTGTTGAAAATGTCGTTAAACACCATAAACCCATAAACTGTCAATTTCCAATTCACCGTATTTGAGCATCACATAGCCAGAAATGATGGGTACTTTGCTCATTTGCATATCTAAGATGGCGACGCCGGGACGTCTGCAATTTTCATATGATCTATATAGACGATATCATTCATAATTGCATGTGTGTCATTTTCTGAACTTGAAAATGATACATTGAATCAAGCTGAATTAAATGAAATAAAAATTAATGAAAACAATTAAATATTCGAGGTTCCTGGACTAAATGAAAATCCGAGGCGACGAACCCTTTTTTGGCCTTAAGAGTCTATGTAAAAATGTCTGAAATACATGAAACTGGTGGCGTGTGACACAAAATTTAACAATGAATGACATTTGGCGACATATTTTCTGAAATTAATTTAGATTCCTCAATAATATATGTAATTATATTAACTAACCTTATATTTCTAGCTTCTAAACTCGGGGTTCCCACATTAAATATAATATGATCATTTTTGCATGATCGCGATATCAAAGACATGTCTAAAATCGTTACAAAACACAAATATTTGAATTTTGACAGAAGAAAAACTTTGCGGAAATAAACAATAACTTTTAATTTTCGAATCATTGACGGACACATTAAATCTCCGTACTATAGACTATTTTTTGACAAATCTAATAAACGATCCATCAAGCTTGAAACTGCAGTCACGTGATCAAAATCTAATTTAAATATGATGAATATTTATGAGGAAAGTACCCTCAATTTCTGGATATGACTTAAAATTCATCTGCGACCCGGTCACATTTAGCGTTAGGTACGAACTGTTTGCGTCGTTTATGCGATTACCAATAGTGGATTAAGACCATTCTGGTGTACTTAGTACCGGTTTTTCTGATATTCTGTTTTTATGTTCTTTTATTTTGTTTTACCTCTGTCAATTGATCGCTTTTAAGTTTACCTCCTGCATTAAGCTGGGTTCGTTTTGCCCTATCCTTTGATTTCTGTGTAATAATTTGTGTATTATTTTTTTTCTCTTTGTTTTTCTTCTATTGGCTACTGTATCGTCGGTGTTTCGTCTGATTATGTCTTCTGGTTACCTCTGTAGTATCCTGATATTTTTCTTCAAGACAATTCGATAAAATGGATATTTGATATTTGCGTTCACGTGTCCAGCATTGACGTACGATATGTGAGAACATCGTGTCATAGAAATAGGTCACAGATTCTGGGCGGCTGCGGGTCATGACTCCTCTGACAATGGCATCCATTACAGGTATTAAGAAGAGCAACTCGCCCTTTGGACGGGTCATGAATGAGTACTTCGTAGTAGGATAATGACACCCGTCTTGCACGTTAAAGACAACAACATCTCCTAATAAGCAAATGTTTACAAGTCGTTTTTGGTGAAATCCGTGTTGACCATCTTTTTAGTTTCTTGTGTTGTCCTATTATGTGTCTTTACGTTCTGAGTTCTGTGTTGTGATGTCCTATTATGTGTCTTCACGTTCTTAGTTCTGTGTTGTGATGTTCTATTATGTGTCTTTACGTTCTTAGTTCTGTGTTGTGATGTTCTATTATGTGTCTTTACGTTCTGAGTTCGTGTTGTGATGTCCTATTATGTGTCTTTACGTTCTGAGTTCTGTGTTGTGATGTTCTATTATGTGTCTTTACGTTCTGAGTTCTGTGTTGTGATGTTCTATTATGTGTCTTTACGTTCTTAGTTCTGTGTTGTGATGTTCTATTATGTGTCTTTACGTTCTGAGTTCCGTGTTGTGATGTCCTATTATGTGTCTTTACGTTCTGAGTTCTGTGTTGTGATGTTCTATTATGTGTCTTTACGTTCTGAGTTCCATGTTGTGATGTCCTATTATGTGTCTTTACGTTCTGAGTTCCGTGTTGTGATGTCCTATTATGTGTCTTTACGTTCTGAGTTCCGTGTTGTGATGTTCTATTATGTGTCTTTACGTTCTGAGTTCCGTGTTGTGATGTTCTATTATGTGTCTTTACATTCTGAGTTCTGTGTTGTGATGTTCTATTATATGTCTTCACGTTCTGAGTTCCGTGTTGTGATGTTCTATTATGTGTCTTTACGTTCTGAGTTCTGTGTTGTGATGTTCTATTATGTGTCTTTACGTTCTGAGTTCCGTGTTGTGTTGTTCTATTTTGTGTCTTTACGTTCTGAGTTCCGTGTTGTGATGTCCTATTATGTGTCTTTTCGTTCTGAGTTCCGTGTTGTGATGTCCTATTATGTGTCTTTACGTTCTGAGTTCTGTGTTGTGATGTTCTATTATGTGTCTTTACATTCTGAGTTCTGTGTTGTGATGTTTTATTATGTGTCTTTACGTTCTTAGTTCTGTGTTGTGATGTCCTATTATGTGTCTTTTCGTTCTGAGATCCGTGTTGTGATGTCCTATTATGTGTCTTTACGTTCTGAGTTCCGTGTTGTGATGTTCTATTATGTGTCTTTACGTTCTGAGTTTTGTGTTGTGATGTTCTATTATGTGTCTTTACGTTCTTAGTTCTGTGTTGTGATGTCCTATTATGTGTCTTTTCGTTCTGAGTTCCGTGTTGTGATGTCCTATTATGTGTCTTTACGTTCTGAGTTCCGTGTTGTGATGTTCTATTATGTGTCTTTGCATTCTGAGTTCTGTGTTGTGATGTTCTATTATGTGTCTTTACATTCTGAGTTCTGTGTTGTGATGTTCTATTATGTGTCTTTACGTTCTTAGTTCTGTGTTGTGATGTTCTATTATGTGTCTTTACATTCTGAGTTCTGTGTTGTGATGTCCTATTATGTGTCTTTACATTCTGAGTTCTGTGTTGTGATGTTCTATTATGTGTCTTTACGTTGTGAGTTCTGGGTTGTGATGTTCTATTATGTGTCTTTACGTTCTGAGTTCCGTGTTGTGATGTCCTATTATGTGTCTTTACGTTCTGAGTTCCGTGTTGTGATGTTCTATTGTGTGTCTTTACGTTCTTAGTTCTGTGTTGTGATGTTCTATTATGTGTCTTTACGTTCTGAGTTCCGTGTTGTGATGTCCTATTATGTGTCTTTACGTTCTTAGTTCCGTGTTGTGATGTTCTATTATGTGTCTTTACGTTCTTAGTTCTGTGTTGTGATGTCCTATTATGTGTCGTTACGTTCTGAGTTCTGTGTTGTGATGTCCTATTATGTGTCGTTACGTTCTGAGTTCTGTGTTGTGATGTTCTATTATGTGTCTTTACATTCTTAGTTCCGTGTTGTGATGTTCTATTATGTGTCTTTACATTCTGAGTTCTGTGTTGTGATGTTCTATTATGTGTCTTTACATTCTTAGTTCTGTGTTGTGATGTTCTATTATGTGTCTTTACGATCTTAGTTCTGTGTTGTGATGTTCTATTATGTGTCTTTACCTTCTTAGTTCCGTGTTGTGATGTCCTATTATGTGTCTTTACGTTCTTAGTTCTGTGTTGTGATGTTCTATTATGTGTCTTTACGTTCTGAGTTCTGTGTTGTGATGTTCTATTATGTGTCTTTACGTTCTGAGTTCCGTGTTGTGATGTTCTATTATGTGTCTTTACATTCTTAGTTCCGTGTTGTGATGTTCTATTATGTGTCTTTACATTCTGAGTTCTGTGTTGTGATGTTCTATTATGTGTCTTTACATTCTTAGTTCTGTGTTGTGATGTTCTATTATGTGTCTTTACGTTCTTAGTTCTGTGTTGTGATGTTCTATTATGTGTCTTTACGTTCTTAGTTCCGTGTTGTGATGTCCTATTATGTGTCTTTACGTTCTTAGTTCTGTGTTGTGATGTTCTATTATGTGTCTTTACGTTCTGAGTTCTGTGTTGTGATGTTCTATTATGTGTCTTTACGTTCTGAGTTCCGTGTTGTGATGTCCTATTATGTGTCTTTACGTTCTGAGTTCCGTGTTGTGATGTCCTATTATGTGTCTTTACGTTCTGAGTTCCGTTTTGTGATGTTCTATTATGTGTCTTTACATTCTGAGTTCTGTGTTGTGATGTTCTATTATATGTCTTCACGTTCTGAGTTCCGTGTTGTGATGTTCTATTATGTGTCTTTACGTTCTGAGTTCTGTGTTGTGATGTTCTATTATGTGTCTTTACGTTCTGAGTTCCGTGTTGTGTTGTTCTATTTTGTGTCTTTACGTTCTGAGTTCCGTCTTGTGATGTCCTATTATGTGTCTTTTCGTTCTGAGTTCCGTGTTGTGATGTCCTATTATGTGTCTTTACGTTCTGAGTTCTGTGTTGTGATGTTCTATTATGTGTCTTTACATTCTGAGTTCTGTGTTGTGATGTTTTATTATGTGTCTTTACGTTCTTAGTTCTGTGTTGTGATGTTCTATTATGTGTCTTTACGTTCTTAGTTCTGTGTTGTGATGTCCTATTATGTGTCTTTTCGTTCTGAGATCCGTGTTGTGATGTCCTATTATGTGTCTTTACGTTCTGAGTTCCGTGTTGTGATGTTCTATTATGTGTCTTTACGTTCTGAGTTCTGTGTTGTGATGTTCTATTATGTGTCTTTACGTTCTGAGTTCTGTGTTGTGATGTCCTATTATGTGTCTTTTCGTTCTGAGTTCCGTGTTGTGATGTCCTATTATGTGTCTTTACGTTCTGAGTTCCGTGTTGTGATGTTCTATTATGTGTCTTTACGTTCTGAGTTCTGTGTTGTGATGTTCTATTATGTGTCTTTACGTTCTTAGTTCTGTGTTGTGATGTTCTATTATGTGTCTTTACGTTCTGAGTTCCGTGTTGTGATGTCCTATTATGTGTCTTTACGTTCTTAGTTCCGTGTTGTGATGTTCTATTATGTGTCTTTACGTTCTTAGTTCTGTGTTGTGATGTCCTATTATGTGTCGTTACGTTCTGAGTTCTGTGTTGTGATGTCCTATTATGTGTCGTTACGTTCTGAGTTCTGTGTTGTGATGTTCTATTATGTGTCTTTACATTCTTAGTTCCGTGTTGTGATGTTCTATTATGTGTCTTTACATTCTGAGTTCTGTGTTGTGATGTTCTATTATGTGTCTTTACATTCTTAGTTCTGTGTTGTGATGTTCTATTATGTGTCTTTACGATCTTAGTTCTGTGTTGTGATGTTCTATTATGTGTCTTTACCTTCTTAGTTCCGTGTTGTGATGTCCTATTATGTGTCTTTACGTTCTTAGTTCTGTGTTGTGATGTTCTATTATGTGTCTTTACGTTCTGAGTTCTGTGTTGTGATGTTCTATTATGTGTCTTTACGTTCTGAGTTCCGTGTTGTGATGTTCTATTATGTGTCTTTACATTCTTAGTTCCGTGTTGTGATGTTCTATTATGTGTCTTTACATTCTGAGTTCTGTGTTGTGATGTTCTATTATGTGTCTTTACATTCTTAGTTCTGTGTTGTGATGTTCTATTATGTGTCTTTACGTTCTTAGTTCTGTGTTGTGATGTTCTATTATGTGTCTTTACGTTCTTAGTTCCGTGTTGTGATGTCCTATTATGTGTCTTTACGTTCTTAGTTCTGTGTTGTGATGTTCTATTATGTGTCTTTACGTTCTGAGTTCTGTGTTGTGATGTTCTATTATGTGTCTTTACGTTCTGAGTTCCGTGTTGTGATGTCCTATTATGTGTCTTTACGTTCTGAGTTCCGTGTTGTGATGTCCTATTATGTGTCTTTACGTTCTGAGTTCCGTTTTGTGATGTTCTATTATGTGTCTTTACATTCTGAGTTCTGTGTTGTGATGTTCTATTATATGTCTTCACGTTCTGAGTTCCGTGTTGTGATGTTCTATTATGTGTCTTTACGTTCTGAGTTCTGTGTTGTGATGTTCTATTATGTGTCTTTACGTTCTGAGTTCCGTGTTGTGTTGTTCTATTTTGTGTCTTTACGTTCTGAGTTCCGTCTTGTGATGTCCTATTATGTGTCTTTTCGTTCTGAGTTCCGTGTTGTGATGTCCTATTATGTGTCTTTACGTTCTGAGTTCTGTGTTGTGATGTTCTATTATGTGTCTTTACATTCTGAGTTCTGTGTTGTGATGTTTTATTATGTGTCTTTACGTTCTTAGTTCTGTGTTGTGATGTTCTATTATGTGTCTTTACGTTCTTAGTTCTGTGTTGTGATGTCCTATTATGTGTCTTTTCGTTCTGAGATCCGTGTTGTGATGTCCTATTATGTGTCTTTACGTTCTGAGTTCCGTGTTGTGATGTTCTATTATGTGTCTTTACGTTCTGAGTTCTGTGTTGTGATGTTCTATTATGTGTCTTTACGTTCTGAGTTCTGTGTTGTGATGTCCTATTATGTGTCTTTTCGTTCTGAGTTCCGTGTTGTGATGTCCTATTATGTGTCTTTACGTTCTGAGTTCCGTGTTGTGATGTTCTATTATGTGTCTTTACGTTCTGAGTTCTGTGTTGTGATGTTCTATTATGTGTCTTTACGTTCTTAGTTCTGTGTTGTGATGTTCTATTATGTGTCTTTACGTTCTGAGTTCCGTGTTGTGATGTCCTATTATGTGTCTTTGCATTCTGAGTTCTGTGTTGTGATGTTCTATTATGTGTCTTTACATTCTGAGTTCTGTGTTGTGATGTTCTATTATGTGTCTTTACGTTCTTAGTTCTGTGTTGTGATGTTCTATTATGTGTCTTTACATTCTGAGTTCTGTGTTGTGATGTCCTATTATGTGTCTTTACATTCTGAGTTCTGTGTTGTGATGTTGTATTATGTGTCTTTACGTTGTGAGTTCTGGGTTGTGATGTTCTATTATGTGTCTTTACATTCTGAGTTCCGTGTTGTGATGTCCTATTATGTGTCTTTACGTTCTGAGTTCCGTGTTGTGATGTTCTATTGTGTGTCTTTACGTTCTTAGTTCTGTGTTGTGATGTTCTATTATGTGTCTTTACGTTCTGAGTTCCGTGTTGTGATGTCCTATTATGTGTCTTTACGTTCTTAGTTCCGTGTTGTGATGTTCTATTATGTGTCTTTACGTTCTTAGTTCTGTGTTGTGATGTCCTATTATGTGTCGTTACGTTCTGAGTTCCGTGTTGTGATGTCCTATTATGTGTCGTTACGTTCTGAGTTCTGTGTTGTGATGTTCTATTATGTGTCTTTACATTCTTAGTTCCGTGTTGTGATGTTCTATTATGTGTCTTTACATTCTGAGTTCCGTGTTGTGATGTTCTATTATGTGTCTTTACGTTCTTAGTTCTGTGTTGTGATGTTCTATTATGTGTCTTTACGTTCTTAGTTCGTGTTGTGATGTCCTACTATGTGTCTTTACGTTCTTAGTTCTGTGTTGTGATGTTCTATTATGTGTCTTTACATTCTGAGTTCTGTGTTGTGATGTTTTATTATGTGTCTTTACGTTCTTAGTTCCGTGTTATGATGTCCTATTATGTGTCTTTACGTTCTGAGTTCGTGTTGTGATGTTCTATTATGTGTCTGTACATTCTGAGTTCTGTGTTGTGATGTTCTATTATGTGTCTTTACGTTCTTAGTTCTGTGTTGTGATGTTCTATTATGTGTCTGTACGTTCTGAGTTCCGTGTTGTGTTGTCCTATTATGTGTCTTTACGTTCTGAGTTCCGTGTTGTGATGTTCTATTATGTGTCTTTACGTTCTTAGTTCTGTGTTGTGATGTTCTATATGTGTCTTTACGTTCTGAGTTCCGTGTTGTGATGTTCTATTATGTGTCTTTACGTTATTAGTTCTGTGTTGTGATGTTCTATTATGTGTCTTTACGTTCTGAGTTCCGTGTTGTGTTGTCCTATTATGTGTCTTTACGTTCTGAGTTCCGTGTTGTGATGTCCTATTATGTGTCTTTACGTTCTGAGTTCTGTGTTGTGATGTTCTATTATGTGTCTTTACGTTCTTAGTTCTGTGTTGTGATGTCCTATTATGTGTCTTTACGTTCTGAGTTCCGTGTTGTGATGTTCTATTATGTGTCTTTACGTTCTGAGTTCCGTGTTGTGTTGTTCTATTATGTGTCTTTACGTTCTGAGTTCCGTGTTGTGTTGTTCTATTATGTGTCTTTACGTTCTGAGTTCTGTGTTGTGATGTCCTATTATGTGTCTTTATGTTCTGAGTTCCGTGTTGTGATGTTCTATTATGTGTCTTTACGTTCTTAGTTCTGTGTTGTGATGTTCTATTATGTGTCTTTACGTTCTGAGTTCCGTGTTATGATGTCCTATTATGTGTCTTTACGTTCTGAGTTCCGTGTTGTGATGTTCTATTATGTGTCTGTACATTCTGAGTTCTGTGTTGTGATGTTCTATTATGTGTCTTTACGTTCTGAGTTCCGTGTTGTGATGTTCTATTATGTGTCTGTACATTCTGAGTTCTGTGTTGTGATGTTCTATTATGTGTCTTTACGTTCTTAGTTCTGTGTTGTGATGTTCTATTATATGTCTTTACGTTCTGAGTTCCGTGTTGTGATGTTCTATTATGTGTCTTTACGTTCTTAGTTCTGTGGTGTTGTGATGTTCTATTATGTGTCTGTACATTCTGAGTTCTGTGTTGTGATGTTCTATTATGTGTCTTTACGTTCTGAGTTCCGTGTTGTGATATCCTATTATGTGTCTTTACGTTCTTAGTTCCGTGTTGTGATGTTCTATTATGTGTCTTTACGTTCTTAGTTCTGTGTTGTGATGTCCTATTATGTGTCTTTACGTTCTGAGTTCCGTGTTGTGTTGTCCTATTATGTGTCTTTACGTTCTGAGTTCCGTGTTGTGATGTCCTATTATGTGTCGTTACGTTCTGAGTTCTGTGTTGTGATGTTCTATTATGTGTCTTTACATTCTTAGTTCCGTGTTGTGATGTTCTATTATGTGTCTTTACATTCTGAGTTCTGTGTTGTGATGTCCTATTATGTGTCTTTACATTCTTAGTTCTGTGTTGTGATGTTCTATTATGTGTCTTTACGTTCTTAGTTCTGTGTTGTGATGTTCTATTATGTGTCTTTACGTTCTTAGTTCCGTGTTGTGATGTCCTATTATGTGTCTTTACGTTCTTAGTTCTGTGTTGTGATGTTCTATTATGTGTCTTTACATTCTGAGTTCTGTGTTGTAATGTTTTATTATGTGTCTTTACGTTCTTAGTTCCGTGTTATGATGTCCTATTATGTGTCTTTACGTTCTGAGTTCCGTGTTGTGATGTTCTATTATGTGTCTGTACATTCTGAGTTCTGTGTTGTGATGTTCTATTATGTGTCTTTACGTTCTTAGTTCTGTGTTGTGATGTTCTATTATGTGTCTTTACGTTCTGAGTTCCGTGTTGTGTTGTCCTATTATGTGTCTTTACGTTCTGAGTTCCGTGTTGTGATGTTCTATTATGTGTCTTTACGTTCTTAGTTCTGTGTTGTGATGTTCTATATGTGTCTTTACGTTCTGAGTTCCGTGTTGTGATGATCTATTATGTGTCTTTACGTTATTAGTTCTGTGTTGTAATGTTCTATTATGTGTCTTTACGTTCTGAGTTCCGTGTTGTGTTGTCCTATTATGTGTCTTTACGTTCTGAGTTCCGTGTTGTGATGTCCTATTATGTGTCTTTACGTTCTGAGTTCTGTGTTGTGATGTTCTATTATGTGTCTTTACGTTCTTAGTTCTGTGTTGTGATGTCCTATTATGTGTCTTTACGTTCTGAGTTCCGTGTTGTGATGTTCTATTATGTGTCTTTACGTTCTGAGTTCCGTGTTGTGTTGTTCTATTATGTGTCTTTACGTTCTGAGTTCCGTGTTGTGTTGTTCTATTATGTGTCTTTACGTTCTGAGTTCTGTGTTGTGATGTCCTATTATGTGTCTTTACGTTCTGAGTTCCGTGTTGTGATGTTCTATTATGTGTCTTTACGTTCTTAGTTCTGTGTTGTGATGTTCTATTATGTGTCTTTACGTTCTGAGTTCCGTGTTATGATGTCCTATTATGTGTCTTTACGTTCTGAGTTCCGTGTTGTGATGTTCTATTATGTGTCTGTACATTCTGAGTTCTGTGTTGTGATGTTCTATTATGTGTCTTTACGTTCTGAGTTCCGTGTTGTGATGTTCTATTATGTGTCTGTACATTCTGAGTTCTGTGTTGTGATGTTCTATTATGTGTCTTTACGTTCTTAGTTCTGTGTTGTGATGTTCTATTATGTGTCTTTACGTTCTGAGTTCCGTGTTGTGATGTTCTATTATGTGTCTTTACGTTCTGAGTTCTGTGGTGTTGTGATGTTCTATTATGTGTCTGTACATTCTGAGTTCTGTGTTGTGATGTTCTATTATGTGTCTTTACGTTCTTAGTTCTGTGTTGTGATGTTCTATTATGTGTCTGTACATTCTGAGTTCTGTGTTGTGATGTTCTATTATGTGTCTTTACGTTCTTAGTTCCGTGTTGTGATGTTCTATTATGTGTCTTTACATTCTTAGTTCCGTGTTGTGATGTTCTATTATGTGTCTTTACATTCTTAGTTCTGTGTTGTGATGTTCTATTATGTGTCTGTACATTCTGAGTTCTGTGTTGTGATGTTCTATTATGTGTCTTTACGTTCTTAGTTCTGTGTTGTGATGTCCTATTATGTGTCTTTACATTCTGAGTTCTGTGTTGTGATGTTCTATTGTGTGTCTTTACGTTCTGAGTTCTGTGTTGTGATGTTCTATTATGTGTCTTTATGTTCTGAGTTCTGTGTTGTGATGTCCTATTATGTGTCTTTACGTTCTGAGTTCTGTGTTGTGATGTCCTATTATGTGTCTTTACGTTCTGAGTTCCGTGTTGTGCTGTTCTATTATGTGTGTTTACGTTCTGAGTTCTGTGTTGTGATGTTCTATTATGTGTGTTTACGTTCTGAGTTCCGTGTTGTGATGTTCTATTATGTGTGTTTACGTTCTGAGTTCTGTGTTGTGATGTTCTATTATGTGTCTTTACGTTCTTAGTTCGGTGTTGTGATGTTCTATTATGTGTCTTTACGTTCTGAGTTCCGTGTTGTGATGTTCTATTATGTGTCTGTACATTCTGAGTTCTGTGTTGTGATGTTCTATTATGTGTCTTTACGTTCTGAGTTCCGTGTTGTGATGTTCTATTATGTGTCTGTACATTCTGAGTTCTGTGTTGTGATGTTCTATTATGTGTCTTTACGTTCTTAGTTCTGTGTTGTGATGTCCTATTATGTGTCTTTACATTCTGAGTTCCGTATTGTGATGTTCTATTGTGTGTCTTTACGTTCTGAGTTCTGTGTTGTGATGTTCTATTATGTGTCTTTATGTTCTGAGTTCTGTGTTGTGATGTCCTATTATGTGTCTTTACGTTCTGAGTTCTGTGTTGTGATGTCCTATTATGTGTCTTTACGTTCTGAGTTCCGTGTTGTGCTGTTCTATTATGTGTCTTTACGTTCTGAGTTCTGTGTTGTGATGTTCTATTATGTGTCTTTACGTTCTGAGTTCCGTGTTATGATGTCCTATTATGTGTCTTTACGTTCTGAGTTCCGTGTTGTGATGTTCTATTATGTGTCTGTACATTCTGAGTTCTGTGTTGTGATGTTCTATTATGTGTCTTTACGTTCTGAGTTCCGTGTTGTGATGTTCTATTATGTGTCTGTACATTCTGAGTTCTGTGTTGTGATGTTCTATTATGTGTCTTTACGTTCTTAGTTCTGTGTTGTGATGTTCTATTATGTGTCTTTTCGTTCTGAGTTCCGTGTTGTGATGTTCTATTATGTGTCTTTACGTTCTTAGTTCTTTGGTGTTGTGATGTTCTATTATGTGTCTGTACATTCTGAGTTCTGTGTTGTGATGTTCTATTATGTGTCTTTACGTTCTGAGTTCCGTGTTGTGATATCCTATTATGTGTCTTTACGTTCTTAGTTCCGTGTTGTGATGTTCTATTATGTGTCTTTACGTTCTTAGTTCTGTGTTGTGATGTCCTATTATGTGTCTTTACGTTCTGAGTTCAGTGTTGTGATGTCCTATTATGTGTCGTTACGTTCTGAGTTCTGTGTTGTGATGTTCTATTATGTGTCTTTACATTCTTAGTTCCGTGTTGTGATGTTCTATTATGTGTCTTTACATTCTGAGTTCTGTGTTGTGATGTTCTATTATGTGTCTTTACATTCTTAGTTCTGTGTTGTGATGTTCTATTATGTGTCTTTACGTTCTTAGTTCTGTGTTGTGATGTTCTATTATGTGTCTTTACGTTCTTAGTTCCGTGTTGTGATGTCCTATTATGTGTCTTTACGTTCTTAGTTCTGTGTTGTGATGTTCTATTATGTGTCTTTACATTCTGAGTTCTGTGTTGTGATGTTTTATTATGTGTCTTTACGTTCTTAGTTCCGTGTTATGATGTCCTATTATGTGTCTTTACGTTCTGAGTTCCGTGTTGTGATGTTCTATTATGTGTCTGTACATTCTGAGTTCTGTGTTGTGATGTTCTATTATGTGTCTTTACGTTCTTAGTTCTGTGTTGTGATGTTCTATTATGTGTCTTTACGTTCTGAGTTCCGTGTTGTGTTGTCCTATTATGTGTCTTTACGTTCTGAGTTCCGTGTTGTGATGTTCTATTATGTGTCTTTACGTTCTTAGTTCTGTGTTGTGATGTTCTATATGTGTCTTTACGTTCTCAGTTCCGTGTTGTGATGATCTATTATGTGTCTTTACGTTATTAGTTCTGTGTTGTAATGTTCTATTATGTGTCTTTACGTTCTGAGTTCCGTGTTGTGTTGTCCTATTATGTGTCTTTACGTTCTGAGTTCCGTGTTGTGATGTCCTATTATGTGTCTTTACGTTCTGAGTTCTGTGTTGTGATGTTCTATTATGTGTCTTTACGTTCTTAGTTCTGTGTTGTGATGTCCTATTATGTGTCTTTACGTTCTGAGTTCCGTGTTGTGATGTTCTATTATGTGTCTTTACGTTCTGAGTTCCGTGTTGTGTTGTTCTATTATGTGTCTTTACGTTCTGAGTTCCGTGTTGTGTTGTTCTATTATGTGTCTTTACGTTCTGAGTTCTGTGTTGTGATGTCCTATTATGTGTCTTTACGTTCTGAGTTCCGTGTTGTGATGTTCTATTATGTGTCTTTACGTTCTTAGTTCTGTGTTGTGATGTTCTATTATGTGTCTTTACGTTCTGAGTTCCGTGTTATGATGTCCTATTATGTGTCTTTACGTTCTGAGTTCCGTGTTGTGATGTTCTATTATGTGTCTGTACATTCTGAGTTCTGTGTTGTGATGTTCTATTATGTGTCTTTACGTTCTGAGTTCCGTGTTGTGATGTTCTATTATGTGTCTGTACATTCTGAGTTCTGTGTTGTGATGTTCTATTATGTGTCTTTACGTTCTTAGTTCTGTGTTGTGATGTTCTATTATGTGTCTTTACGTTCTGAGTTCCGTGTTGTGATGTTCTATTATGTGTCTTTACGTTCTGAGTTCTGTGGTGTTGTGATGTTCTATTATGTGTCTGTACATTCTGAGTTCTGTGTTGTGATGTTCTATTATGTGTCTTTACATTCTGAGTTCTGTGTTGTGATGTTCTATTATGTGTCTTTACATTCTTAGTTCTGTGTTGTGATGTTCTATTATGTGTCTTTACGTTCTTAGTTCTGTGTTGTGATGTTCTATTATGTGTCTTTACGTTCTTAGTTCCGTGTTGTGATGTCCTATTATGTGTCTTTACGTTCTTAGTTCTGTGTTGTGATGTTCTATTATGTGTCTTTACATTCTGAGTTCTGTGTTGTGATGTTTTATTATGTGTCTTTACGTTCTTAGTTCCGTGTTATGATGTCCTATTATGTGTCTTTACGTTCTGAGTTCCGTGTTGTGATGTTCTATTATGTGTCTGTACATTCTGAGTTCTGTGTTGTGATGTTCTATTATGTGTCTTTACGTTCTTAGTTCTGTGTTGTGATGTTCTATTATGTGTCTTTACGTTCTGAGTTCCGTGTTGTGTTGTCCTATTATGTGTCTTTACGTTCTGAGTTCCGTGTTGTGATGTTCTATTATGTGTCTTTACGTTCTTAGTTCTGTGTTGTGATGTTCTATATGTGTCTTTACGTTCTCAGTTCCGTGTTGTGATGATCTATTATGTGTCTTTACGTTATTAGTTCTGTGTTGTAATGTTCTATTATGTGTCTTTACGTTCTGAGTTCCGTGTTGTGTTGTCCTATTATGTGTCTTTACGTTCTGAGTTCTGTGTTGTGATGTTCTATTATGTGTCTTTACGTTCTTAGTTCTGTGTTGTGATGTCCTATTATGTGTCTTTACGTTCTGAGTTCCGTGTTGTGATGTTCTATTATGTGTCTTTACGTTCTGAGTTCCGTGTTGTGTTGTTCTATTATGTGTCTTTACGTTCTGAGTTCCGTGTTGTGTTGTCCTATTATGTGTCTTTACGTTCTGAGTTCTGTGTTGTGATGTTCTATTATGTGTCTTTACGTTCTTAGTTCTGTGTTGTGATGTTCTATTATGTGTCTTTACGTTCTGAGTTCCGTGTTATGATGTCCTATTATGTGTCTTTACGTTCTGAGTTCCGTGTTGTGATGTTCTATTATGTGTCTGTACATTCTGAGTTCTGTGTTGTGATGTTCTATTATGTGTCTTTACGTTCTGAGTTCCGTGTTGTGATGTTCTATTATGTGTCTGTACATTCTGAGTTCTGTGTTGTGATGTTCTATTATGTGTCTTTACGTTCTTAGTTCTGTGTTGTGATGTTCTATTATGTGTCTTTACGTTCTGAGTTCCGTGTTGTGATGTTCTATTATGTGTCTTTACGTTCTGAGTTCTGTGGTGTTGTGATGTTCTATTATGTGTCTGTACATTCTGAGTTCTGTGTTGTGATGTTCTATTATGTGTCTTTACATTCTGAGTTCTGTGTTGTGATGTTCTATTATGTGTCTTTACATTCTTAGTTCTGTGTTGTGATGTTCTATTATGTGTCTTTACGTTCTTAGTTCTGTGTTGTGATGTTCTATTATGTGTCTTTACGTTCTTAGTTCCGTGTTGTGATGTCCTATTATGTGTCTTTACGTTCTTAGTTCTGTGTTGTGATGTTCTATTATGTGTCTTTACATTCTGAGTTCTGTGTTGTGATGTTTTATTATGTGTCTTTACGTTCTTAGTTCCGTGTTATGATGTCCTATTATGTGTCTTTACGTTCTGAGTTCCGTGTTGTGATGTTCTATTATGTGTCTGTACATTCTGAGTTCTGTGTTGTGATGTTCTATTATGTGTCTTTACGTTCTTAGTTCTGTGTTGTGATGTTCTATTATGTGTCTTTACGTTCTGAGTTCCGTGTTGTGTTGTCCTATTATGTGTCTTTACGTTCTGAGTTCCGTGTTGTGATGTTCTATTATGTGTCTTTACGTTCTTAGTTCTGTGTTGTGATGTTCTATATGTGTCTTTACGTTCTCAGTTCCGTGTTGTGATGATCTATTATGTGTCTTTACGTTATTAGTTCTGTGTTGTAATGTTCTATTATGTGTCTTTACGTTCTGAGTTCCGTGTTGTGTTGTCCTATTATGTGTCTTTACGTTCTGAGTTCTGTGTTGTGATGTTCTATTATGTGTCTTTACGTTCTTAGTTCTGTGTTGTGATGTCCTATTATGTGTCTTTACGTTCTGAGTTCCGTGTTGTGATGTTCTATTATGTGTCTTTACGTTCTGAGTTCCGTGTTGTGTTGTTCTATTATGTGTCTTTACGTTCTGAGTTCCGTGTTGTGTTGTTCTATTATGTGTCTTTACGTTCTGAGTTCTGTGTTGTGATGTCCTATTATGTGTCTTTACGTTCTGAGTTCCGTGTTGTGATGTTCTATTATGTGTCTTTACGTTCTTAGTTCTGTGTTGTGATGTTCTATTATGTGTCTTTACGTTCTGAGTTCCGTGTTATGATGTCCTATTATGTGTCTTTACGTTCTGAGTTCCGTGTTGTGATGTTCTATTATGTGTCTGTACATTCTGAGTTCTGTGTTGTGATGTTCTATTATGTGTCTTTACGTTCTGAGTTCCGTGTTGTGATGTTCTATTATGTGTCTGTACATTCTGAGTTCTGTGTTGTGATGTTCTATTATGTGTCTTTACGTTCTTAGTTCTGTGTTGTGATGTTCTATTATGTGTCTTTACGTTCTGAGTTCCGTGTTGTGATGTTCTATTATGTGTCTTTACGTTCTGAGTTCTGTGGTGTTGTGATGTTCTATTATGTGTCTGTACATTCTGAGTTCTGTGTTGTGATGTTCTATTATGTGTCTTTACGTTCTTAGTTCTGTGTTGTGATGTTCTATTATGTGTCTGTACATTCTGAGTTCTGTGTTGTGATGTTCTATTATGTGTCTTTACGTTCTTAGTTCCGTGTTGTGATGTTCTATTATGTGTCTTTACGTTCTGAGTTCCGTGTTGTGATGTTCTATTATGTGTCTGTACATTCTGAGTTCTGTGTTGTGATGTTCTATTATGTGTCTTTACGTTCTGAGTTCCGTGTTGTGATGTTCTATTATGTGTCTGTACATTCTGAGTTCTGTGTTGTGATGTTCTATTATGTGTCTTTACGTTCTTAGTTCTGTGTTGTGATGTTCTATTATGTGTCTTTACGTTCTGAGTTCTGTGTTGTGATGTTCTATTATGTGTCTTTATGTTCTGAGTTCTGTGTTGTGATGTCCTATTATGTGTCTTTACGTTCTGAGTTCTGTGTTGTGATGTCCTATTATGTGTCTTTACGTTCTGAGTTCCGTGTTGTGCTGTTCTATTATGTGTCTTTACGTTCTGAGTTCTGTGTTGTGATGTTCTATTATGTGTGTTTACGTTCTGAGTTCCGTGTTGTGATGTTCTATTATGTGTGTTTACGTTCTGAGTTCTGTGTTGTGATGTTCTATTATGTGTCTTTACGTTCTTAGTTCCGTGTTGTGATGTTCTATTATGTGTCTTTACGTTCTGAGTTCCGTGTTGTGATGTTCTATTATGTGTCTGTACATTCTGAGTTCTGTGTTGTGATGTTCTATTATGTGTCTTTACGTTCTGAGTTCCGTGTTGTGATGTTCTATTATGTGTCTGTACATTCTGAGTTCTGTGTTGTGATGTTCTATTATGTGTCTTTACGTTCTTAGTTCTGTGTTGTGATGTCCTATTATGTGTCTTTACATTCTGAGTTCCGTATTGTGATGTTCTATTGTGTGTCTTTACGTTCTGAGTTCTGTGTTGTGATGTTCTATTATGTGTCTTTATGTTCTGAGTTCTGTGTTGTGATGTCCTATTATGTGTCTTTACGTTCTGAGTTCTGTGTTGTGATGTCCTATTATGTGTCTTTACGTTCTGAGTTCCGTGTTGTGCTGTTCTATTATGTGTCTTTACGTTCTGAGTTCTGTGTTGTGATGTTCTATTATGTGTCTTTACGTTCTGAGTTCCGTGTTGTGATGTTCTATTATGTGTCTTTACGTTCTGAGTTCTGTGTTGTGATGTTCTATTTTGTGTCTTTACGTTCTGAGTTCTGTGTTGTGATGTTCTATTATGTGTCTTTACGTTCTGAGTTCCGTGTTGTGATGTCCTATTATGTGTCTTTACGTTGTGAGTTCTGTGTTGTGATGTTCTATTATGTGTCTTCACGTTCTTAGTTCCGTGTTGTGATGCCCTATTATGTGTCTTTACGTTCTTAGTTCTGTGTTGTGATGTTCTATTATGTGTCTTTACGTTCTTAGTTCCGTGTTGTGATGTCCTATTATGTGTCTTTACGTTGTGAGTTCTGTGTTGTGATGTTCTATTATGTGTCTTTACGTTCTTAGTTCCGTGTTGTGATGTTCTATTATGTGTCTTTACGTTCTGAGTTCTGTGTTGTGATGTTCTATTATATGTCTTTACGTTCTGAGTTCCGTGTTGTGATGTTCTATTATGTGTCTTTACGTTCTGAGTTCCGTGTTGTGTTGTTCTATTATGTGTCTTTACGTTGTGAGTTCTGTGTTGTGATGTTCTATTATGTGTCTTCACGTTCTGAGTTTCGTGTTGTGATGTTCTATTATATGTCTTCACGTTCTTAGTTCTGTGTTGTGTTGTCCTATTATATGTCTTTACGTTCTGAGTTCCGTGTTGTAATGCCCGTTACGATCTTCACATAGTAAAACGGAAGGCTCATATCTTATTTACGTTATTTGTGTTTGTTTACGTACGGTGGTGTCCAACACATATTGTGTTGTGTTTTTGTTTTGTTTTTATTCGTCTTGTGTGCCCTGCATTGTCCATTTTTGATTCCCCTTCGGTATTCTCTAACGTTTGTTTACAAGGAGTGTTCATTGGTGGCCGATTCCATGACAAAATAGTCGAACAATATCAAGTGCATCCCCTTTGTTCCGTGGCAATCTAAGCCTTCGTCCAAATGCTCATCCCAGAGCCCCGTTTTTACCTTAACGTTTTATTGTTTGTTAATTTGCTCTCGTCAATGATATAGCTGAAATAGTGCTCACTTCATGTAAAACATCTTTGAATCAATCAATGATCAACGCTGAACTCATTCTAGTTTTTTTCCAGGCGCATCGCATCCTCTATTTGAATCAATATTAATTCTATCTGACATGTATTACAAATGATTATTTCATATCAATTAAATATCTGTGCAAATATAACGAGTCTTATTAGACCTGATGAAATCCTGATTTATTAATATTTTATTGATTGGTAATGCTCAATCCTCTATGGGTTAATTTTTCTTTTAACTCTTATTCGTGATCAATGTTGTTCACTAAATAGAGGGAAAATAAGCATCCATTGGTGATCAAAAATGTTAATAGGGAACAAAAGATGCATTTGTTTAATGTTATATGATAGGTTAACAAATATAAAGTTGAGGAATTTAAACATTTATTGTCACCCGGTTTGTAACTAGAGTAACACGACGGGTGCCACTGCTTTCTCTTCCGGAGCATTTGAATTCACACTCGGTTTTTATTGGGGTTCGTGTTACTCGATCTTTAGTTTAATGTGTAATGTTTTGTAGATTGTTGTTTGTCCTTTTATCCCTGTTTTGTTGGCCATTGTGTTGTCTGTCCTTCGATTTACGGATTCTGATTACTCCTTTGGTATCTTCAAACTTTTCCATGTTATGTTAATTTCAGTTGTCCTGTGAATACACATTTTTCTATCCTGTCTAAGCACTTTAGGTTTCTTGGTATCAAATACCGTTAAATTATTTGGCTTTCATATATATTGACATTGAGCGTACCTGATGAAGGTTATTCCAGAAACTTTGTCACGTCTGTATCATTTTGAGGGGCCTCCGTGATCAAAGTTGTATTGTCGTTCGTTTATAGCTATATATGCAAGTATTATATATATATCACCATTAACGTGTGTGAGATCGTTTCCCGTGTGTGGTTTACTATGTAGTCGATACAATCATACAAGGTCGGTGACCTTCGCTGAGCAGTCTATTTTCCTCAAATAATAAAACTGGGTGCCACGATATAAATATAATTTAGAACAGGTGTTAAATGCAAATATCAATAGGCAATATACCATCTGACAGACAAACTAAAAACTGTGTTAAATACAATCACCCATAGGCACAATACCATAAGCCAGACAAAGTATTTTCTAATATAAAAAGTGTATGACCGGTGAATTTAAAATCTTAATCCATTAGTTCATAGTATTATGAAAATAAAGTTTTAACTATAATGATCAACAATCTAACCAATACCAATAAAACGGGCAATTACCTCTCACCTCAAATCAATGAACGCAAAATAATTGAACATGGCATATTTGGATGGAAATCATGGTTTTAGATTAGGGCTGGCACAAAAATATGGCGGGATCAGATCGGTTAATGAGATCACAACCAATAGTGTATATAAATTTCAGACTGGAACACGCACTTAATTCAAATGTTAGCAGATTATCTTAAAGTCAAAGAATAACAGTGTTAACTAAATATTCGAACCAGTGATCATAGTCTTGAAATTGATTTAGGCCGCTCTATGAAAATGCTTTAAGAAAACAAAGAATTTGCAAAATGTGTACGATATTACGAGAAATCGCTTTTTCATTCACCGCAACATTAACCATGCAATATAATCTTTTAATATAAACTTTAGACAATACTAAAAGGACAATCAAAAAAGGAAACTCCAGAGAAACCGGCAAACAAGGGTACACAAGACGACGACAAACGTAACAAAAACACAAAGCAATATATGTTAGACACCACTATGCTCAAACAAACACAAACAAGTCATATAATCCTGAAGTTTTCACCATTTTGCTTAATTGAATTTTAATCCACAATGAGAACTTTTGTCTAATTTTAGTGCTCATAGTTTATGTTTCTGTGTTTTGTTTTGTTTTGTTTTGTATGTCTTCTTTTTGTGCATTGTGTCAATGTTACCTGTATCTCAATGTTACCTGTATCTCAATGTTACCTGTATCTCAGTGTTACCTGTATCTCAGTGTTACCTGTATCTCAATGTTACCTGTATCTCAGTGTTACCTGTATCTCAATGTTACTGTATCTCAGTGTTACCTGTATCTCAATGTTACCTGTATCTCAATGTTACCTGTATCTCAATGTTACCTGTATCTCAGTGTTACCTGTATCTCAATGTTACCTGTATCTCAATGTTACTGTATCTCAATGTTACCTGTATCTCAATGTTACCTGTATCTCAATGTTACCTGTATCTCAGTGTTACCTGTATCTCAGTGTTACCTGTATCTCAGTGTTACCTGTATCTCAATGTTACCTGTATCTCAATGTTACCTGTATCTCAGTGTTACCTGTATCTCAATGTTACCTGTATCTCAATGTTACCTGTATCTCAGTGTTACCTGTATCTCAATGTTACCTATATCTCAATGTTACCTGTATCTCAATGTTACCTGTATCTCAGTGTTACCTGTATTTCAGTGTTACCTGTATCTCAATGTTACCTGTATCTCAATGTTACCTGTATCTCAGTGTTACCTGTATCTCAATGTTACCTATATCTCAATGTTACCTGTATCTCAGTGTTACCTGTATCTCAATGTTACCTGTATCTCAATGTTACCTGTATCTCAATGTTACCTGTTTCTCAATGGTACTGTATCTCAATGTTACTGTATCTCAATGTTACCTGTAACCTGTATCTCAATGTTACCTGTATCTCAATGTTACCTGTATCTCAATGTTACCTGTATCTCAATGTTACTGTATCTCAATGTTACCTGTTTCTCAATGTTACTGTATCTCAATGTTACTGTATCTCAATGTTACTGTATCTCAATGTTACCTGTTTCTCAATGTTTCTGTATCTCAATGTTACTGTATCTCAATGTTACCTGTATCTCAATGTTACCTGTATCTCAATGTTACTGTATCTCAATGTTACCTGTTTCTCAATGTTACTGTATCTCAATGTTACTGTATCTCAATGTTACTGTATCTCAATGTTACCTGTTTCTCAATGTTTCTGTATCTCAATGTTACTGTATCTCAGTGTTACCTGTTTCTCAATGTTACTGTATCTCAGTGTTACCTGTATCTCAATGTTACCTATATCTCAGTGTTACCTGTATTTCAATGTTACCTGTATCTCAATGTTACTGTACTGTATCTCAATGTTACCTGTTTCTCAGTGTTACCTGTATCTCAATGTTACCTGTATCTCAGTGTTACCTGTATTTCAATGTTACCTGTATCTCAATGTTACTGTATCTCAATGTTACCTGTATCTCAATGTTACTGTATCTCAATGTTACCTGTATCTCAATGTTACCTGTATCTCAGTGTTACCTGTATCTCAATGTTACCTGTATCTCTGTCTCCGTATTTTTATCCTTAATTGCCTCTTCGGTTTTATCTAACGTTTATTTATAAAGCAATCATTAGAATTGCGAAAGTGAGTCTCACATTGGACAAAGGATTATGCTCTTCTATGGTCATAATAAATGAAAAACAAAAATACCGCACTTGAATGATAGTAGTTGTATTTACTTGACCCACAAGTGTGCAAGGTATAGATAAACAATAATATAATATTTAAATAATAATAATGTTCATGAACGCATGCACAATTTCAGTTTTATTCTAAAGGAGGCTCAATACTGAGTTTTCTTTCAATTGAATGTTACAATTTTCACACTCAGTAAACTCCTTCACCCTTCATTTTTACCAAGAATTCGTATTAACCAGAAATATAATCTTAAGCCAGTCTAACAAATACCACCGTCACTATATTTAATAGTACACAAGACTTGAAAATAAAACAATCGCCAGGTACTTCAGCTGACTAATAAATAACATGCATAAAGGAAGTAAGATATTTCCTAAATATACATCCGCCATTCAAGTGATCAAGTTATATTAGGTGCAGGGCCACAGTCACAAAGATTTATATTAAAAGTAAATAGAGAGTCGTTGTAATAAGAAACCAAGGTCACAGTGGTGCAATATATATTTTCCAAGAATACACCGAGGTGATATCAAGTACAGTTTCTGCGAAACACAGCTTAATAAAAAATTCCATCTAAAGTTTCCAAACCGGAAGTTAGTTGTTGACCATGCGTTATCTACTTATATAATGATGTAATGTCTATCGTTACGATACATGTGACTAACTAAGTCAAGTGATATGGTTATCCCAGGGTTGGTTTCCCCTCAGGGATAAAGAGTGCAAACAATTAAATGATATCTCGTATGAAAGGACTAAAGAATTAAAATATAAGTCCCTGTTTTACTTCTTCAGGTAGAGAGATAGCAAAGAAATTGCTATTTTTATGATAAAACGAAAAACAAAAAGTACCACACATTCGGAACAGTTCCAAAATCCAATAGCAATATTGATATACCTAAAGCACACTCATGACCTCTCATTTTTGTGGCTTTGTATAATCACTTCAAAACTATAAATGGCAGTGATAAACTAGTTACATGGGACAGCAATCTCCCCTCTTAGTAAAATGATTCGGTCATGCGCATGTTGTTTTTTTTTTTACATGTGAGGAAAATGCCAACCCTCATATATAACCGAGCTAACAGTGCTATTATAAAGAACGCTATAATCTTGAATATAATATATTAAATTTTCATGACACAGAAGTTGTCTAAAATATAATATTGCTTCTATTAAAGAGAGTTGATGGCCTCAACCTTCATTGAGGAGGCGTTGTGGTCGTGATAGTATGGTTGTTCGATTTATAACTACATATGTAATTAGTGCCTATCCCCACTAACGATAGGAGTTTAAATCCCGTTCATGGCGAGATGTACTCTATACAATATTATGTGATAAACGTTTTCAGTGTCTTGCGGCAGGTCGGTAGTTTTCTCCGGGTACTCCGATTTCCTCCACCAATAAAACTTACCGCTATGATATAATTGAAATTTTTTTGAAAGTGGCGTTAAACATTATAGCACACTAAAATCAACCATCATTGAAATATTAAATAATACACAGGCCCTTGTTTTTAGTTGGGTTTGTGTTACGCGATCTTTAGTTTTATGTGTATGTTTTGTAGATCGTTGTTTGTCCTTTTGGCCGTTGTATTGTCTGTCCTTCGATTTACGAATTGTGCTTACCCCTTTGGTATTTGTAAACTCTTGTTATTAAAATAACTACACTAGTGTAGCAACAGAAGAGCATTTTAACGCGAATCCTTGTATCAAAAAGGAACGATTGCTATCGTCGTTATCATGTTTCACTTGACTAACAACTACTTACATTATTTACTTAATCTACAGGTTTAAGTAAATGTGTTCATTAAAATTGTATATTTTGTAATGTATATATATATCTTTAAGTTATGTCTACCTTATATGTATATCACCACTGTGTTACTAGCTTTATTTTGGACGAACATTATAATAATAATAATAATAATAATAATAATAATAATAATAAAAAAAAATAATAATAATAATAAAAAAAAAAAAAAAATAATAATGTCATGTCTAATTTACGTTATTTGTGTTTTTTACGCATAGTGGTGTCCAACGGTGTCTTCAACCTATGTCAACTTTTGAAATATCATATTCAAGGTATGCCACCAAACATTATATTACAGGTGTTTATATAGCAATTAATGACATTTACAGGTAAGTAAATTTGGAAATGCAGGTCTCAAAAGTGAAATGTATTATCAAAAAAACAAAAAACAAAAAAAAAACAATCTAAAAATATTAGAATAAGTCTGTTAAAATTTAATAACTTGAAAAAAAAATAAACTTTTGTAAAAATTTATATATAAAATAAAAATCTGGTAAAATTACACAAAAATCTGTAAATAAAAAAGATGAAAATATAAAAATTTTGAATAATTTAAATAAACAATTATTAAAAAAACAAAAACAAAAAACAATCTAGATATATAAGAATAAGTCTGTTAATATATAATAATTTGAAAAAAAAATAATTAAACTTTTGTAAAAAAATTATATATACAATAAAAATCTGGTAAAATTACACAAAAATCTGTAAATAAAAAAAGATGAAAATATAAAATTTTAGAATAATTTAAATAAACAATCTTTCTAAAACGTATGAATTTAGAATATTATATGATACTCATGGAATTAAGCAATTTTTTTAAAACCTAAATTCAAAAGTTTTTAATATTTATTTATAAATTTAGAATTATCATAATTTCTATGATTTCTAAATCGAACATTGTTTTCTCTAATTTTTTTTATTATTTCCACATTTCACAGCCGATTGTGAAAAACTTGTTCTCCTCACTAGTGAATTTAACTGTTCTCGGCACCTGATTGGTCAATTTTTATTCTGTCGGGAATACTTTCTCTCCAACTGTGATCGATCATTTTATAAAATATTGAAAGATATTGTAGGCCTAAATACCATTTACATGTAAAAAGTAACTTAATTCCATTTTCGTGATGCGTGTGGTTAAACGTTTTACTGCTGTGATGTGCGCCCTGTTTGGAGGGACTTACCGGGAACAGAACAGTTGACATTCGAACGTTTCGAACTTAGCCTACTCGATACATGGATACACGTAAAGCTTCCTTGGTTACCGTGTAAACAAAATCGCGATCGTGTCGTCTGCAAAATAAAAGATGTCCCTAAACGAAATTTTGGAAAGGGGACAAAGAGTCAGACTTCTCTCGGTTGAATAGGGGATCACAATAGGGAAAAATGAAAACTTTTGAGTTCCCATTATGGGAGATCAAACTCGAGAATGGAAAAATTCTCACTGAAACAAGATACAGGTTTGACGTCCTAACTGAGCCTGAGGTATCAAACGATCCAGGAAATTCTGACTCACCTCCTACAGTATCCGAGGAGCTTATGCATTTATTTCAGTCTGAAATATATGAATCAGATGATTCATCGGTTTCAGCTGTTCCGCCATTGTTGTTATTATAATTGGAGATCCGTCCGCGCAAATATTTCGTTGGACATCTCATTTTTCAGGAAATATAGACAAATTTAAAAATATTTGTGTTTCGTTAAATACTGTCGTTATAAAATATCAAAAGTTATAATTTATTTGGTTTCCTTTAAATATTTGAAACATCTATATCATTTTGCAACCATGGTAACAGGATGCGTAGCAATCTCTCAAAGGAAAGACTAAAGGGGCGGTATAAAGGTTGGGAGAATTTGCATATCGATTTAAATTTTGTTGTTTTAAAAAATTAGAGAAACAGATTCTTACATTGTTGTGAGTGAATTATCGGAGTTCTCCAATCTCGGTAGTTAAATTATGGCTCGGACTTAAAATTCCATAATTTAACTACCTCGATTGGAGAACTCCGATAATTCACTCACAACAAAGTAAGAATCTATATTTCTCTAATTATTGTTCAATTTTCACACTTCTCAACCCGTGTGAGAAGAAATCGATAATCAACGTGTGGATCACTTTGTTCTCAGTCGCTGATTGGTCAATTACGCAATTACGTCTCAATCCGTAGGTGAGATAAGAATTTCACGCTACTTTTCCCGTAAAAATGTTACGTTTCGCAAAATGTTATTGTGTCAATAAAATCGTTTAATTAACGTAACTAACCGTAATTAACCGTACCGTCATCAAGAACTCCTCTTCTGGAATCTTGTCCCTTCTCCATCATTGCTTCAAAAACATTCCTTAACGGGTGTGACGTCAATTGAAGTATACGTCAGTGACGTCATTGAACGTCGATTTGAGAAAGTGAAAAACGGCCATATATTTTGTTAAATTAGTGAGAAAAAGAATCAAAACATTTTTTAGTGGTTCATTAGAGAAACAATCTCTAACATTGTTTCCCTTTTATTACGATAATTTCTCAAATCTCGATAGTTAAATTTTTACATTTTAAAGTTCTCGTTAAAACCTCGAACTTTAAAATGTGAAAATTTAACTATCTTGATTTGAGAAATTATCGTAATAAACAGGAAGCAATGTTAGAGACTATATATCCAAAATCTAAGACAATTGTATTTTTAGCAATTTGTAATGTGATTGTGTATACTGATTGTTTTTGGTTATTTTGATAAAGTATGATAAAAAAATATCTGTGCCAATAATATCTTTAATTTATTTTCATGAAGTATGATAAAAAAAATATATCTGCTTGTAATATCCTATTTTATTTTCATAATGATTGATGTTAAAATATATGTGCTTATAATAATATCCTAATTATTTTTATAAAGTTTAATATTAAATATATGTGCTGATATACTGATTTTTTGTTTGTTATTTCCATAAAATGTGATTTTAAATACTTACTTTCTACTTACTTTATTCATTAAATATTAATTGTGGACTTGGAGTACATTGACATCTCCCCTCGATTTTACACTAATTAAACATGACTAGTCATGTTTATATAACAAGCAACCTATTCAACCTATGCCAACAATCTTTCTTACCTTTTAATATATATTTTTTAAAATGTTGGCATAGGTTGAATGAACCTGTCCAACACATATGGTGTTGTGTTTTTGTTTTGTTTTTCTTCGTCTTGTGTACCCTATGTTTCCAGTGTCTGTGGATTGTCCAAATTTTTATTTCTCCTTCGGTATTGTCTAACGTTTATTTCAATGAAGCCATCAAGCATATGAAAAAAATATCAAAACCGTAGAAAGATGCCAAATCCATACCTCTAACACACAAATACATGACCTCTAACACACAAATACATGACTGCTAACACACAAATGCATGACCACTAACACACAAATACATGACCGCTAACACACAAATACATGACCACTAACACACAAATACATGACCGCTAACACACAAATACATGAACACTAACACAAATGCATGACCGCTAACACACAAATACATGACCTCTAACACACAAATACATGACCGCTCACTTTCCTAGCTTGAATACAGGCACTTCAATAAATGCGAAAGTGGCGGGTTAAGCTTTTGCTATGGGCCCAAACTTCCCCTCTTAGTGAAATTATGCGGTCGTCCAAGTGATACAAGCAAAAGTAAATTATTACCACCATTAACATCCAGAGACATGTGAAAAGTCTTAAATCTTCATATATCATCTAATTCTTCATCTCTAGGTTGCACAGCAGATACCGTCGTGGCCGCGATCGCATGGTAGTTATATTAGCATATGTCTATCTATGTCCAAAGTGTCTATTGCTTTTACATTTGTGAGTTCGATTCGAGCTCGTGGCAGTTGTCCTCAGCTCAGCCTTGCATGATGCAATCAGTGATAAGCAGCAGGTCTAGTATTCGTCGCGTTTCCTTCATCAGTGAAATAAAAACGCAGATAATAAATTTAGTGTTCACGAGGGGTTTCTGGAATAATCTTCATCAGGTACTCTCAAAATCGAAAGATTGGAAAACCAACTAATTTACGGTCATGTTATAACAGCAATATTATTAAAGATGGCGTTATACATATAATTTCCTTATTCTTATTTCACAGACATTCTTAGGCGTTTTATTATTATTATTATCATTATTGTTCATCAATCGTAGTACATTTAATGAGAATACAACGTTATTAGGTTAATAATGCACTGCTTATAAATCAAGTTATTTAAAGTGTTTATATTAAAAAATTACAACTATGAAATATACAAAAGTGATATCGATCAAGTACTCTAATTTATGCCTTTTTGTAGAGGTACTGTGCGTAAGGAGTTTTTTTCTGTACACACCTTCACAACTTTTAATTTTTATATGTTATTTTCTAAAATATTTATACAGTCCATCCAATTAGTCAGCACAATTGAAACTATATTAAACTGTCTAGGTTTATTACTATTTACCTGATTGGAGCCCTGTAATTGTATTTTAGTCCAAATCCAACTACCATACGATCATGACCAAGACCACGACGGCCCCGTATATGTCTGATATAAATCATAAAGTGTAATACAATTTTTTTTTTTTTTTTTTTTTTTCTTTTTATTAATCTTTACTTTATTTTCAGTTGCTTTTTCTGAGATCTATGGATATGGTTTCAGAACTTATGAATATTGTCCGCCATTAATCAACATTACGACACCAGTAGAGCAACAGGAAGATAAACAAGGAATGTACAGTCTGCGTTCTTTTATTTACCCACAATTCTTTGCAGCAATATTTGCAGTCTGTAAATATCTAGGACTAACAACTAATGGATATCTGGTAACTATAATAACACTTTTTCGAGTTGAGAACCAATGAATGTTTGTTCATTACTATGATAAGTATATTCATCTCTAATCTGGGCATTAAAATGATTAAAAGTTGATGAAACTATATGTCATGCAAGGAACAAGACAATCGATCAAAAACATACAATGGAAATACAACAGAGTCAAGTTAAAAAAAACATAGTATATATCACAGTTAGTAAAATAACAAGAGGCCTAAGGGATGATAGGATCCTATTAACCGGTTTAGCCTTATCACATTTTTGTACCTGTCTCCAGGCAAGGCCTCGAATTCCTACGTCATATGTTGTGGTCTCTTTTATATTCATTTGTTTGAGGTGTGAGTTGTTTGTTTTTGTTGATATTAGTGTATTCGTTGACCATCACTTCTAAAACTTCCCTTTCATAATAATTGTATAAGATTTACAGTTTAACAAATGCTGCTCTCCTTTCGTAAGTAACGCCATTCCGAATTTAAACCGAACAAATATCCCCCTCTTTCTTTCTTTTTTTTTGTTTGTTTTAGAATATGAGCTATTTATTATTAATAAAATTAACGTTCTCCTCCCTCAGGCATAGGTGACCTTAGCCAAGTTTGGCTATCCTGTTTAGGCACTTTGGTTTTATTACTCTCAAAATTTAAATTATTTGGCTTTCCAATCTTTCGAGCGTATCCGATGAAGGTTATTCCAGAAACACTTCGTGCGAACTAAATTTGATATGTACGTTTTTATTATTATCATCTGCGGATTATGCCCTTTGAAAATGAGGGTCATAACAATAACTTACAGTAGCCCCAAAAGAGCAACATCCTGCTTGCAATGGACGTTAATGGCACAATGCAGGCCATACTCCGTTAAAACAAATACATGGGTGGTAATAAGTAGAACTTTCAGTGCATTGTCATTTTCTCAAATTGCTATATTCTCGCTAAAAAAATATCAAACAGATGGGTCAATATGAAAGTGTAATAAGACGTGCTTCCGGTGTGATATATATAAAAAATTCTTAATATTCAATTATTTATAAACACGTCTTGATCATGAATAAGGGTAATAACAAAATTACCGAACTCCGAACAATCTTCCAAAGGGAAAGTAAAAACTCATAAGTATATAAACAGACAAATTCAGTCAACAACCGGAAAACTGTGAGGGAAACCGTAATGACCCTGACTTGGTACAGGCATTTCCAAAGAATTTAGTCTAAGAAATAATCAGTAGAATGTGTTGACTTTCGTCACATTTCTTTGCTAATGATTGTGGAATCAGTTCACAGTATTTGCTGTGATATTCATTCAACAATGAAAGGCGATTTAACACCAAGCGAGAGCGGAACGACCTTGTTTCATTAAGTATTACGTTTGACTACAACACATTCTGATAGGCTGATTTAGTGGGGATCTGACCTTGTAAGGCAAAAATATTATATCTAAATGTACTACCGGTATTAGGCATTATGAATATGGAAGTTTTAATTTTTAAACATTTAATTCATAATCAGGAAAGTATTTATTATTGAGTGTAATTAGTATTCCCGCGTAAGATTGGGCTAAGTTAATCAGTGGAAAGCAAACACAACTATCTGCTATCATTTATAAATGTATGTATAATATGTTGCGAGTGAGAGATAGAAACTTTATGTGGTTGAAATATGTAAAACATATATTGTGTAATTGTGGTTTTAATTATATTTGGGAGTCACAAACTTTTATTAATGAATTGTGGTTGAAACACTCAATTAAACAAAATCTCACTGATCAATATCTCCAAACGTGGCTTTCTTCAGTAAACGACTCTCCGAAGGCACTGAATTACAGAATATATAAAGATAATTTGGTTTTCGAAAACTACTTAAATATTTTAAATGATAAGGATAATTTGACATTAAGTAAATTTAGAACAACAAACCATAAGTTACCAGTCGAAAATGGTAGATGGAAAAACATAGCCAGAGAGAATAGAATATGTCCCTTATGTAATAATGGAGAAATTGGAGATGAATTTCATTATCTATTTAAATGTCAGTATTTCGGCAATCAAAGAACAATTTATATAAAGAAAAACATTCGTATAAATCCAAACATAATAAAGTTCAAACTATTAATGACATCAACTTCAAAAATAGAACTTCAAAAATTATGTCGTTTTGTCAGAATTATTAATAAAGGTGTGTCGACTCCCGGTTAACCTCTTGTTATGACCTGTCTGTATATATTGTAAATAGTGTACATATTTTCATATCTCTATACCTGTATGTATTATGGTTTAAGAGAAATAAAGAATCTAATGATATGTCATTGAGAATCGTTAAAGAACGAGTTTTCTGACTTGGCTTTTCTTTAATTGATGCATGTGATTTCCCTTGTTATTTGCTAAACATGTTTTAAATAAATAAAATTAGACCTGTCTAAAGGGGACACCATCAGTAAATTTAATGTCTGACGAATACAGGATTTGGGTTTATTAAGGTTTCGGTGTATACATGGTTGATTGTTTTGTAAAGTATGCCACATTCCATTAGCTTCACTTTTAAGAGTTTGAAGATACCAAAAGGGTAATCAGAATCCGTAAAACAGACAAAATAATGGCCAAAAGAAAAAAGTACAAAAGTACAAACAACGATCTACAAAACATACACATAAAACTAAAGATCGAGTAACACGAACCCCACTAAGAACCGGGGTGAACTCAGGTGCTCGGAATGGTAAGTAGCTCCACGATCATGCATTACGGTCATAATATTTTCGATCCTATAGCTACCAATCAGAACGCTACATGTATATTATACTGAATATAGGTGTTCTGATTGGCCATTTTCACAAATCATACTCAAACATTTTTATGACATCAAGTCTCATATAATAATAACTAAAAGTTATTGTGCAGAGACCATGATTGAAAAGATAATTTCTTCCTAAATTGATTTTGTTTGTAACCCATTTTAAAATTTTATTTTATTTGTCTTGTTGTAGGTTGGTCGCATCATACAGTCGATAGTTACATCTTTCACCACAGTGGCTGTGTTCAGGATATCAAAGACAATGTTCACGTGTCGAGGAATTGCATTTCTTTCCGCGATTTTAACCACATTTTCATTACATTTGTCTGTTCTTGGAACACATACGTTAATAAACAGCTTTATTTCCCCATTCTTGTTCATTTCCCTCGATTTTATATTGAAGCAAATTATTACTTCTCCTGATCATGAGAGAAATTGTGAAGCAGCTGATACACAAGATATTCAAGAAAGTTTTCCATTCAAAGATAACACTAAGAACAACGGATATGCAATAAATGGCGACGCATGTGATATCAACAGTACCCATAAAGTAATTACTGAGTCAAATACGGTCAACAATAACGTCGGAAATGTCTCAATATCAAAGAGAAATAACCCCAATGGACAATCGTTCGCATTATGTGCGAATGTCATCAAGCTGATATCATCTGGTGTCGCTTTAGCTATTCTGTGCTACACACGACCAGATACATTTATATTCCTTGCCATTTTAGGCTTATGTTTTCTGATTGCTTTCTACAATTTAATTCCATTGATAAAATTATTTTACCTGTCAGCCACTCTCGGTGGTGGTTTTATAATAGGTGTAATAGTTGGTGGTGCCATAGATTCGTACACGTACGGAAGTTGGTTTCTTTCACCTTTGCAGTGGTATCGATTGAACGCAGCGTCTCATATTCCGTCAATTTTATACGGATCTCAAAGTCCGTACCAATATATATTCGATATTTTTGCTTCGTGTAAAACCGACATGTGGTTAAACGTTTTCTTTTGCATTGCTTTGACACTAACGATAACACGATCGCAACATATGGATTCAAGAGACCGGAAGTCTATATTTAGTCTAGTCATTACCTCATTCTTCGTATTGATGGTTTATTCAATAATAGGACATAAAGAAATCCGATTTGTTCATAACATTTTAGTGGTTTTAAATATTTTGAATGCCTTTGCATTACATGCAGCTTTGCAATATGTAAATAATTTCCTAAATCTTGCCAGAAAAAACATCCAAGTTATAATTCTTTTGTTTTCCGTCCTTTTCGCTATTAATTCGTACATTAATTTTCCGCAGTATCAGAAAAATATCAATTTACCATGGAACACCGTCACCCCTAGTGATTCGTCGGACATTAACCAATGCTTACATTTCATTGGACAAAGTAACAATGTGACCGGTGTTTTTCTGGACGGATCCATTTACATGACAGCGGGATATTCCATCTTAAATCAAGATGTGCCATTGATCACATTAATTCATCACGAATATCACGAATACAGACCTGGCGGATATAAACCGCGGAGTGATCTCCCTTACAAATCACCAAATAACATACGGGTTATTAATAGATACTCTGACATCATTGACGTCACCAACATTCATTATTTATTAAAACGTCTACTGGAAAGTCATGAATATAACGTAATTGTTGTAGGAAAGAAAAGGGCAAAATCTTTTCATAGCATTGGATTCAACAAAAAACTGTTTACAACAGGTCAATTTTCTGTTTTACAGCGCGAACTTTGGCAAGAGAAAAAACGAAAATTATTAGAAACAGGAATTAATATGCCTATAGGCCTAAATGCTACGATACTGGAATACGAGGCCAGTTGGTTGTATACCGCGGGTCTGTACAGCAAAGCTGTTGATCGTTTAGAGCGAACTATTCACCTAAGCGACAAAAGAATCCGTCCTTTTCAAATCCTTGGTGCCTCCTACGCAAATCTTGATGATTATTCTAAAGCAAAAGAAACTGAAGATAGATGTATATCAATACACGGTCCCTCTGCATGCAGACAACCCCAGCCACGAATTGTTATTCACGATGAATATAATGCATTCAGTGTGAACTAAGGAACCAATCATTTAACTTTTCGGGGGAATACGGTTTTTTTTCCTTCCGAGCCTGCATTTTTTTTAATGCGAAGTTAAAATTGGATTAATTCATTTTTTGGACATGTAAATTCGATATTTTATCGTAAAAATTTTCCAAAAAATATCTTTGATAACTGTAGGGTCAGGGTTTTTCTGTTTGTATTTTTTGTACCTTTCAATTTATCATTTTTGTCCTTTAAAACCTGGTGACATATATTGCTTCTTAGAGATTTTTTTTACCTCCATTTAGGGGGTACCATACACTACAGGGAGATGACTCTTTAAAATCAGTTGAACGTTTTGATCATATGATGTTTGTATGCATAGTTCAAGCATCTCGGTGATCAAAACCACAGAGAGAAAAGCTGCTATGTGGCTAGTGAATTTATAGCTCCGAGTCTGTTGGTTGGAATTTGTTAAAATTTTGATATTTATTACAGTGAATATATTCAAACACACTGCCAAAAAAAAATTAAAAGAGCAGATCAAATTTTACCTGAAGTGTATGGTACCACCTTAAATGATCGTTTCTGAACAATGGGCAAGTATTGCTTCAATTTAATACTTTAAGTGTAATGACAGAAGGAATGAACCAACTTAATGTGTGTGTAACCTGTTTTATTTGTTTGTTTGTGTGTGCTTTTTATGTATTTTGTTAATTGTATGCAGTGTTACACATGGTGTTGGTGCTTGCGATACACTACGCATTACACGTGAACGCATTTGATTGTGTATCTTTACTTATAATACACGTGTACGTTATCTACGTCAGTTTATGGTAACGAAAGACAACAGCGGGTAATTCTATGTATCTGCACCAATTGTTTTTCACTGTCAATATAAATGCGTCATGGATAAAACAAGTAGAAACACGCACGTCAATATGTTCAGCTAAACTACTTGGTTAAATGATACGGTTTGGAGTTATGGTGTTAAACCTACTTTCAACAATATTGCAGCTATATCGTAACAGTTTTGGAGGAAACCAGAGTACCCTGATAAAATCACCGACCTGTCGCAAGTCACTTACAAACTGTCTCACATAATGTTGTATCGACTACACCCAGCCATGAGCGGGATTCGAACTCTCAACTTTTTTCTGGAGATAGACACTGATTACACAGGTAGTTGTAAATCCAATTACCATACGATATTAGAAGATACGTTTACACTACTCAGGACACAATTTATATGTTAATGCTTACGTCACAAATACTACGCAGAGTGAGTTGTACGTGTTTTGACGGCAAGCGCCCTAAAATCTGTCTCGTATGATACTGTTTGTTGAGCTTTAAACACATACGCTGAGAATCAAAAATATGTTTTATGTGTACTTTTATATATATTGATATTGTTATGTTTGGAGTGAAAATGAAAATAAAAAACAATCTGTGTTTTTAAGTGGACAGGAGTCGTGAGGTTCAGTGTACATGCCAAGATCGAGTGGCGCCTGGCCTTTACGTCTTATTACATAAAGCTAACAACGACTTAGTTTTATTTTATGATACAAAATATAAAATGTGGTGGCTGAAACGAACACTGATATTAACAACTCCTTCAACCAATGGCGAAAAAGTTCAAATCGCAAAACGATGAGGGATTAAGGTGTTTAACGCCTCTTTAACATTATTTCAGTTATATCGTGGCGGTAAATCACAAAACGATGACAAACTTCGTGGTTACATGACTAATAACATGAAATGGACTTTGACAACTGATTTGAATTTAATTTAATTTAATTTAAACATATTTTATTGTCTAAATAATTACAAAAGAATCAGACACACAAATATCAACTGTAGTTGACAGGGGCTCAATAAAATGGGGACAATTCACAATCACACAAAATATATGACGATTAAACTAAATACAACGGATTGATTGATTGATTGATTGATTGATTGATTGAGAGTAAAGGGACAAACGGGGTAGCGATTCTGTTACTGCTACTGCATCGCTACCTTTCTGTTTAAATCATTTAACAAAAATAAGTCCACGACATATATCTATTAATATACAGACAAATTAATTCACATATATTTATCTAATGCTTCGGATCTTACTTACAAAGTATTATGATAGAAAAGTTTTGTTTTTTTTCGTTTTATCAAATTAAATGTGCAAAGTAAAAGGTTTATAGCTTTAAACCTTAACAGATTAACTTTATAGCAATCCATTTCTGCATCATTAATTATATCAATTTATTATTTTTAAAATGTAGAGGTTGAATGAATGTTTCCTCGCATGCGTGACTGTAGAAATAAGTATTCTAGATGTTTAGTCTTCTAACACACAAACATTAAAACTTCAATGCTTACAATAATTATTTCGTTCTCGTATCCAAGTGCAATCTACAAGTAACTTACTGTTATATGTGCTTCGTCTATGCTTCGCTTGATTGTTTGTCATGTTCGTAGTTATAACATGCTGGAACATGTTATTGTTGACATATTACCATTGGGTGGTGTACCAGTCTCGTTCCATGCTGGGTTAGGATTATGGTGTTTGGCGCCACTTTCAACAATATTTCAGCTATATCGTGGCGGGTAGTTTTGTTGGTGGAGGAAAACGGAGTACCCGGAGAAAACCACCGACCTTCCGCAAGTCACTGACAAACTTTATCACATAATGTTGTATCGAGGACAGGTCGCCTGTGTGCGATTCGAACTCGCAACGTTCCCAACGGTCGTGTTACGGACAATGCTTTTTAGAAGAATAGACGGGGCTTTTTTTTTTTAATTAATTTTTGTTTTATTAACATGTATTTATCAGGTTCATGTGTGTTGCTTGTTTAAGGCTCTTGATTCATATATTGAAGTGTGCGTGTACTTTAAATGAGTGCGATTGTGATTTCATTTAGCTTTAGCATGAATAGCGTTACAAAAAAAACAACAAATAATGCTTTATTGTTTAAGCTTTAATTACCTTTTTTAAATTAGGAAATTACCTTATTATGACAATTTTTAAATAACGTTGTTTGTTTGTAAAATGGTGATATTAACATTCTTCATTTTGAAATTAATCACATTCTAAAAATAAAATCTCTACACATAATATCACATTATTAATACTCGTACGAGCATTTTCAGTTAAGGAAATTAAAGTCAGATATAAGCGTGCATTACACTATATTAATTCCAATGTTGAAGTCATTGCTACAAAATTCTACGGTCGTCATCACGATGTGGTTGACCGTTACGAATTATCAATTTCCCAAATGTCAATTTATATTTTCTCTTTTACATAGATTTCTTCTTTCCTCCATCACCCACAAGACGTGCACTGCACTTGGCTATGAGTAACACCGTGTGTGGGTGTCACTGCACTAGGCTATGGGTAACACAGTGGGTGGGTGTCACTGCACTTGGTTATGAGTAACACAGTGGGTGGGTGTCACTGCACTAGGCTATGGGTAACACAGTGGGTGGGTGTCACTGCACTAGGCTATGGGTAACATAGTGGGTGGGTGTCTTATAAGAAACAAGAACTGCTGACCCTTCGCGAACACTTGAGTTCATCCCCGTTTTTGGGGTTTTGTGTGTGTGTGTGTCCGTGTTGTTCATTGGCTTGGTATTCTGTGTTGTGTTTTTGATTTGACTATTTTCGTTCTGAGTTTTATGTTCAATGTTGTCTGTTTCTCTGGATTGTCCATTCTTGATTTTTTCTCTAACGTTTATTTTATTAGGGATGATTCTGGCAAGAAAATAAAATAACTGAAAATCAATGATAAAAGAACTGAAACCATCTACATCCCTTTTCCAAATCTCCATTTTTGACTTGTTCTGGCAATGTCCTGCAGCATTGGAAATTTATTTTTCAGAGGAAAATAGCTGAAATCAGTTAAATAACCGAAAACATTCCTTTTTAATAATGGTACACTATATTTGATATGTATCTAATATATTAAGTCGTATCTCCCTTCTCGTATCACACGAATAACTCCTATTAGTTTATACTATCGCTTATCTAACATTATATACTTTTTCTCACAAAAAATATTTTTGTCATGATCAATTGCCTTTCACAAATCACTACATTTAACTTTTATTAAATGATCAACATTCGTCATCTGATACCGAGCAATTACCTATAATTGTATACATACAAGGTTAAAATATTGTAGATAAGAACGACAAAGTGACATAAGAAAAGTTGACAAGTATTATTTACTACATCAGAAATCTTCACTTTTATGTTGTATTGATAAAGTTATTCATTTTTTTTCTTGACATGTTCACCTTGCTTTTGCCTTGTTTATTAAATCTGACCTGGACCGCAATTTGTTTACCTAGACTTTTTTGAAGGAAATGCGAAAATGTTATCAATTTGTAATGAAAATTGGATTTCAAAGGAAAATGTTAAATCTGGTCAAGACCACAAATTTTGCCTCATCTTTATTGAAGGGAACGCGAACATGTTATCAATTTGTAATGAAAATTGGATTTTAAGGAAAATAATACAAGTTAAATTCAATATGACTCTCAGTAAGACTATTACTTTTATAAGTCTAAATTAAATTGAGAAAAAGAATTATACAGCCAACCCTGTCGTAAAGGACACATCACAAATCACTATCTATAAAGGACACCTCTATATATCAAATAACTGTCTATAAAGGACACCTCTATATATCAAATAACTGTCTATAAAGGACACCTCTATATATCAAATAACTGTCTATAAAGGACACCTCTATATATCAAATAACTGTCTATAACAGGCAAACCCATTTTCCCCATTAATGAAAAGTGCATATAATTTTAACCTATAAAATAAAGGGCAATTGCTCCAAAAAGCCACATTTTCATAGTGAATGGCCTTTATATACAGGTTGGACTGTACATGGGAAAAGAACACAATGTTTGAGAGCTGTTTATAGTGTTTTATTTGTGGTTTTCACTGAATTCCTTCTGACGGAAACATAAATATACAAACATTAAAGAAATCAGGATTAAACGAGTGGGTATGATAAGAGTCAATGTTTGCCCAATCTCAGAAACTGTTTATGTAGATATAATATTAAATAAAATCATTGAAAGGCAAAAAAAATAATTTTGGGGATAATTTCACTTTGTACTTTGTTGTTTAGCAACGTAAATGGAGGAGGGTCCAATTAATCATTGGAAATTCAAATATGGTGGTTTTATTTCAGATATCTTTCATCGTCTTGTCAACAAAATGTTATAATATGTGTAGGTACATTCTACAAATGATATTCCAATGCTCTATGGTAGCATATACTATTTTTGCGTAGTTGTGTCACCCTAGCAACGGTTTTGTAAAATTACATTAGCCTATATTATTGCAATTAAAAGTTGAATTTTGACATCTACGATCTTTTTACTTGTTATTTGACTAAGCGGTACATTTTTTGTCAAGCTATACACACTACAAATGTCATTTCATATTTCAAAAGTACATTTTGATATTTTTATTCATAGTTATGGCCGGGCCTTAGCAACAGGTTTCTCCATGCAAGCTATTTTGCTGTAGATCTCATGGATCTTTTATCTAATCAAGTAGAAATTTTCTACAACATCTTAGCAGCGACATCTTATCATTTACTAACCAGTATATATTATAAATATACCTTAAACCTTACAATATCCCTAGTAACCAAATATTATCCTTAGTAACCACAGAAACTCGTCAATGCCGAGCTCTGTAAATTGCCTTTTTTCATTTAATAACCAAATGTTGATCTTTTAATTTGCTTAAATCATGGGAGGAAGTTATTCTCAGTAATTAGAATGTCAAGGGAACCAAGTCAGCTGCATAACATGGTACAGCGGCGCTACAGCGGCAGGAGAGGATATAATCCATGTTGAATTTTTTTTCAATGTGTCCATTAACACGGATGTCCTTCTAACTGAAAAATCCTTAACCCAATTTACCCCAAAATCGAGTCGATATCCCATTTGTTGTTATAAACAACATATCCATATATCAAATCAATCGGTTGAGGCTATAAACGTTATGGCACGGAAACATCGCTTGGACGGACGTAAGTTCGTCCGAACGAGGTAAGATTTAAGGAGTAATACCACTAAAGAATTCTCCATAGCCTTCTATGTTAAATTAAAAGAAATTGAGTTTTCATACAGATTCATCTCAAGTTTAATCTAAGTGACGCTCATATCTCATGGAACGGGTACCTAATTGGAAGTTTAACTCCGAAAATCAACATACATTTAATGGCATATAAGAAAAAAACAGACAGTCCGAAGATATCTACCGTCAAAAATCCTACTTTCACTTTCGATTTAACACAAATTCAGGTGGTTTCTTTCCAATGCAATCAATTTTTTATTTAAAACCAGAAGGACATCAAATATGGGCTTAAAATTATCCTAAAATATGTAGGTTTCTGCTGACATTCAGTATTTTGCAGTATCTAATAAGGTTTATTTTTTATCCAACAATGTAGGAATCCATTTTGTCTTTACGTACTACTCAATACATCCTTTTCGACTGGTACCCATGTTTAGTGGTATTACACCTTAAACATCAAACAGAAGAGAAAAAATGACAAATTAATGTAGATCTTGCTATGTGAAATCTTCTTGGTTTTATTTTTACTGCATACATTATAAAACTAGAACACTATAATAATCAAATAAATTGTGAAACCTAAGAAATTACTGTATCAGTATGGCTAGAAGTTCAGATAATTTTTTTTTAAAATCTTATAGCGGGGGGAAATAGATAAAAACAATTTTTTTAACATAGTTAAGTGTTAACAATGTAGGTCAAAGTTGCCTTATCTTGAATTAGTAAATGTACTATCAGGGAATCATATACTACCCGCATATGATTGCTAAGCTATATCTAGTAGCTGATGTCTAGTCTTAAAGGCACAACATTTTATCCGAAGTTTCAGTTAACAGTGACCTAACCATTAGTTAATACTATTGTACTTTTAATCAAAATCCATTGCTTAATCATACCTATATAGTAAATGAAAATTGAACCTATCCCTACATACCGGGTAATTAGCAACGGTGCTTCAGCGTAACATGGAGGCAACAATGACATATTGAGAAGAAAATCAGGCATTATCCAATACCAAATATCATTAATGTACTATCATGACTATACCATTTATTTTATTCAAGATCTGGACGTATACCCATAAGCTTACTAAAACCTATGGTGGTCGTACGGACGTGCCGACGGACAAGGGTACATTCTTATACTCCTTTGTGATAAGGGTAAACAATACTAATAATGCTTATCGAAAAAAGCCAATGTCACAGGTGCATTATATTCTTCAGTAGAAGCTTCATATCATTGTCATCATAAATGAACTGGGGTTCAGGTAAGTCTTTTGCGTCGGTGAGATGTGCACTCAAGTCACCTGAGTAATGAAGGTCAATATACATGTGACGAGCACATGACAGAAACTACAGAAACAACTGTCTGCCAGTCTCTGTCCACAATAATGCAGCATTTAGGTAGTCTTATATATTACCCTTTCTAACGGTCATTTTTATTTTCTGAACTTTATAATTTCTTCTTTTTCTGAATATCAAGTTATTTAGATACTGGTAGTGGCAATGAAGCCAGATGGTTCTTCTGAGTTTTAATGTACATGTTTATGCTATAAAGATTTGAATAAAAATACATGGCCATATGCGAACACGATATGTTTACCATAAATATATGATATATTTCTTTTGAGAATAAGTCGTGTTCTTTGTTTTTTTTAACACTTGCATGATTTTAAATTGTATAAAAGAGATAAATTTAAGTTCATTATTTCAGATTTTTTTTCAGTCGACACTAAACAAGGCAACAATAGTAATGTAAACCTTTATTATGCGATCCGTTTTCCTTACTTCATTTCTCTAATAGTATTTACTTTTATTTTTATAATTAAAAGTTGTGTGAGGGGGGTTCTAAAGAAAACAAAGACAAAATGAAATAAAAAAAGATGAAAAAAGACGAAGCATACCATGTGACTTTGTCAATACTAGTATGTTCATCTAAGATATGGTAACTGCATCGTGGCATATTGGTTAACGTCCTCGCCCGGATTTGTAAATTACACAAAAGGGTGGACTCGACTCGCAGCCGCAAGTGATAGAGATTACCAGTTACTTGCCTATGATCGGTGGTTCTCTCCGGGTACTCTGGATTCTTCAATCACTAAAACTGATCACCATGATATAGCTGAAATATTGCTGAAAGTAGCGTTAAACACTAAAAATCAAATCAAATCAACAATTTAAGGAACTGAGAACGTATAGCGTCAATAGATTCATACATGCTATTTTATAATCAATATTGTTCCAATGTTTTTTAAAATGATGTCTTGTGTTTTTAATGTTGGGGAAAACCGTGTTTTTTATTCCCATTGTGGTCAGTTCATAGTTTACCTGCAATCATCCAGCAAGATTAAACTTACATTCTAACACTCTAATGAATGGATACTGAAGTTATGAAATTAAATAAGTATCTTTATGTAAATTGTAAAATCATGGAAAATTTTAAAAACAACCAAAATAATCATTATTCAGTTCTTGAGAATTACATTTTGTATCTGTATAATAAATATCAAGTTATCTTATTTGTCATGTTTAAAAAAAATATCTGTTTGCTCTGAGTAGTTAACCCAAAGTGAAGTGCTATAATTCGATGGTCAAATATCTATGGACATTTGATATTTTGCTTTAACATTTAAAATAATGTCAGCTGTCAGCACATCAAAAATGTTTTCTTATGATGCATAACAATTTTGCTAAAAAAAAAATCAAAAAAATCGAAGATTCGAACTCACGATGTTGGTATCGACAGTCTGGAGCGACATCAACACTAACTCGGTTAGAGACGTATTACACGTCAGTCAGAAAATATAGTTATTAACATTTTACATGCTATTATATAAACTAAAACATTAACATATCCTGCTTGTATCTTCTGACCTGTAGCGGGGGATGGAGAACCTGAAAAGTTAACATTGACATAGATTATGAATATATTGTCTGACCTGGTTGTGTTAACAACATAAGCATGAGTGTATGAGCTGGGGCAACACTATCAGTTTGATAATAAACATTGGTTAGGAATATACTGTCTGACCTGATTGTGTTGGGGACAAAGGGGCAAATGGCGGAGCAACACCCTCCCCCAATACATACACACACACATTTTAAAATTTTGCAAACACTAAGGAAAAAGCTGTATTTTAGGCTTGGAAGCAATACATGCTATACATAACAAGAGGTATAAGGGCTTGTTTTGACACCAACTGATCTTTTTGTATTTGTGCTTCTCAGTTTTGATAGCTTGCCGCCTCTCCCCCAACAACCCAACCCCGATCCTTTCCTGAAACTTTCCATCACTTTCCGGTCCACTTCTGAACTCATGTGCTCCGGAAGGGTTAGCAATTCTTGCTCTACAGGTTGCACCCATCGTATTACTGACAAACGACAAAAACATAATCTGATATGGAAATTGCGTTAGACATCAGTTTAATGGATGAATACAAATACCGCAACTAGAACATGAACCCCATGTAAATGTCTAAGAGTAGTCGATGGTGGTCGGATTGATAGACATAATTTTCCAATGTTATCCACGTGTTAATCTCACTGTCTCCTTCTTATTTACATGTTTTATTGTTTGTTAGCTTGATCTCGCACGGAATATAGCTGAATAAACGTTAGAAAAAACCGAAGAGACAATCAAGAATGGACAATCCAGAGAAACTGGCAACATTGGGTACACAGGACACAGGACGAAAACAAACGAAACAAAAACAAAACACAGAAAACTACAAAGATGAGCAATATGGGCTTTACCAAAAACCGGAGTGAACTCCGGCGCCCGCGAAGGCCAAGCAGCTCCTGCCTCTCACAAGAAACTCACCATGTTACACATATAGTTAATTACAGATTAATACATGGGCATTTCCATATTGGCCTGGTTATCATCCCGAGACCCCCATATTGGCCCGAGACGCAATCGATGCCCGAGGTGTGAAAATATGGATAGTTTACTTCCGGTCATATTGGTCATACAAAAATGCCTTTATTTGAACTAAGTATGTAATAATATGAAATCCTGCATCCTTGACGTTCAACAATATATCGTTCATAAGAACTAGTCGTCATTATATAGACAGAATATCACGTATTTATACATACAGTAAATTAACAACTGACTCTTTTATTTTTAGGAAGGTGTCTATTTTTCTTCGTACCAGGAACCAATTTTTCATACAAAACAATAATCTGCAAATCATTTTTTTTGCATGAAAAATTCTGTAATTTTTCAAAAAATTTCTAGTTGAAAACTTCAGGGTCAGATTAACTATTTTTTTGTATTTTTCAGGTCATGATATTTTTAGCATAGAAATTTTAAAACAAAACACCACAATAAGTTAAATGGTCGTTCTCTTAACATGATATTTAATGGTGTTTGTCAAATTGTTTGCAATCTGCATGAAAGTTTGTTTGTATGTTTGTTTGTTTTATGGTATTTAACGCCACTTTCAACAATATTTCAGTTATATCGCGGCGGTCAGTTTTATTAGTGGAGGAAACCGGAGTACCTGGAGAAAACCACCGACCTGTCAGAAGTCACTGACAAACTTTATCACATAATGTTGTACTCCTATGCCTGATCGAGATTCGAACTCACAATATCAGTGGTGATATATACTGATTGCATAGGAGTTGTTTATAATCCAACTACGATACGATCACGGCCACGACTGTCCCCACCTCTGCATGAAAGAGGATTTATTTATTATGGATTCAATTCATTACATTATATTAACAAAACTTACCAATCTCTCCTTTCCTTACAGTAAGAACTTGCATTGATGGCACCGCTAATGGTCCTGTATATGTCTTACACATGAACATCATACTGTCTTCTCTCATCTCAAAACGTTTTAAATTAATTTGTACTATAAGTCTTGATTCATTGGCTGGAATAATAGAAGATCCCTCGGTTAATGATATGTTCTTGATTGTGTCGTTATACCAAGTAATCTTGTCAGTTTGACTTCCGGTTGAAAAGCTTATAGTCACCACATCTTCATATAATTCGGATATGTTTCTTTGCAGTATTGTCATGTGATGCATTGTAGTTACTGTGTTTGTATCTGATAAATTACTTTGGAGAGTTAGTGTGTTATTTGAGCACACAATTTTTTGGGTAAAAATAACGTCGTCTGCAAATACTTCAGAAAATAGAGAAATCAATTTTTGATTTAACAGACCCCCGAACTGCATCAGTTAAAAGAAGAGTTTGAGGAAACCAAAGGTGTAATCAGAATCCGTATATGGAAGAAGAACAGACAACACAATGGCCAAAAATAGGTACACAGAAAATCAAAGATCGAGCAACACTAACCCAACTAATAACCGGGGAACTCAGGTACTCCGGAAAGGTAATCAGTTCCTGCTCCACTAGTGGCACCCGTCGTGTTGACTGTAGTTTTAGTTTAAACCTATTTTATTTGCTAAATATAACAAATTGGGGTCGAACACAAGTTTTACCAACTGATGAAGTCTTCTCCTGAATACAGTAATTTACAATATGCATTATCATGGACTATGAAATGATATAATACGGTCAAACCTGTCTTCGTGAGTTTGAACTCTTAGCGCTACCTTCAATTCCATCCTTCTGTCATGTTGGTGGCCTATGTTAATTCTTGTTTTATTATAATTTGCCAAAACTTCTTTCCTGTTTCTTTTTCTAGCAGAATCAGCTATATCTCTCGTACGATTACGTGCGGGTGTTTCATCGGCAGACATTTAAGTCGCACAGACAGTAATTTATGCTTGAGGTGTGTTTTATGAGAATAAAAGAGAATGGATGGACATTTTACTTTAAGACTCGGTAATTGGTGTAAATTTATGTTTTTAATTTACTCCTTGCAAAAAAAAAACATCTGGACAAAAAAAAATCATCAAAATCAACGACAGTATACCTTTAAGAAAAAGGATATCACCTTTTGTTATTAAAGATATGAGAGAAAAAGAATGTAAATTATTCTATCAAATCTTGAAATAATGTGAACAAATTAGAGAATATCACTAGTTTCCTTATATTTTGAAATATCCTCATTGGATAAGAACTGTCACGTGATTAAAAACAGTTGAGTAACTCCTATGTAAAACACCACAGTCACTTGAATTTCTATCGATATGAACGAGTGAGAAAAAAACGTGCAAAAACAAATAAATATATACCTATATAGCAAATAATGGACCGGTACGTCACCAAAAAAATATTATATGGACCGAAGCTTCTGAAGTTCATGGACCGGTCCGTCACCAAACAAATATTATATGGACTGAAGCTTCTGACGTATTTTATACTTTTTATCTAAAATAATAATGCAGGTACCTGGCCGGTCCATATACTAAAATAGTGACCGGTCCATATACGAAAATAGTGACCGGCTGCGCTAACAAAGACAAATAGGGAAAATAAAAACGTAAAGTGTAATATACCTATATATCATATATTTAGATTAAAATACAGGTGTTTTGTATATGCATTATCAATGATTGTCCCAAGCCTATATCGTTTACGCTATATCGCATACACCTATATCGCTCCCCCTAAGACCTATATCGCATACCCTATATCGTATGGATGTCTTCTTCGAAGGCCGCGTTAGATATTTTTTTTTAATTTGAAAAGTGTTACAGTAGGTAAGATTTGGTTACAAAAAATTCAAATTAACCAAAAAAATTAAAATTTTACAATAGATTTTTCAGATTTTTGGAATTGTTATGGCTGTATATAATTATTAGTATTGTACCAAAACTTACAAATATAACAATTTGAATACATATGAAAGACATTTTAAAATAATAAATTTGAAAGGGGAAGTAACTCTATTCAGATCGAAATATAGTGAATATTTAAATACATGTATTATCAAAGGCATGGTTGAAATACATGATATAAGGACCATTACATATCAAAATCTGTATCACATGCCGTATCAACCCTCGACCTATATCAACCTTCGGGCCGGTGTCCCTCGGGGTGATATAGGATTCTCGGGTTGATACGGGATGTGATACAGATTTTGACATGTAATATTCAGTATATAATAGGCAGAGGCGGATTCAGACATTTCCACAAAGAAGTGATGCGATTTCTTTCTTTCAAGAAAAATCAAAAGATGCCGAAATGTATTTCAAAGCAAAAATTACAAAACATGGTAAAAAGAAAAATGACAAGGACGACATTGGAAATATTCTGTTAAAACATTTTTTACCAGTATATAATTTAGATAAAAAAGGGGCGCCTATGATAGGTAAAAGTATTATATATATATATTTTTTAGTTTGGACTGTTTGGACCGTTTAAATATTGATAGAAATTCATGTGACCGTGAAAACAACAACAATGACCGTCTCGGTGACGAGTACATATTAGATAAAAAAAATAGCAGTGTTATAGTATAAGCCGGCCATTTTGATATATATGTGGAATAAAAACCTAGATATCGCACGGTGTGTTTATCAGACTGGCAATGTGTATGTGCTTGGTGACATATGATACAAAAAAATATGAGCTGAGAGGTGTTTCGACTATGAACTAACAATGTAACAAGCTATACTGAATAAACTATTATGTTGCTAATAAATATATATGAGCTGTCTGCTTTGAAGGTGACCCCCACCCTTTAAAGGCTGTTTTCTCGAAGACTTGCCATCGGGAAAACAACATATATCGCGGTTTGACAAATTTTATTGTACGAACTTGACCTCAAATGAGATCTTTTCATTGGCTATAGTCGGCATTTTAACGGCCGATGTGTATACAGAAAATCTGTTGTAAGCCGTAGTTATGAATGCAATTTATATATAGCTACACTGACCTCATATGATATCTTTTCATTGGCTATAAATCTTTTAAAATCCGTAGTTTCGAATGGAAAAAGTTGTTCGAACTTGACCTCAAATGAGATCTTTTCATTGACTATAGTCGGCATTTTAACAGCCGATGTGTATACAGAAAATCTGTTGTAAGCCGTAGTTATGAATGAATTTTATTTATAGCTACACTGACCTTAAATGAGATCTTTTCATTGGCTATAGTCATGAGAAAATTTGTTGTAAGCCGTAGTTATAAATGAAGTTTATTTATAGCTACACAAAAAATCAATAAACACACAGATCAACTTATATAGGTCAACTTAATGTCTACCTCTAATGAGGGCAATAATTGTATATTGTCTACCTCTAATGAGGGCGATAATTGTATATTGTCTATCTCTAATGAGGGCAATAATTGTATATTGTCTACCTCTGACGAAGGCTGCTGCAATAATTGTATATTCTAACATCCGATTCCGAAACATTTCTCATGTTGTTAATGTCCTGATCATTGAACCACAACGTAATCACTGACGTCAAAGAGCTCCGGTCGGAATTGTTCTGTCATCTTCCGGTACAAGTCAATTAGGCATGTTTGACATACAGGCGACGACAAAAAGTAAGTATTATGATCATATAGTATTATTATATCTTGAATACAGAAGATGTCGTTATCGGTCGATTATTTTTGTTTGTTTTTACCTATATGTTTCTGTGGTTATCTTAATAGATTACTCATATATAGATAAAATGATGAACATAAACAATGAAAAATGCTAATAATGAGATTGAAATCATCAAATAAAGCTATAAAAAGTAGTCTATATGTGTAATTAAAGTACACAAACCCTTTGTAATGCTTATATACACAATGCACATGATAGTTTGCACTGGCGTGCCACCATGAATAGTTTTAGACTTACTACAGTAAAAAACACAATGCTTATTTATGTACATTCGTTCCGGCTGTCAGCCACTACTTTCCGGTTGGGTTCCAAAAATTGTTTTTCAGTAGAACCGGTTTTGTCTATGTAAAAAATTGAAAGAATAGCGAAAACAGCTCAATATCACAATTATGCTTCCTTTTTGTAATTTATTTAAGGTTCATTATAACAATTGTCAAGGGTATGTTCGATTTCCAAATTGATAAAAAGAAAAAACAAAAAACAAAAAATTTTCTTTAATGAATAAAAGTTGCTTAAAAAAAACAATAGCACATAGTCAAAATATTTTACATGTGGATGTTTTGTATAACATTAAAAGAAAGAAATACAAAACGATTTGTGCAGAATTGGTATTCGCCAAGTCACCTTCGACAGAATGGTCATGATTTTGCATAGAACTTATATTTTTTTTCTTTATTGGCTATGCAGTTGAATTATTGCAATATTCAAAGAGTGTTTGAACAAAAGTAGGAATTCTCACTGTTTATATAGATATCAAGTAACTCTTATTGTTTTCAAATAATATATTGAAGGACAATAAGAAATTTTGATTAAAAAAATAATAAAAATAAAATAAAAATAGGGAACCTCATCAGTAGCGTAATGGTTAGCGTGCTCGCCTCGAGTGCGATAGATTGTGGGTACGAACTGCGGTCTTGTCAAACAAAAGAATATACAATTGGTATTTGTTGCTTCTCCGCTAAGAACGCAGCATTAAGGAGAAAGAGCAAAGACTGGTTGGCTCGGAATCAGAATAATGTGTCCGAGTGGAGCGACATATCTACCCAATGACTGTTGTTAGCTCACCTTTCCAAAGGCAATGTGAGCTTTTACCATCACTTGGCGCCCGTCGTCCGTCGTCTTTCGTTCGTCGTCTGTCGTCCATTAACTATTCACATTTTAATCTTCTCCTCTAAACGCCTCAACCAAATGAAGTGAAACTTAGTAGGAAGCATCTATGGAAGGTCCTCTGTAAAGATTACTCATTTCGTCCCGGTCCGTTAACAAACATGGTTGTCACAAGCGATTCTTGCTTCTGATTGGCAGATTTAAAAACAAATCTTCTCCTCTAAAATTTCTTAGCCAAATGAACCGAAACTTGGTATGAAGCAACTATGGAAGGTCTTCTATAAAAATTGCTCATTTCATCCCGATCCGTTAAAAAACATGATCTCCACAGACAATTCTTGTTTCTAATTGGCCGATTTTATAAAATCTTCTCCTCTCAAACTGCTTAGCCAAATGAACCAAAACTTGGTAGGAAGCAACTATGGAAGGTCTTCTATAAAGATTGCACATTTCATCCCGATCCGTTGACAAACATGGTCGCCACAGACAATTCTTGCCTCTGATTGGCCGATTTCTAACAATCTTCTTCTCTGAAACTGCTTAGCCAAATGAGCCGAACTTTGGTGGGAAGCACCTATAGAAAGTTCTGTCTATATCATGTTTCCTCAAAGCAGAATGAAAGGTGAACGACATAGGCTCAGACCACTGATCCTCTATTTTCAGTGAGCAAAGCACGAACATCTGTCGTATTACAACTTGTACGAACGTTGCATTAATCGAGTACACCTAACATTTTATTTGTATACAAACTGCCAAAATCGTCCGTGCGGAAAGGAATTCAATACTACAGCCTTTGTTAATTTGCTTATCTGTAATGTTAATGTAAACATTATACTGTGAAGAAACTTAAATATCGTATCCATGAAGTTATTTCCACAGAGTGACTTACTTCGTTATCAACGAGTATAAAATTAAAATATTGCGTTATAAAAAGAATCTCCCACTACTCAATTGATGCGCCTGGACAGCTACTTAAAGTGAGTGTAGTGTATTGAGCACCAACCATGATGTCAGTGCCACAAAAAGCATAAAAAAAATCAAGTGTTCGCGACAGTAGCAATTTAACATAGAAATAACACACGATTTTGTTATTTAATTGTACAAAGTAGCTGAAATTAGCAGCCATGGCGAATATTCATACTATGGATCAGTATTTATCGCCTTTGAGATATTTCCTAATCATAACTATTGTTAAATTGCAATATAATGCTCAATAACAATAAGATCAGTGGTATTTACCTACTGACAAACCCGGTTATTTATAAATGACCCAACCGGTTTGTATACATGTTTACATTTTGACCAAGCCGGATTTCAAAAACATCTGTTGACATCATGTTTTAGGGTATAACTAGTGACTAATTGACTTTTCATCAACAAAATAGTATTTTAAGTAAAATCAATCATTCATCAATATTTTTTTTTCTTTCTAGGCAACATTTAATTCATTCGTAAATACAAGATATAGCGATATTTCAGTTGATTGTAATGATATTGAAGCCGGGTTCCTTATAACTTATAGAAAAATCTAATTTTACACTGCAAAAATAAATGATATTTGGACAAAAAATGAAATTAATAATAATAACAACCATAAAGCATCATAATTCAAAACATTATATACACAGTATATTTATAAATACTTGCGATAATTATACCGCGATAATTATACCGCTTTAAAATATCCCGGATGTTGACCAAACATTTTCGATCGGAGCTCTTTGACGACAGTGGTAATGTCATATAAACATTCACTTCAAGTTCCAGTGATAACATGTAAATTCTAACATAACATTTCAATAGACATTATTTATTACCGATAATAAAATAAATCTACAATCTAACTGAAATACTACTAAAGTTGGCATTAAACGCCAATCAATCAATCAATCAATCAATCAATCAATCAATCAATCAATCAATCAATCAATCAATCAATCAATCAATCAATCAATCAATCAATCAATCAATCAATCTATCTATCTATCAATCAATCCACAATATAAATCCACAATCTAGTTGAAATACTGCTAAAGTTGGCATTAAACACCAATCAATCATTCAATCAATCAAATAACACAATAAATCTACAATCTAGCTGAAATACTGCTAAAGTTGGCATTAGACACCAGTCAATCAATCAACCAACACAATAAATAGTTGTGACAAAGTAACAATAAATTTACACAATAATCTATAGCTAGAAGAGTGACTTTAAATTTACCTCATCAAATTATTTCTAATTAATATAACAGGAGTATTTGTCACCTAAGTCATTGTTTTAGAACATATATATTTTTAGCCAGTGTTTTAGAATATTTTTCTTTCTTTCTTTTTTTTTAATATAAGACATTTTTGTCATTGAAATTTCCAGCTTATAAATAATGTAACTATTATCCTAACTAAATTTCATCTCCTTCTGTCATTGGTAACTGTTTGAAAATGTCCGCTCTCCTATGATCAAAATGTAAAGAATATATTAGTTGTTAATTTTCATCCGTTGAAAGGAAATTGGCGGGAATTCTCATGCACTCATGCACAAATTTAACCACAGTGGTGATTAAAAATATCAAGAAAATTTAACCAACTGATTAAACATGTGAAGAAAAAAACATAGATATCAAATGACACCTTTCTGTAAATCAACCTGTGTCGGGTATCGGGTACGCTTAAAATTGAAAGATTTGGAAGGTAAAGGGTACTGGTAAACTGAGAAACGAAAAGAAACGAAACAAAACGAAACGAAAACAAAATCCAACGAAATCTGTAAAGTAAGAAAACGAAATCCAACGAAATGAAACGAAATCTGTAAAGTAAGAAAACGAAATCCAACGAAAAGAAACAAAATCTATAAAATAAGAAAACAATATCAAATAAAAAAAGAACGAATTCTGTAAAGTAAGACAAGAATCGAAACGAAATAAACGTTTATTCTTTGTAAGCACTACTAGAGATATCCAATAAAATTACGTAACTCGACCTAAGCTACCTATCGAGACGTATCTTTACCTATGGTCACGAAGCATGACGCACGGGATCCTACATTGAAGTTTGATTGAAAATTACAATAACATTCAGCATTCATTCAAATACTAGTATTCCACATCTCAGTATTTTCTATTTGATACCGACTGGATGCGCACTTCGGATTGATTTATTTATTGTTGTTTGTTTAACGTTCAGTCACTAATATTTCAAGCATAATCGGGACGAGAACAGGTTGAAAAAAAACCAATTTGATAAAGAAAAGCGAGGATGGGATGTGAAACAGGAAAACCAATTTGTGACTGCCATGGCCTGGAAAAGGGGAGACCTGGATAGGGGCGGAAAATTTTGCCATCTGTAGCGGCCCCAAGGTAGCATAGGTGCATACTCTTACGAAATCTACAGATGGGATCTTTTGCGTGCATGAAGAGTGGCACCCTCCACACACGTTGGCCTACTATGGTCCGCGGTAAGATTTTCCTCTAATAGCCTGACAACTTCCGAAGCGAGGGCTACCCTATTTAGCCATCGCGTCACCTAAGGTACACACCTTAGTTTCTCGGGGGGCTGAGCATCCGACCCTCTGGCCAGATTCTAAGCACTCTTAGTCGGCTTTTACGACAAGCCGAGATCTGCTTCAGGCCTATTCTTTATGACGTCCGGGACTCGCATAGGGCTTTCGGAAAACAACATCTTGAAAAATGTCCTCTGTCAAAATTATGTACATTAATTACATAATTTCATCATATTACATCTTGAATATTTTTTTTAACGGGATAAGTCAGTAAGTGCACATTTTGGGAGATAAGTGCCCTAAGCACGGGCTGTTCGGTAGTTAGGAACCAGGCAACATTTATCAGGGGTTGGGACCGGTGCATTTCAATTTTGCCTCTTAAAAAGTCTTTGTCCCATGTTCAATATTTATGAAAAAAACTACATGTCCCATGCCTAATTTCAATGAAAATAATATAGGTTTTACCAAATTCTGCCAAGAAAACTTAAATCCCATGAAAATATGTTGCAAAAATAACTTTGTCCCATGGCCTTTTGCACTGGTTCCTATTGCCTGGTCCCTTAGAGGCGAAGTTTTGTTTCAGATACATATTGTATGAGGAATACTAAGGCAAAAATTTAAAACAAGGCGTCCAAAGGTTTAACTATCTGAAATTTACTAATTGAAAGTTTTATAGATAACGTATGTATACTTTTGTTTTTTTTAAACCATTTCACCAAAACATTGATAAACATTGTTTTATTTGAATAAATACACCCCCACCCCCTGCCTCAGTTAAGAGCATATTAAATCTGTAGAGAAAATTCACTAAAATCCAATTTTCCATAGGAATAACACCAATTTGAAAATGTCTGGGCACGAGCATGTAGACCTAGAATAGATCAGTAAAGTATCTATATTGTTTTAAAGCATACATTATTGTCCTTAGAAATAATATGGAGTTTAATTTGAATGGAATTCATTGACATTTGGCGGACATTGAGGCCTTGACTCTAATCCAACTGATTACCACCTACAAGTTTTTGCTTTGTAAATGAATGGTTCAAAATATCCTAATAGATATATGGATTACTAGTCAGGCGGGGGTTTGGGGCGTATGCCCCCCTACAAATAGAAAAAAATACGATTTTTGCATGAAATCTTGATACCAAAAAAATTTCTCGTCTCGCTCAGCCTGCCGATTATTATTATTTTTTACTCTAACCTGAAATCCTGGATACACCCCTGTATCTTAAAAGCATATTGTTAAGATGTTGAGTGCATGAGAAAACCATGAAAAACTTAGTCCAGAAACTATGACCACTTACTTGATTTTTGTAAACTATTGGTGTTATTGATATAGGACCCAATATGAAACTTATTTTGGCAAGACTGCTGGGCGTTATGTATATAAATGAGGTTTTGTATTTTTCTGTTTTGTCGGATCGTTGTCTCGTGGACATTTATTCAGCATCTCAGTATTTCCATTATTTTGGCAAAATAGTATGTTCGACAAACCTAAGACGGCCGAGCTATGAATTGTTATTGGAAAAAAAAATGATTTCGACAAATCAGGTGCACTACTAATGTAGAATTTGAATAAATTCTGCTCTAATAACAACTTCATTCTTCATTCAATATATGTATATAAGAATGTAACTATCAGATTAGTCTTCAAACGAAAGAGGGTGCATTTTACATCTGGAAGCTATTTTGGTCCTTGTGAAAAGACATTTTCTCCATTTTTCCGAAGTTTTAAAAAATCAAAAGCTAGATAAAAATAAAGCCCGGTGTTCCTTATTTTTGGACAAAGTGAAATAAAAGTTGAACAGGTAACTCCAAAATCGAAAAAGTTATGACTTTTGTGATAAGAAACAACATCCCTCCTCCCCCTGGACACCCACCGAACATCGATTCCCATCACCACATTTCTTCGTCGGAAAACTGCCCACAAATGCAACCCTAAAATTTGATGATACTGCCTTATACATATGCACATCGGGTAGTATTGTGAGTGAAGGTCGTTTCGCTATTGAGATATATAAATGTAGGCTTGCAAAAAAAACACCCCCCATAAAAAGGAAAAATTAACGACATACTACTCTATCAAAACATCAAATACTCAGGGATGGAAATTAGCTGGGGCCCAGTTGCCCAAGGCCCCTAATAAATTGGCTGGGCTACTAGAAGTTGAGGTTTATTTTAGTTACTTAGATAGGATTGGGCTACTAAAAAAATTGTTTGTCTAGAAACAGATACCGGTATTTCCATGTATCTTTCCGTGAACTACTATGGGCGTTGGTGTTGTTGTGCATGGGGTATATACCCGCCTGTGTATTTTGCAATGATTTTAGAGCTAAACATTTCAAGTTTAATGGGAAAGGCATGAAGAAGAAAAATTTATTAACGTCACATCTCCTCCCCCTTTTTTTAAATCTTTTTTCTTCCCCTTTTTATCTTTGATATTTATGTCGGGGCTTGATCAATTATTTAGCCACAGTCTGATTTGTCCTCTTTATTTAAGCTCCGAAAGGTGGTATTTTTTAAAATTATTTACAAAACAATCATTCAATTATTATTCAATATTCAAGTTCTTTGCATCAGTATTATGCAAATTATATATTTAATCTATAGTTTTTTAAATTAAATAATAATACAGGCTTCATTTATTTATATCTGTATATATTTTATATTATTGACTTTTCAAGAACAGTAACTCTGTTCTACATTGATAGGCTCTGATACGTTACAAACCTATGATACGTATGAAAAGACGAAACAAACGTAACAATATTTCTACAAATACTCGATATAAATTTATTTGCATAATCATGAAATCGGTATCTACTTGTAACAGGATAATGCATCTATTCGGCCAATCCCTTCAAATAAGATACAATCGCGTATTATTCTTGAAACAGATTATATTCAGATTTTCACAATGAAAGGTCCCCTTACGTTTAGGTCGTGTTTCGTCAATTTATTGGATCATAATGTTACCTTAAATGTTACTGATTAAAGAAGGAGGAATCGGAGAACTACGCCAACACGGATTAATTGTGCTTCCTTTGGGGAGAAACGACGCTAATCCGTTGGTTGACACAAATAGGTTAAAAACATTTCGTCCCCCTTAAGTTACATGAAAGTCTAATAGTGAAATAGACACTTAGCCATGACAATTTATAGCAACATCACACTTGAACTTATGTATCCGTTCTCGACATGACTCTCCAGTGTTCTATTTGTTTCAGACACATCGACGATGGCGTTTTATGTAATACGATAAGGTATTTAGAGAGGAAATATGGAAACAAAGTTTATGTCTAAGTCCTCAGGTGTTATATAAGTGTATGCATGTATGCGAACGTGCGTTTTCCATGTATGTACTAAGGTTATATAATGTGTCTGAAATCAAGAAATCGGAGGTAGGAGAGACATATACTAGTATTGTTTTACCCGGAATTCCTCCTAATACTTTTAATCAGGCTGTAAACTTTTGCAGTGTTTAAGCTTTCGATAGTTTGTTTGTAGGTCACTTCGCGTACCGTCGTCAGTGCCCCCCCCCCCCCCCCAAAAAAAAATTGCAACCGAATATAGAATATTGTCGTGGATCTATTTTTATGATTATAAAAACAACGCAAAGAAAAACTTGAGGTGTTAGGACTGACGGACGCAACCGGAAATATTTGCTGCACAAAGTTGGGCATTTCTGTTGCAAAATAAATACTGAGGTGAGAATAATACCGGATAATTTTCATAATTTTGGAATCTGCTAATTATGGCTCACCAACATCGTTGGGGGTATATATATTTTTTATCTGTGCGTCAGGTTTTCCTGTGCGTTGTTTCACTGTAACCAAACGTTACTTTAATACAACCGTTTATATGTATATATAGAATACGAACGGACGGACGGACGGAATCTACGATACTTTATCCTCTCTGCAACTTCGGGGATAGAAAACAAGACTAACAAAGCCTCGAGGTTCCTGATTGAGGGTAGGCGCAGAAAATGCGACAGGGTTTAAGTTTCTCAATGCGGATGAGTTCATATCACCATACAAGAGGCTCACAGGAGCCTGAATCGCTCACATGGCTCCTGTAGTTTCTGCAGAGTTGAACTTTGAAAATTCACCAATCAGAATCTAAGATAGCCTCTGTCGGCCATCTTGTTTAATCAAGTGGAACCAAAAGTAGATCGACAGTACAGATCCTAACATTCATCATTCCAGCCAAGTTTGGTTACTATTGGCCATGTATTTGCAGAAATATAGGCCAAAATGTGTTTTCTCATAGGGTTTCGATGACAATTTTGAGCGGCCGCAAACGCCCAAGTAGCCACCTGAGTGGCACAAATAGTGGATCATTTGTAAAGGTCATTGCTGTGAACAATCCTATAAAGTTTCAAAATATTTGGTCTTGTGGTTTCAGAGAACAAGATTTTTGAAAATCGCCCAATCAGAATTTAAGATAGTTTCTGGCGGCCATCTTGTTCAATCGACCGTAACGAAAAGTGTACTGTTTGTAGAGGTTCTTCCATACATCATTCCTGCCAAGTTTGGTTAAATTCTGTTCAGTGGTTCTCAAGAAGATGATTACAATATTCGAAAATTTGGAAAATTTCAGGAAAAAAGGCCAAAAATTCCAAGACGGGTTATCTGATATACTTCAGGGCAGGTAGATCTTGTCATGCTGATCATTTTTATCCCCTGTCAGAATTTTGATATCTGTAACGGTTTTTGAGTTATTTGGCAAAACCTGCAATTTTACCCCTATGTTCTATTTTTAGTAACGGTGGCCAAATTTTTCATTCGACCGGAACAAATTGAGGATCGTTTGTAGAGGATATGCCATAGATCATTCCTGCAAAATATTTGGTTCAGTGGTTTCAGAGGAGAAGATTTTTTTTAAATGTTAACGACAGACGACGGAAGGACGGATGACGGACGGAATACGGACGACGGACGGACGACGGACGACGGACGGACGACGGACGACGGACGACGGACGGACGACGGACGACGGACGGACGACGGACGACGGATGCCAAGTGATGGCAATAACTCACACTGGCCTTCGGCCAGGTGAGCTAGAAACGTGGCACACAACGCGTTGGACTTGTAAATACACTTCTACACACGCGTACTATGTTCCATTGAAATCTGAAGTTGTGCTTACATGATCTATTGACATGGATTTCGTTTTCTTACTTTACAGATTTCGTTTCTTTTCGTTATATTTTGTTTTCTTACTTTACAGATTTCGTGGGTACTACTAAGCTGAGAAACAAAAGCGAAACGAAACGAAACGAAGCGAAATACAACGAAACGAAAAATGAAGAAACGAAACGAAATGAAGTTGGCAGACATATAATAAATCATCTGCAAGAGGAATTATACCTCTGTAAAATATTATTTTCCCATCGCGGTTTGTGATCGGCAATAACTTGTTTTAAATTCGAACTAGTATAGCAGTATATAGATGAAAATTGTGTGGCTCTTAGGTAAAAAGAAAGAAAGAAACCTGCCAGGCGCTGCTTTGAAAGTTACGGAAGTGATATTAACACAATAGATTACGACCTATGCATGTTTATACAGATTCGCAAGTAGGTAACATTTTTTTCAATTCTGTTAAGCTAATCAGTATGTCAACTAATTCTAGTAGATATTGAAAGAAAAGAAAATTGAATAGTCGATCATCAGAAAACGGACGCAGTAGCGGCTAAGGTGTTAAAGAATTATATGCTTATTTTGCTAGGGATAACCTGCTTTCGCTGTTGGCAATGCAAGTTATTCAGTAGGATTTCCCAGTGCACAAATACCTGCAGATATGATGTTTTCAAGAACTTGACTTGGAAAATGCTAAGTCCGGGTTTTAGGATATAATTTCGACAATTAGCTACTTTCATAATATTCGGAAATAGTTTGGAAGTTATAATAAATTTTCTTGTGATATTTTTTTGATTTGGGGCTATAAACGCAGAATTCCAAGTCATGTTCAAAAGACAGTAACTGACAAAAGAGTTGTGCACAGTTGATTTATATAATAGATCTACGGAGTGATGACTCTAACCTAGGTTTGACTTATCCCCGAGTAGCTTTTCTGACAGCAGTTGTCCTCTCTCTAGGAAGTCACTGTATTGGACACAAACTCTAGCGTAGCGGATCAACTTTGAATGTAGACACCATACGCCGATGACGCGGGTATATTACTACCAAGAAAGGGAAAATTCACTACTGGAAGGTCAAAACCATATATTTTTGCCTCCCCTCAAGAATTGGAGAAAGTTATTGTCCCCTCTTGTCCTGGTCTTCCTGTTCCGCTACCTATGTTCCAATGTATTTTGGATGGTCACGTGAAGCCTGATAGAAAATCGGATGTGGTATCGTAGAAAAGATACGCTCAGGTCAATCCATAATAAGGTCAGAGGCAAAGGAAACCATGTATCTGATAAAATCTAGGTAAAGCATTTTAACTTTTTCACAGCTACTGATCATGAAACTACTTTTGCAATAGCAAAGCAGACTGACATTTATAGTCTAATAGATTGCTAAAAGACTATACGTTTCAACCAATCTATTCAAGCGCGGATCCAGACAATTTTAAAAGGGAGGGAGGTTCCACTCAAAAAGGAGGTCCAGAATAAAAAATAACCGATTTCAGTCTAATTTTCAACACTGATATACGTAATTTTTCTGTTTCCGAAAAAAGGAGGTTCCAACCCCTAGACTTCATCCCCTTCTCTGGATCCGCCAACGCTAGCATTTTAAAGAATTATATATATATTTACTATATTTACTGTATTGATGCATGACTTTTGTTGACCTTTTTGAATTTTGCAACAGAAAAGCATCCAAGTGCAGATCTATAAATAGCCAAACTAACCACTCAATATTTTGGATCTTTTATGCTTTGTTTGACATATTTCGTTTCGTTTTGTGATACTTCATTTCGTTTTGTTTCGTTTCGTTTTCGTTTCTCACTTTAGTAGTACCCAGATTTCGTTTCATTTCGTTGGATTTCGATTTCTTACTTTACAGATTTCGTTGGAATTTGTTTTCGTTTTGTTTCGTTACCAGGAAGTAAAACATTTTGTTATTTAGATAATAAAGAATTAATATTTACCTTTATTACAAATGACTGAATAATATGTAATTAACCAAACCACAAACATCCTTTTCATGCTTTTGTAATCCGACGTCTTTTTTGGTATTAAAGCTATTAAATGATATCAAATACAAATGTGTTATTGGCACAAACACACTTACAATAATGGCAAAGGCCCAAAGTGAAGTTAGTTCATGCCTATGAATAGAAAACACAATGATATGACACTATTATGAATACTGAATAATCTCATTTCTAAGAGTTAGACAATTATTAATGTAAGAGCAAGTTACTCTTAATACTTTTAATGAATTACTATCCATGCAAAATTTGAGCATTTGATTCCCAGATAAATGATTTTTTTGTAGTATACTCAAAATATTACATTGAAAACTTCTCCTGTAATTGGAATATTTTTCACGTTTAAACAAGAAATGATTTTCATTTTCTACGTCACCAGTTTTACATATAGTACAAATTCTATCACTGGTGTGTAAACCTAAAAGACACCACTATGCTCAAACACACACAAATAACGTAAATAAGGACATGAGCCCTCCCACAAACAACCGGAGTTAAATACGAACCGAACATTGTCCCTATGCGGAAATCGGAACGGACATCACAACACGGAACTCAAAGGGTAAGCAGTTCCTGCTGAAATTGCAAATGGGTTTGTAACAAAACAAGATGCAATGACATAAATCGTAATTTCCATTAAACTATAATAACATGGCAACAGGGCCCGGGTGGCTCAATGAGTTAGGTAGTTGGATTACCTAACAACTCATACAAACCTATCACTAATACGGCGTGGGTTCGCGTCCGGCTTTTTAAATTACAAAAAAGGATGCACTCGACTCGAAGCCGCAAGTAATACTTGCCTATGGTCGGTGGTTCTCTCCGGCATCTTCCACCACTATAACTGGTCGCCATGATATAGCTGAAGTATTGCTGAAAGTGGCGTTCAACACAATAAATCAAATCAAATCAATGGCAACATAAATGCCATGCTGTCGTAACAATTCCAACATCTAATAGAAAAATCGTCGAAAAAGAGGCGAAATCTGAACCTATGCATGACTAATCACTAATCTGGCTTGGTACAGGCACTGCAATAAAAAGTGACGGGCATAAACTAATTTTATGGGTCACATGCCTCTCGTCTTAGTGAAATGATGCGGCCATGCAAGTGATTTCCACGTGTGAATAAACTGTCAACCCTCACATATCACCGGGCGAGTCGTGAGTAAATAATATTGAATTGGATATTTCTTCAGATTGGTAAGTGACAAGAAATAATCTAACAGCAGCACGAGTAATTTACGTTACGTCGCAATAAATGAGGTTAAGGTTAATGTTATGGTGTTTAACGCCACTTTCAACAATAGTTCAGTTATATCGTGGCGGTCAGTTTTATTGGTGGAGGAAACCGGAGTACCTAGAGAAAACCACAGACCTGCCGCCAGTCACTGACAAACTTTATCACATAATGTTGTATCGAGTACAACTCGCAATAAATGAGATGATTGGTAATTGTCTATCCTTATATCTATATAAAACAAAATACGTTTTAGTTAACCGACAAGTTTAGCATTAACACTTAAGCATATAATTTGACCTCTGGACGGTGATCGATTAGGTCAGTGATTATGTGAACATGTTTTGTTTTGTAATATCATTGCGATAGCAAGCTATTGTTTGACCCCCGGATTTTTGGTGGTTCTGTGTTCCTCATCTTTTTTAGTTTTGTGTTTTTTATTTTGTTTGTCTTCGTCCTGTTTCTTGTGTACTTAATGTTGCAAGTTTCTCAGGATTATAAATTCTTGATTGCCCCTTCGGTGTTTTTTAACGTTTATTTGATAAGATTGATGATGGTGCGTGTTTTGAACCAGACCAACGTGCCGATACAGACTTTTACAGTACTAGCTCATTGAACAGTTCACAGCTAGACATATCACCCAGCACATGAAACAGTTCACAGCTAGACATATCACCCAGCTCATTGAACAGTTCACAGCTAGACATATCACCCAGCTCATTAAACAGTTCACAGCTAGACATATCACCCAGCTCATTAAACAGTTCACAGCTAGACATATCACCCAGCTCATTAAACAGTTCACAGCTAGACATATCACCCAGCTCATTAAACAGTTCACAGCTAGACATATCACCCAGCTCATTAAACAGTTCACAGCTAGACATATCACCCAGCACATTAAACAGTTCACAGCTAGACATATCACCCAGCACATGAAACAGTTCACAGCTAGACATATCACTCAGCTCATTAAACAGTTCACAGCTAGACATATCACTCAGCTCATTAAACAGTTCACAGCTAGACATATCACCCAGCTCATTAAACAGTTCACAGCTAGACATATCACCCAGCTCATTATACAGTTCACAGCTAGACATATCACCCAGCACATTAAACAGTTCACAGCTAGACATATCACCCAGCTCATTAAACAGTTCACAGCTAGACATATCACCCAGCTCATTAAACAGTTCACAGCTAGACATATCACCCAGCACATTAAACAGTTCACAGCTAGACATATCACCCAGCACATGAAACAGTTCACAGCTAGACATATCACTCAGCTCATTAAACAGTTCACAGCTAGACATATCACCCAGCTCATTAAACAGTTCACAGCTAGACATATCACCCAGCTCATTAAACAGTTCACAGCTAGACATATCACCCAGCTCATTAAACAGTTCACAGCTAGACATATCACCCAGCTCATTAAACAGTTCACAGCTAGACATATCACCCAGCTCATTAAACAGTTCACAGCTAGACATATCACCCAGCTCATTAAACAGTTCACAGTTAGACATATCACCCAGCTCATTAAACAGTTCACAGCTAGACATATCACCCAGCTCATTAAACAGTTCACAGCTAGACATATCACCCCACTGGGACAATCAGTCCTTGTTCTTACTAACTAAATGATGTGTTCGTAGAGTAGAAGCAGCACATACTAATTATATTGTCTTTGGTTTGACATGAAGGATTAATGGAGTTCGAAACCACTATCTATCACACTAGACAAGCACACTAAACATTACATAATCTAACGCGGTCACTATGGAATGTCAAAAATTATAAGACTCGACATGAGACGGTTTCCAAATCGTTGCCTTTTAGCGATTGCAGACTGTCATTGCAGGTGTGAGGGTAACACCATCTTGTTGGAACCATTGTTTAGCCCTGTCAATACGTCCTCGTTGGCCCAACGCTGCCAACAACTTCGTAATGTTATGTGTGGTATTTATGGTGGCCACCCTGTAATCAATAATGAACAGATACACGATATCAAATTCACATCTAGTCCTTGTAAATTCATTTGTTTAATACGTGTATTCATCCATTAGGGCAGCATCAGCGTTGTAGCCATTGGATCTAGTTCATGTATTAATCCACATTTGGTACCACAAGCCTTGCTATCATTGATACGTTAAAAACAAGTTGGAAGATACCAAAGAGGGGTAATCAGAATGTTGCTGCTTTACAAACATCAATGAAAATGTTAATTAAAAGAGTAAAAATAATATGCAGTAAATATTAAAAAAAAAAGTGCTGACATTTTTTTTTATCATAAAACATATTTCTTTATTATTTTTTTTTATGAACTAGGCTGATGGATTTGTTTTTATGAACTAGACTTATGGAAATGTATTTGTTTAAATTTTTATGAACCAGACTGATGGAAATGTATCTGTTTAAATTTTAATGAACCAGACTTATGGAAATGTATTTGTTTAAATTTTTATGAACCAGACTGATGGAAATGTATCTGTTTAAATTTTTAATGAACCAGACTTATGGAAATGTATTTGTTTAAATTTTTAATGATTCAGACATATCATTTTCTTTGAAGAATTAATATTGTTTCTTAAATTAACAAAATGTTTACTCAAAGAGTTAAGTGAGTCTAACTCTAATCTACTTCCGAAAAGAAAATTATTAATTTTTAATATGTGTATTTAAGAATAATATTATGACAAAAAAGAAATCCTTATCTATGTTTCGTGACATTCCATCAGGGTTTGATAATTTTAAGATTATCAAAAATCATACCAATTGGTCAATATAGTACTAGTGTACCCATGTGAAAAACCCATAATCCAGAACGAAAACAATTTATAATCATAGCTATTTTTGATAGTTTACGCTTAGTACAAAACTGTGTCGATGAATAAGCAAAAAGATAATACAAATGTATAAGTAAAATATTTAAGAAATGAAACGGTATAACAATGACTAACCATGTTTCTACGCCGATTGCATAGTCTAGATTAAAAACACTTTAATTAAATCTTAGATCAAGTTTGATGCTGATGACGACGCCATATACACTACTTTCATCTTAGACAGTCTCACAAAAGGGGATCATCAGCACTATGAACGATGCATCTTTGATATAAACAACATGATATGATGCACAAGTCGATTCTAATCGGAAAATATTATCGAAGAACGTACAAACAGAGGGATTAAGGTTATGGTGTTTAGCGCCACTTGCAACTTGGTTGAGAATTATTTAGACTTCAGACATGTGAAGATGATGTTATTACATGTCACATTGTTTGTACACGTGGCCGTCATGGTCATGATAGTATGGTAGTTCAAAACTACTTATGTAACCAGTGCCTATCACCACTAAAGTTGTGAATTCGAATCCCTCTCATGACGAGGTGTACTCGATACAACATAATGTTATAACATTTGTCAGTGACTGGCAGCAGGTCGGTGTTTTTATCCGCATACTCCGATTTCCACCACCAATAAAACTGACCACCACGATATAACAGAAATATTGTTAAAAATGGCGTTAAGTACCATAAATCTAAGCCTCTTAACTTGAGATGATTATTGATTACCATTTAACAAACAAGCAAACATTAAGCATTGTTACAGCTACATGAACGAAAAAAGGGTTTCAATGGCTTGCATTATTTGCCACTTTTAATTGATAAAGGCATATGTGATCATAGACAATTTTGGCTATCTTGTTTAGATCCTTTGGTCTTCGTGCTCCCAAGATTTTTTAATTATTTTGCTTTCAAAAGATTTTGCCTTTGGGTGTACCTGATGGTTATTCCAGAAATGCGTCTATTTGCCTTTCAAATATTTTGGCTTTTAGTGTACCTGGTGAAGGCTTTTCTAGAAATTATTATATATTTGTCTTTCAAATATTTTGACGTTGAGGGTACCAGATGAAGGTTATTCCACTAAATTTAATATGTACGTTTTTATTGATTGTCAATTGTAAATTGTTTGAGGAATATAATATTCAGACATTGTATATCATGGTTGTATCGACTGATGATAAAACGGTACTAAAAAAAATTGTTCTTTGTATTGAAAATTGAGGTCAATCATTGAACTGAGGTTTCCACAAACATATTGATCATGCGTTATTGTTATTATTAAACATCACTTGCAATACAACTAAATTATAAATATCTAATTTATTGAGTACGACGCGTTTCTGGAATAACCTTCAGCAGCTAGCTATGCTCAACGATTGGAAAGTCATATAATTTAAATATTTTGGAAATAACAAAGATTTAAACACGATATCAAAAATCAGATCACGTAACCTATGCCTATCTTCAATAATAAATATTTCTTATAAACCATGTCGATGTCGAAACAATGACTAATAGTTCACCATGACAACAGCCGAGATATCGACCCAAAAGTCAGAATATTTATTTCATTGTTTTTACAGGACTTGTCTCTATATAAGAGTAAAACAGTGGTGTCTTATAAGAAGCAGGAACTGCTTATAAATCCTTCGCGAGCATCCCCCCTTTTTTTTGGTGGGGTCCTCTCATCTTTTTAGTTTTTTGTGTTGTCCTATTATGTGTCTTTACTTTCTGCGTTCCGTGTTGTAATGTCCGCTCCGATTGCCACATTTATAAACTATGTTCGTTTTATCTTTACCTCTAGGATGGCTCATAATTTACATTATTTGTGTTTGCTTACAAGTGTATAGTGATGTCCCACACATATTGTGTTGTGTTTCTGTTTGTCTTGGGCGTCTTGTGCACCCAATATTGCCAGTTTCTCTGGATTGTCCATTTTTATTGCCCTTAGGGTATTCTCTAGCAAAAACAATATACTATTTGCATGCGTTCTAAATCACAATATTTTCCTCACATTTCAAAATTCTATTTCAACAAGAGTTATTGTATGTACGTGAAGTTAATTTTGCTTTAACAATAACCTTCATGCACTAACAATTTACAACGAAACAAACAACGAAGCAATGTTAACATTGATACCACATCAAAGACTCATAAAATACCTTAATTTTTTTAATTTATTTAAAATATTTCATTTTACTAACCTGGTTTTTGCTACCTAGGAGATTTTATAGAATTGATATAACAATTTCATTGACATAATATTGATGTGTGGGTTAATACAGTACAGTTGTAACCAATTGAAGAGGGTAGGAAGGGTTCACATCTCGAATCCCGTCAAAATAAGATGCAATTTCCCGAATTCCAAAAATTAAGGAATCACATCCCGAATCCCAAAATAGGTTAATCTCGAAATCCTGAAATCAAAGGGCCATAATTAAGAATTCCAGAGAAATAAACGACTCAAATTCGAAGTCGCGAAAAATGTCCTTCCGCCCCTCGTATATTTTTTTCTATAGTCATGATCACAAGGAAGCATGATCAGTGAAGCATTCAAACATAAATCGTCAAACATTTCAAAGACTATTGATATCATTCTATTATTATGCTATCGCGATACCATTGTCATTATTTACTCATAAAATATCAATTTACCATTAACAACAATCATTTTGCAATTTGAATTTGCATTTAAATCAAATTTATGCACTTTATATTGAGAATACATGTGATTATTTCAATTGTAACTGAATAATCAGTTATAGTAGTAGACTATTAGAATGGCGTACTTAAAATAATTGCGCCGAGCGGAGGGAGGCGCGAAAATTTTTGGAGTATTTCGTGTGAAAAATCACGATTTTACGCCAAAAAATCATATTTTTTCCAATTTTAGGGGGGCCGGACCTGCCCCCCCCCCCCGGATCCGCCCCTGAAAGGGGTGATCAAACGCCGTAAATCAAAGTAGGACAGACAACACAATGGTAAAAAGTTGTGAATTCGAATCCAGCTCATGGCGAGGTGTACTCAATGCACCAGTATGTGATATAGTTTGCCAGGGACTTGTGGTATTCTCCACCAATAAAACTGACCACCACGATATAACTGAAATATTGTTAAAGGTGGCGTTCAACACCATAACCCTAACCCAGAGAAGGATGCAGTTGTTCATAACTAAAGTGGGACGAAAGTGAAGTGCCCATTTAAAAAGAGAGATTCCACATAAAGTGTTAACCTTTGTAAATATTGATTTTCATGGTCACTTTCAGCAATCTCACATTTACAGTCAAACCTGCTTTAGTGACCACCTCTTTTAAGTTTTAGTTTATGGTGTTTAACACCACTTTCAACAATATTTCAGTTATATCGTGGCGGTCCTTTTTATTACCTCTTTTATGTAATAATTTGTTTTATGTGACCTTAATTGTTATTTCCTTTCGAATTGCATTTTATATTAAATAAACCTGTATTAAGCCACTACCTGTCTGATGTGACCACATTTCACAGTTCTCTTGGAGGATCACAAAAGACCTGTATTGCTGTATATATGACTACCAGACTTATTGTGAGAGAAAATCCTTCAGATATAAGGAACTGAGCGGTGTAACCTCATTCTTAAGTGAGTGAGTTATTGTTGCTTATCGCCAACTCAGCTATTTTTTCAGCTATATCATAGTGAGAACAAGTTTATTTTTAATGAGATGATGATGTCCGCTTTGTACTAGACCAACACGCTTAGTTGCATTTTTATAGTGTTAGCTCACTGAAACAACGGTCTGCAGATAGACATGTCGCTCCACTCCTACACATTATCTTGATTCCTAACCAACCAGTCTTTGCTCTTTCTACTAAATGCTGCATGCTTAATGGAGAAGCAACAAATACCATTTTATAGTCTTTGATTTGATTCAATCGGGGCTTGAACCCACAATCTACTGCACCTGAGGCGACCATGTTAACCATTACACTACAGATGCGGTGCCCCAGCAGTCTTGAATAGGTGTCTGGAGACTATGGCAGGTAATGAACTCCCATCAATGATGTCAAGACTAGTGATCACAAGTCAACGACCCAACCCACTCAGCCCATCTATGCCCCCTTAAAATAAAGGTTAAGCAAGCCATCATCAAATATCTTTAACTTCAAATTCACCCAAATTCTAGCTAAAACTTCTCAAGGATTTAGCTACTTCAAAGCCTGTGCTAAACTTCTCAAGGTTTTAGCTATTTCAAAGCCTGGCTAAACTTCTCAAGGTTTTAGCTACTTCAAAGCCTGGCTAAACTTCTCAAGGTTTTAGCTATTTCAAAGCCTGGCTAAACTTCTCAATGTTTTAGCTACTTCAAAGCCTGTGCTAAACTTCTCAAGGTTTTAGCTACTTCAAAGCCTGGCTAAACTTCTCGAGGTTTTAGCTACTTCAAAGCCTGGCTAAACTTCTCAATGTTTTAGCTACTTCAAAGCCTGTGCTAAACTTCTCAAGGTTTTAGCTATTTCAAAGCCTGGCTAAACTTCTCGAGGTTTTAGCTACTTCAAAGCCTGGCTAAACTTCTCAATGTTTTAGCTACTTCAAAGCCTGTGCTAAACTTCTCAAGGTTTTAGCTACTTCAAATCCTGTGCTAAACTTCTCAAGGTTTTAGCTATTTCAAAGCCTGGCTAAACTTCTCAATGTTTTAGCTACTTCAAAGCCTGTGCTAAACTTCTCAAGGTTTTAGCTATTTCAAAGCCTGGCTAAACTTCTCGAGGTTTTAGCTACTTCAAAGCCTGGCTAAACTTCTCAATGTTTTAGCTACTTCAAAGCCTGGCTAAACTTCTCGAGGTTTTAGCTACTTCAAAGCCTGTGCTAAACTTCTCAATGTTTTAGCTACTTCAAAGCCTGGCTAAACTTCTCAAGGTTTTAGCTACTTCAAAGCCTGTGCTAAACTTCTCAAGGCTTTAGCTATTTCAAAGCCTGGCTAAACTTCTCAAGGTTTTAGCTACTTCAAAGCCTGGCTAAACTTCTCAAGGTTTTAGCTACTTCAAAGCCTGGCTAAACTTCTCAAGGTTTTAGCTACTTCAAAGCCTGGCTAAATTTCTCAAGGTTTTAGCTATTTCAAAGCCTGGCTAAACTTCTCAAGGTTTTAGCTACTTCAAATCCTGTGCTAAACTTCTCGAGGTTTTAGCTACTTCAAAGCCTATATCACTCACCTGATTTATATAAGCAATGCACAAAACAAATCTGAACCTCCTTCAGTGTGCTTTAGTCTTAATGTAATATCTACTGTAAAAGTAGGCATGTTGGATGGTTGCTGGGATTATCAAATACATACCCTAATGATGAGGTAGGCATAGATCTTTAAATCAATTTTCATTAAAAATGACTAATTTGCATATTCAGCAAATAAATATAGGAAAACTTATTTAAAGTCTATCCATGAGAAGCTTGATTTTTCAAAATTAATTCTCTGGAGAGGTCGATTGATTGGTGTTCAATGCCAACTTTAGCAGTATTTCAGCTATATGGTGGCATGAATTTTTTTTATATTGACTTAAGTCTCTGGAGAGGAAGAAGATAACATAGTAAAGCCATTAAAATGGATGGAAGACACAAGTGGTAGCAAAGGATCACCTGTCCAGTGAGTTCAAAACAAATCTCAACTCGGAAGTGATGGATCATAAAAGATTTACTTTAGAAATTAAGTACATTTCAACAGCGATGGCCAACAATTTGACTAATATCAACAAAACTAACAATTACCTCTCATCTCAAATCATTGAACATAAAAAAAGACCAGGGATACTTGTAGCAATTTATTTTGACGAGTCCAGAAGATATTTCTGAAAATTTTGGCAAGTCCCACCATTTAAAAAATCTAACATTTGAAATACTTTGGCGAGTTCCAACTGAAAATGAAAGGGCCCGGGTGGCTCAATGAGTTAGGTAGTGGGATTACCTAATAACTCATACAAGCCCGTCTTTGTAAATTACAAAAAAGGGTGGACTCGACTTACAGTCGCAAGTGATAAAGTTTACCAGTTGCTTGTCCATGGTCGGTGGTTCTCTACGGGTACTGCGGCTTTTTCCACCACTAAAACGGGTCGCCATGATATAGCTGAAATATTGCTGTAAGTGGCGTTAAACACCAAAAATCAATCAAATCATCCAACTGAAAATGGTGAGTCCAGGACTAGTTTAGGAGAGTTGCAAGGATCTCTTTAAAACCATGACTTTTTGCCAATGTAAATTTGGGTCCTGGCTTGGAACACACAAAAATTTATCTAAAAGATAAAACTAATACAAACAAAAATAATATTTTATTTGTTTATAATATGTACAAAATAACTTAACATGGAGTAAAATAATTTTCATAAATAATAAATCATTCTAAAATAAAAATAACAAGAAATACCAGCAACATGGACAGAGTTATATATATAAAAAAGAAAATCACATTTATGATGATGATCAAATTGACATCTTCATGGACGGAGTTATATATATAAGAGAAAATCACAGTTATGATGATGATCAAATTGACATCTTCATGGACGGAGTTATATATATAAAACAAAAACATATTTATGATGATAATAAAATTGAAGTCTTCATGGACCATTATCAGTTTTAAAATTTTTAATTTAAACACGTAACACATGTGTGTTCCTTTTTTACCTGTTACATATTAGTAATATATGTATATGATATTAAAACATATGTGCCATAAACTATTTCATGTTCTTCATGTTTGCTCAAACACATGGTTAGCGTCATTTGTAACTCATCATCTCATCAAAAAGTAACTGGCTTTCGCCATGATATAGCCGAAAAATTGCTCTCTTGGTATTAAACAACAATCGATAAATCAATCACTAACTCACTTACTTTCTATTTCGTCATTATTAAATTGTTAATAGTTGATGGACATATATTTTCAGGATTTTATTGTTTCCTGAATCCGTAAATTTAAAATGTACTGAAGAAAAAGAAGGACCTAATCTTTACCCCTAGCTTAACCCTGATTTGGATCCCAACTTTTAAATTGATTTGGACCCCACTTTTAAACCTGATTTGGACCCCATTTTTAAACCTAATTTGAACTCCACTTGTAAACCTAATTTGGATCCCACTTTTACATCTGATTTGGACTCAAACTTTTAACCCTGATTTGGATCTATTTTTAAACTGATTTCGACCATTTTGGACACTTTCATTATTTTGTACATAAACAGGATCTATGACATATACCACTATTATTTGTAAAAATCTACATCTTTACAATTTTTAATTGATCTCTAAAAATCTGGTTACATTAAATTATTACCTAATGCTAAAAAAGAAGAGATCTCTAATGTTTTAGGCCAAAGAGAGGTTCCCTTCATATATCGTTTTTAAACTTACAATAAATGGCTTCCAAAATAATCTTTTTTGTAATAATACTATATTATAGAATAACCCATAAATTGTATTGTAACATTTTTTTGTAATTATAGAATCTGATACAAATTATTAAACTAGATGGAAAATTACTGTCAAAAATACTGCTATACCAATTGGAAACCTCCCCATCACAAGAAATATGTAATATTTATACCAGGGTTTTCCGAGTTAAATGGTTAAACAATCAAACATGAAGCATGAGATTGTTTAACCGCTTAACACAGAAAATTGTGGTATAAATGATTTGCAACATGAAGCCATGCAATATCATATCTAGGTTGTTGATAATGGCACAGCTATCTGAGAGTAATAACTACAACCCAGATTTGAAGTGTGCAAATATCTCATATCTGTGTGTATTATTTCATAGTTCTTAGCTGTTGCTTACATTCTGGTATATAAACCATAAAAAGATCAAAGGAAAAGAATGCATTCATGTTACAATTCATATAATTTTGTGCCTAAATTGTATTTTAGCATTTCTCATGTATTTTACAGTAAGTTTTTTGCAAGGAATAATAGATTGTGACACAAATTTTAAACTGAAAATAAAATTATTGTCAACAACACTATCATACCAATTGGAAAGCACCATTTTCAAGAGAAAGCCTCCATATTATAGCATCAGCATCTTCTATATTTTAATATTTTTTATACTCCAGGGAAATTTTATGAGGGAATAATAGAATGTGGCACAAAGTATATTACTATCAACAACAATAATAATACCCATAATATTGGATAAGAAGTCTCTTTTAGAGGGAAAAAAGAACTTTATCTTCAAATAAAAAAAAAATGCATATAGTCAAGCCTGCCTTAAAGGGCACCTCTATACAACAAATCACTGTCTATAAAGGGCAGTCTCATTTTTCCACTGTCAACAATATTTCAGTGTTATCTGTAATTTATACATTGTTCCTTTGATCTCCCTGAGGGATATTTTCAGCATCAACAGACTGACCATGATATTGAAAATTAATGGTCAGTGTGTTGTTGTCAAACACATTTTGACATTAATACTGATAAATACAATAATGTCAGTTTTTAATGTCTCGACATAGTGCATATAATTTTAACCTGTATATAAAGAACAACTGCTCAAAAATGGCCACATTTTCAGGTTCCCTTGAGTGGCTTTTATATACAGGGCTGACTGTAATTCATTGTAAATTTGGAAAAATCTTCTTTAGTTTCTCTTAAGGTAATGGAGAAAATACTAAATGTCTAATTTATCGTCTTCCTGCCAATTCCCTCGCTCTTCGTTCTTCTCTCCATTTCTGCATTAATTTAATCATCTTTTCACTAGTATCTTGTTGTTTCTTAGGAGGCATCTTATCAAAGTCTCCTGGACCCAATGTCTTACCAAATACCTCTTTCTACAAATCAAACAAAAAACATTATTTAAAACCTTTTTAATAAATCAAGGTTTTTATAGGTATAGGTTTATGGTGTTAATGCCAATTTCAACAATATTTCAGTTATATCATGGCGGTCAGTTTATTGGTGGAGGAAACCAGAGTACCCGGAAAAAACCACTGATCTGTCGCAAGTCACTGACAAACTTTATCACATAATATTGTATCGCCTGAGTGGGATTGAACTGTTTATAAATCAAATCATATATCAAATATTGGTTAGTTACAAATAAATTTTTTATCATTAATATTTTTTTAATTTTCATTGCACTTTATACTTAAGAATCATGGAAGCCAGAATGTGTTGGGAGTTTTAACATGGATTGGTGGATATTAGTATTTTATCCCGAGCCAGAAGCGAGGGATAAAATTTACTAATATCCGCCAATCCATGTTAAAACTCAAAACACATTCTGGCTTCCATGATTTATTTCGATTCTGATATGTCTAAGAGTACAAATACGGTAGTATACTTTGATTGGAAGACGGTAATTTATATTTACGTTTGCGGAAAATGTCGCAAACAATTTATGCTGCCAATGTAAAAGTCAGTCACATTCACCGGCGCATGTGCTAATGAGATTATACCGAATGGATAACTCGCTCATTTGTTAACAAAGCGAAAGAAGGAGGTGATGTTAGAATTTTAATTAAATTGATGGATTGTTTGTATAACATTAATTTTATTTTTATCCTGTAATCATTCTACTTTACTGGTTTGGTTTGGTTTATGGTGTTTAACGTTACTTTCAACAATATTTCAGTTATATCGTGGAGGTCAGTTTTATTGGTGGAGGAAACCCGAGTACCCAGAGAAAACCAATGATCTATTGCAAGTCACTGACAAACTTTATCACATAATGTTGTATCGAGTACACCTCGCCATGAACTGGGTTAGAACTCATAACTTTAGTGGTGATAGGCATTGACTGAACATGTAATTGTAAATCCAACTACCATACGATCACGGCCACGACAGCCCCACCAGTGTCAATGAATCAACTGTATATACCTGAGCCTTTTTAATGTCCCTGACATTTTGTTGTAAATAGCCATCTGTTTCCCTGTCCAAATCTTCCTTATCTTCCCCTTCACCATGGGCAACTAGAAAGTAAAACAGTACTTCTTAGTGTTGATAATTATTTTCCTGTCCGCTGGTGGTAAATATGTTTTTTTAACTATGTTTGAATTTTATGTTAAATTTATTTGCATTTCATATGAAATAATCAAATATCTTGGCCATAAACAAAATCAAGTACTGACAACTGAAAAGTTCCTAAGGGAGATAATTCAAAGAAATTAATTACTACTACTTTACCTCCCCTAGGATAATTATAGACATTTTCCTCCAACTAACTTATCTGAATAACTACAGATGAAGAGACACAGATGGGAATATAAGCACACATATGATAACCATATACATGTCACCATTTATTCAAGGAATAATAGAACATTGTGTCTGTAAAGATTAACATTATTTTGATATCATAGATGATCGCATAGAGACCTAATCTTATCCGTGGTCCTCCTATGTATCTGATCATATTTGAGTGAGTGAGTGATTATTGCTTAACGCAAAATGAGCAATTTTTCAGCCATATCATGGCGAGCCAACCCGTCTTTGCTCTTACTCCTTAATGTTGCGTGCTTAGCGGAGAAGCAACAAATAATCAATTTTATAGCCTTTAGTTTGACCCGACCAGGGCTCAAACCCACGATCTACCACACTCGAGGCGAGCACGCTAACCATTACACCACCGACGCGGTTGATCATATTCAAAGAGAAGTTGATGTTGACTTGTATTATCCATGGTTCTCTGAAAATTCTGATCAAAGCCACAGACACAGATATTGACTTACCTTTACTTAGCCCATGCATGGCCCTCCGAAGGAAGTCTCTAATGATTGCTTGTCGTTGTTCTGCAGGAGTCTGTGCTGGTGTAGGAGTACGGGCCTCCTCTACAGGAGGCAGGGGAGGAGGTGGCTCAACTGTAGCAATCCTAGAGGCTCTACTGGGGGGTGGGGCGAATAGCATTCGACTGATAGTAGATGTCCTACTACTTGTTGATGGTGCTCTAGAAGGCTGGAAAAAAAAAGTTTAGTCTAACACTAAAATGAATTTAACTAAGCAACTACATGTATTAATATACATATTATTGAGACATATTGAAGTACAAAAGAATACCAACATGGTATATGTTAGGGATGATTCTGGTTAGAAAATAAAATAACTGAAATCATCTATATCTCCTTTCAAAATTGTCACTTTTGACTTGTTATGACAATAACCAGCAACTTTCAGAAAACAATTTTCAGAAGAAAATAGCTGAAATCAGTTAAATAATTGAAAAAAATACCATCCCTGTTATGAAAAGAAAAACTCAGATCTAACCAATCAATCATGTGCACAATTTTTTTCGTGTTTCTATACTGTACATATTTTTGGCCAAATTTCTGGTCTGCCCTAACTATTTTTTGCAAAATGTTTGGTTGACTCATTTTTGAAAAGTATGGATCTCCTTTAACTACACAGACAACTGCATGGAGAAAACATGTTATATTCAATGAAATGATGATGATGTCTGCTTTTTAATAGACCAACATACTTAGTTGGATTTTTATAGTGCTAGCTCACTGAAACAAGAGGCCACGGGTAGACATGTCACTACACATGGAAACATTATCCTGATTTCAAGCGAACCAGTCTTTGCTCTTACTTCTTAAAGCTGTGTGCTTAGCGGAGAAACAGCAAATATCAATTTTAGTCTTTGGATTCACCCGATCAAGGCTTGACCCAACGATCTACTGCACTCGAGGCAAGCACTCTAACCATTACACCACCGATGCGGTTCAATTGTATGGATGAAGCAAACGACAATTACAATAAATAAGTTTATAATGAACAAACTTTAGTATGTAGATTATTTTCATCATAAATTTCTAACACAACTTTGTTAGGACGTGTCTAAAGCACAACACAAAATAAACAAAATATAATATGTACAGTGGAACCTGTCTAATCTGACACTCCAGGGGACCAGGGAAATGTGTCGGATTAAACAGGATGTCAGAACCTGTCTAATCTGACACTCCAAGGGACCGGGGAAATGTGTCAGATTAAACAGGATGTCACAACCTGTCTAATCTGACACTTCAAGGGACCAGGGAAATGTGTCAGATTAAATAGGATGTCAGAACCTGTCTAATCTGACACTCCAAGGGACCAGGAAATGTGTCGGATTAAACAGGATGTCGGAATACTCAGATTTTATTTTAGCTAACAGAAATTCTTTGGGACCATAAATTGTTGTTGGCTGTCACAGGATGTCAAATTACTCAGGTGTCCGATTGTACAAGTTTCACTGTATTTAATCTTACTGGTTTTGTATGTTTCATAGCAGCAAGTTCTAACTTAAGTTGATCTATCTCAGCTTGAGCTCGTTTTTCTGCCTCCAATCTTCTACGCCTTTCCTAAATACAGAAAAAAAAGTCAAATCTGTGTAAAGAGGCCAGTCAAGAAATAAATCATTTGAAAAAAGTGACCACATATGACAAGTGGCTGCTTAAATTAGGTTATTTGTGATCACTAAGACCTTGAATAAATGTCCTCTTATTCAAGGGTATTGCTTCATACAGGTGGCTGCATGGGCAGGTTTGACTGTACACTTAAAAATAAGGTTATTTATGATCACTGTAGGGACCTTGAAATAATGTCCTCTTATTCAAGGGTATTGCTTCATACAAGTGGCTGCATGGGCAGGTTTGACTGTACACATAAAATATTAACCACTGCAATTGCTTATGCATAGTATGCAATCATGTATCATACACACACCACTATTTTTATAGGGTCCATCGTGGTCGTATGGTAGTTGGACTCACAACTACCTGTGCAATCAGTGCCTACCACCACTAACGTTGAGAATTCGAATCCCGCTCATGGCGAGGTGTACTCGATACAACATTATGTGATAAAGTTTGTCAGTGACTTGCAGCAGGTCTGTGGTTTTCTCCACTTTCCTCCACCAATAAAACTGACCATCATGATATAACTGAAATATTGTTGAAAATGGCATTAAACATCATCACCCAAACCTCAAAAAGTTCAAGTCCCATATTTCTAAATTTATCACATTTGATAAATCTTATTCACAGTGGTTATATGAGACATGTTTTTTGTTTTCGTTTTGTTTTGTTTCGTTTTTTTTTTTGGAAAAGGGGGGGGGGGGGGGGGGGTTAAAAATGTAGATACTCTCATTTCTGAAATAGTAAGTCCAACTTTGCAAAATCATTTTGATCATAGTAGATATGTAATTCACTGTTGCTAAATTCCCTATTTTAATTTAACTTTCTTTTTGTTCCTCCGATATATTATGCTTTAAAATTAACCTTATATAAATATTATAGATGACAACAAACCTCGTCTAACTGATCTTGCAGTGCGATACGCTCCTGTTCGACTCTCTGTCTGTCCACGGCAGCCATTCGTAGAAATTCCTCTTCCTCATCTCTATAATAAAAAGTCAGGAATATATCAACAAGCAACTGCTTGGATGCAATTCTAAGGTGGATTGATTGATTGGTGTTTAACATGCAATTTTTAGGCACCATCTAACATCAATCTATATTTATAAAAAAAATATTAAGAAAATCTATGTATTATGAATGACCCTTTTCATCAGAACATTTCTTAAATTTTTTGCCTTTCAATAAGACTTTCCTAGAAAATATGATTAAAACATTCAAGTGAATATCAAATAATGTACCAACTGATTGGTTGGTTATTCTTAAATGAAAATAAAGAAAATATGCAGAGTATGATTATAAATCTGGCCTGATAAGTGGTGTAGCCTTTGGTGAGAGGTGCATTATAGGAGAGGTGGCCTTTGGTGGGAGGGGCCTTATAAGAGAGGTGAGCTTTGGTGGGAGTGGCCTTTGGTGGGTTGAGGCTTATAAAAGGGAGACTACTGTATATATACAATCAATGGAAGTACATATATAATATACAAGTCACCTCTATAATTAAACAGGTTAGATTTTATATAATATACACTATGTACACTATGTTGTTTTAAATGGGGGGGATTATGAGAAAATCGAAGAATTTTTATGAAAAAGTATACACTTCCTTATCTAATTATATAATTGAACCTTGTTATATGGAAACCAAACAAGCCCCTTGCTTTATAACTCAAAGTAAATATTTGGTCTGTATGTAGTAGCTTTTGACTTAATTTATCCTGGATAACTCGAAATACCTGGATATTACAAAGTATAATCACTGGTTCCTTGAACTTTGACTCAATCTGAGTAAAAATCACATCTGTCACTTGCTCCCCTTACTGACATGTGCATTCTGGGAGATCTGAAGAAACCCCATTACAGGTCACATGTGAAAGACCTTATGGTATTGTCCAATAAAAATGGTGGTTAGGTGACTATGAAAGCATAAATTTTTAAAATTTAAACTGTTTTCTTTGCTACGAGCAATCCGATTAGTCAAAAAAGGTCATAAGCTATATTTATATCATTAAATATTCATGACAGAAGGTTGCTACCATGTGACCTGTAATGAGGTTACTTCAGATCTCACATGCCGCGACATATCAGGAGAAGGGGAGCAAGTGAGAAGTGTGATTTTAATCAGATTGTGCTTCACAAATGAGTAATTAGGTCGAAGGACCTGATACCAACTGTACCAGTGTAAAACTTTGCAATTATTATAACCCTTTAATATACATCACTGTTCGATTTTTCTTATGAAAGCTTTATAGATGCTTTTGGAAATGAAAAATATATATATATATATATATACATGTAGTACTTAACATGTCTATCACTCGAGAATAAAATTACCAAAAATAAGAATTTAGCAAAATTTAGGAAATAGTTCAGATATTTGTGAGCTACCATTAAAGCGAATGAAGAAACAGTAAAACTCCAAAAGCCTTTCAAAAAACACCTTTTTATGTCTTTTTATCTTTTTAGTGGTTATTGTTTGGTTTTTTCAACTAGCTTAATCCTCACAAATATCATTTTTCAAAACACTAAAATAAAAAAAAAATGCTTGGCATTATCAATAAAGGGAGATAATCAGAAAGGGAGATAACCAGGATTGACACCATCTGTAAGTTTTATATTAAAATAAATTGTGCAATATATCATTTGTTGTGAACTATTTTAAAATTATTTTACATAAAAATGTAAAGAGGTTTTTCAAAATTAATGCCATTTATTAAGCATATGATAAGGGTGAACTAAAAATAACTTGGGGGGAACTTCTGAAAACTTACATATTCTCAGGTATAAGTTTAGAATCTCTAAATAACTTATACCTTTCCCTGTAGGAAAAGTAGTAGAAATCAGTCAATAAATAGACAACAAATTTATTAACATGAATATTCATAAGTATAATGTGATAAATAAGACAATTCATTTCAATCATGAATATTTATGAGTACATGTGTATAAAATTTTGTAACAAGACAAATCATTTCGATCATGGATATTCATGAGTATAATTGTAATAAGACAAATTATTTTATCATGAATATTCATAAATATATTGTGATACATGTAAATAAGACAAATAATTTCGATCATGAATATTCATGAATATAATTGTAAATAAGACAAATTATTTTGGTCATGAATATCCATGAATATATTTTCATAAACAATTGTATATACCAGTAACTACTACTGTAATAAGACAAATTATTTTAATCATGAATATTCAAGAGTTAATACTGTAAATATTATACATTATTATATGACTTCAGATAATGTCTTTCCTGATTGGCTGACGTCCCTAGTAACGTTCTATGATAAAACGTTATATTCACCTCATGCGAGATGAATATAACATTTATTCACCTGGCACCAATCTCAACCAAAACAAACGTTGTGATGAAATCTTATTTTAAGGGTGAAAGAAACATATAAAATGTGTTATATAATAAAACAATTAATGACTTTCAATTCGATGGATACCAGGATTTATTAACCCAATAAATAACATATTTACCTCGGCCGCTGACCTCGGTAAATATAATATTCTTGGGTTAATAAATCCTTATATTATATTTTAGAACTATATTTCTTTTAATATCAGAAATTCAATATTTTTCGCTATCTTACCTATTCTAGCTTCGCAAGTGAATTCACTTGCCATGCCCACCAGGAAATAAAACGTTTGAAATTCCTGTGCGCGAGTTATATATTGCCGGTGACGATTTCTGGTTTAAACCAATCTATTGTAAACAGACGACAAAGATAAAAACGTTGGCAACCTATATTTAATTTTAATAAACAGCACATGTAATATTAATGTTTATTATCAGAACTGTTAGACTACTTGAAATTTCTTGCTGTTTGTCTCATTTAGTATGTCAACTTACACTTATTAATAATTATTTTTAGCTTTGACAAGGATTTTTATAGTATACAAATCCTTGGTTTTGATTAATTATTTTACTATTAAAATATAATATAACAATTACTCGAAGTGACTGAGGTCAATATACAAAACCTTTTTCATTCGGTACCTTGAATTGCATAGATGTGTTATATTACTCTCTGCCATTGGCATCGGGCAATATAACACATCCATGCAATTCAAGGTACCTCGGGAAAATATTCTTGTATATTGACCTGGAATATTTGTATAGTATCCACCCCATTAAAAGTCATCAATTGTATAATGTAGAACTATTTTATTACAGAATCATATAATAGGTTACCAGTAAATCCTTTTTACAATTTTTAAAATGCTGTACAATTGTCAATATTGATATAAATGATAAAAGAATCATATGGATATAAATAATTAATTTATTTAATGTTAAGAAATTTAATAAGGGATAGAGACATCATGCTTTTAGGAGCCCGAGTGAGTGAGTGATTATTGTTTAACGCCATTGAGCTATTTTTCAGCCATAATATGGCAACAACAAGTTACATATTGATGAGATGATGATGATGATGATGTCCACTTTCTACCTGAACAACAAGCTGTGTTGGATTTTTATAGTGTTAGCTCACAAAAACAACAGTTCACAGTTAAACATGTAGCTCCACCTGGACACATTATTCTGATTCAGAGCCAACCAGTCTTTACTCTAACTTTTTAGTTCTGCGTGCTCTGCGGAGAAGTAACAAATACCACCTTTATAGTTTTTGGTTTGACTCAACCGGGGCTTGAACCAATGATGATCTACCACACTCAAGGCGAGCGTGCAAACCATTCTACCACTGATGCGATTTGGGAGGCAGAACCACAGGATCATTCTTAAATAACATGTTAATCTGGCTTAATCTAAGATAAACAAATCAACGAACATCCAAGAAGCATAACATACAGTTTGGTCCAATTTAGCCCAATGGTTCTTGAGAAGAAGTTCAAAATGTAAAAAGTTAATGGACAACAGATGCCGAACGACAAGTGATGGGAAAAGTTCAATTGAGCCTTTGGCTCTACATGGAAAACATTTATTAACTTTCAGTTTGAGGGGGGAAAATATTGGAATGTTAAAACTTAAATAATAATTATCAATTATTTTGGACATGCATATATTTGGTTAGACCTGGAAAACATTTGTCAACCTTAAGGTTGAAGGAAAAAAATTGTAATGCCAAAAAAAAATAATTAATTCAGACTTGTTTAAATGGTTAGTATTAGAAATCATGCAGCAATATTAATCAAAAATTCATAATTAATTAATTTTCTCATCACTAACATCTTTCGTGTTATATTACACAACATTTTGAACATAATTCTTGTTAAAATAACATATAAAAGCAAACACTTGCTTTCTACTTTAAAAACAAATAACAAATATTGCAACATAAATTATAACTTTCCTCAACCGAGCAACTGTTTTAATTTGAACAATAAACAGACCTAATACATGTATTCACAAATGCAATATCTTACACTTTAGTACCAACTGGTACTGGTGGAGGTTTGATCTTGTCAGCAATGCTGTAATTTCATAACATATACTACATATATAAAGTATTTCATAATTAAGTATTTAAGGCCATACAGTATAAACATTTCTCAAGCTTTACTCGTGTGGCCTAAATACATACATGAATGCATCGATCTTTTTTATTTCCAATTTCAAGATTTAGAAAATGTTGTATGAAAAGAAAGTTTAAACAGTGATGGTCAACAATTCCACCAATATCAACAAAACGAACAATCACCTCTCACCTTCACTCATTGAACACACACAGAAAAAACTCAAGACATGTGACGTTGGAAATCCAGGTCCTCGTTTAGAACAGAAACAAAAATGTGGCTGGGTTAAACCAGTGAATAGAATCCCAACCCTCCCCTGATGATAACTAGATCTCCAATGGCAATACATCTATAGAATCCCAACCCTCCCCTGATGATAACTAGATCTCCAATGGCAATACATCTATAGAATCCCAACCCTCCCCTGATGATAACTAGATCTCCAATGACAATACATCTATAGAATCCCAACCCTCCCCTGTTGATAACTAGTTCTCCAATGACAATACATCTATAGAATCCCAACCCTCCCTTGTTGATAACTAGATCTCCAATGGCAATACATCTATAGAATCCCAACCCTCCCCTGTTGATAACTAGATCTCCAATGGCAATACATCTATGGAATCCCAACCCTCCCCTGTTAATAACTAGATCTCCAATGGCAATATATCTATAGAATCCCAACCCTCCCCTGTTAATAACTAGATCTCCAATGGCAATACATCTATAGAATCCCAACTCTCCCTTGTTGATAACTAGATCTCCCATGGCAATACATCTATAGAATCCCAACCCTCCCCTGTTGATAACTAGATTTCCAATGGCAATACATCTATAGAATCCCAACCCTCCCTTGTTGATAACTAGATCTCCAATGGCAATACATCTATAGAATCCCAACCCTCCCTTGTTGATAACTAGATCTCCAATGGCAATACATCTATAAACAAATGATAAAAACCCCTGGTGATAACTAGATCTCAAATGGCAATACATCTATAAACAAACAATAAAAACCCCTGGTGATAACTAGATCTCCAATGGTAATACATCTATAAACAAATGATAAAAACCCCTGGTGATAACTAGATCTCCAATGACAATACATCTGTAAACAAATGATAAAAAACCTAGCTAGGAAAGTTAAATCTGTTGGTTAAAGACCATTACTCTTTGGACGAAAAATCATACTTATCTAATAACCATACCTGCATAGCACTAGAATGCTTGATCAGGAGAAAACCACTGACCTGTTGCAAGTCACTGACAAATGTTGTATCAAGTACACAGCGCCTGAGTGTGATTCGAACTCACAACATTAGTGGTGATAGGCACTGATTGCACAGGTAGTCATAACTACCATATGATCATGATCATGACCACGATGGCCCCTAATCTTCCAATGAATAGAATAAATTAAAAAATAATAAAAAGCACCTGCTTAACCTATACATTGACTGCATATAGTAGAGACAGCCCTTAAAAAATTGTAACAGCCAAAACTGTGAATCATGATCAATGAAATGTTTCAAATTGACAGAATGTGAATCATGATCAATGAAATGTTTCAAATTGACAGACTGTGAATCATGATCAATGAAATGTTTCAAATTGGCAGACTGTGAATTATGATTAATGAAATGTTTCAAATTAACAGAATGTGAATCATGATCAATGAAATGTTTCAAATTGGCAAACTGTGAATCATGATCAATGAAATGTTTCAAATTGGCAAACATGTCAAAATGGTTTTACAATATATGGGAATAATTTAACTTAGGAGTGAGGCAGCTTCTCCCTCCAACTTCCAAAGTAGAAAAAGGGGTAAGTGAATAAAACAGAATACTGTATAAACCAAACCCTGAATAAAACGTAATCCTGTATAAACCAAACCCTGAATAAAACGGAATCCTGTATAAACCAAATCCTGAATAAAACGGAATCCTGTATAAACCAAATCCTGAATAAAACGTATTATTATATAGATAGGTATGAATTATGGGGATTTACCCGCCGGAACTACTTTTACATAACTATAAGTGTAGTGGCTACATCCCTTGTTGTGATACAGTGAATACACATACGATTGTAAACTGAAAAAATTCCGCGAAATGTCATTGACGACTTTGGCACATAACCAACATGACGTCATTGACGTCATAAGAAGACTTCCAGCTTGAAACGTAAAGATTATACGCTATTTGTCTTCGTGTACGCTTCAAGTTTGATATAATTTAACTAAAATAAGTTTTCAAGGTAAGCATTTTAATTATTTTTGTGTATTGTTGTAAATATGACATGTAGAATTTCACATTTTCAAGATGGCAGACCCTTCCAGCTGAACCCCTTAGTATCATTGCTCGTAGAATCACACGCGTGGAATGAAGTATACAATTAACAAAAATAATATATCAGAAATTTTGAAAGTCTATATAATAAACAGCATAACTAAATCATACATTTTGAATATCAAAATAAGACCACTCGTGACCAAATACGCATCAGCGATTAAACTCGTGGGCGGGACAAGTTCTGCCCACTCGTTTAATTCTTATGTGTACTTCGGTCAATCATAGTCTTATTTTGATATTCAAAATCTACGATTAGTTATACTATATATTCTGTATAAACCCATTCCTGAATAAAACAGAATCCTGTATAAATCAAACCCTGAATAAGATAGAATTCTGTATAAACCAAACCCTGAATAAAATAGAATTCTGTATAAACCCAACCCTGAATAAAACAGAATCCTGTATAAACCAAACCCTGAATAAAATAGAATTCTGTATAAACCAAACCCTGAATAAAATAGAATTCTGTATAAACCCAATCCTGTATAAACCAAACCCTGAATAAAATAGAATTCTGTATAAACCAAACCCTGAATAAAATAGAATCCTGTATAAATCAATCTTCAAATGAATTCCCAAAGTAGGAAATCTTTGTTAATTTAACATCTATTAACCAAACACCTGTGTATTCCAATCACTATGACAGGATAAGAAAATACAGGTGACCACATTGACATGACAAGAAAATACAGGTGACTGCTTAACAGAGGTGACCACATTGACATGACAAGAAAATACAGGTGACTGCTTAACAGAGGTGACCACATTGATAGGACAAGAAAATACAGGTGACTGCTTAACAGAGGTGACAACATGTGTTGGTTTGACAGGAAATACAAGATTGAAATTAGACACACTATCAGTAAGACATTGTTTTTTTTATATAAAAGAGGATGTTTACCATAACAAAAATCTTGTTTATGAATATACAGTCAAACCTGTATATAACAGCCACTCAAGGGAACCTGTAAATGTGACCTTTATGAGCAGTTGCCCTTTATATACAGGTCAAAATAATATGCACTTTTCATTAATGGGGGAAAATGAGACTGCCCTTTAAAGACAGAGATTTGTTATATAGACGTGTTTTATTGTATGCTAAAATACCTTCTCTCTCTGTGATCGTGGTCTTTTCTTGCAGTTTCCAAATCTTTCTGTTGTTGTAAAAGTCTAAGAATATAAAATTAAAAGTATAAATAAACATAGCACTGAAAGCACTGATCTAACAACACATTTTTTGTATAAAAAAAACAAAACAATATAATAGGGCAGGTTATGGTATTATACACCACTTTCAACAATATTTTGGCCTCTCTTGATGGCATGCATTTAGTAGTACATGTACTTTACTATCTCAGTAAATCTTAAATTTGGTTCGATAAGAAGGTTGGCCTTTGGTGGGAGTGGTATTATAAGAGGTGGGCTAACGTATACTTCTTGCATGAAATCAGCTGGTGATTCTTTAAGGTCTGTCAATACTAACAATTTATTTGTACCTAGACCAAATTCAAATTTTATGAAAAGAGCATTGCATTATTCAGGTACTATTCTATGGAATGCATTACCTTCAATCTTCAAACAGAAATTCTCTGAATATTTGTCATTACAACAAGAACATGATTCAATATACTTTAGTATAGCATATAAAACAAGTTGTGTGTCTGTGTGTGTAGTTTGAATGCAGGCTACCATGTATAATTTATTGACATTTGTATTATTGTATTTGTTTTCATTCTTCGAGCCTCACAGAAAATTAGCTACGTTAATTGTGCTACCCTCTTAAGGTGGTACCTAACATTACAGGGAGATAACTCTTTAAAATCAGTTGAACGTTTTGATCATATGATGCTTGTATGCAGATTTCAAGCATCTCGGTGATCAAAACCACAGAGAGAAAAGCTGCTATGTGGCTAATGAATTTATAGCTCTGAGTTTGTTGGTTGAAATTTGTTAAAATTTTGATATTTATTGCAGTGGATATATTCAAACACACTGCCAAAAAAATAAAAAAATTAAACGAGCAGATCAAATTTTACCTGAAGTGTATGGTACCATCTTAAAATAAAGTACTTACTATTATTATTATTATTATTATACTATATAATTTTCAAACCTTTCTCTCTCTGCCTCCCTTTCCTCTCGTGCCTTCCTCCTATCTTGTGGCTTGGTATGAGGGGGAATGACATCATTATACCAATGTCTCCAAGGTGGGTGTTGAGCTACAATCAAATCATGTTTACTTTATACAAAGTAGTTCATAATTTACCCCCAACTTCTTACATAATTATGACTAAAAATAGTTAAAATCCGACCTGCCTAGTCAATGGAGAGTAGTTTCCTTGGTAAAAAAAAAGGTGCAGTATTGTGAGGTAAGGTGTAGTTTTTCATAACGTGTGCACTATAGCCCTTACATTTTTGCTATTCAATCTACAATAAGTCAATACAATGTACAGTGATAAACTTAACAAGGTCCTAGTAGCCCAAGACCACCATAATTTGGCCATGGTCCCTTAAAATTTTCAGACAGTATCCCAGTCAGTTGGTGGGCCCCTATATTTTTTTTGCTGGGCTTCTACAATTGTTATCTTAGGGAGCCCAGTATATTCTTTTCTGGTCACTGTCAATTATCATTTTTTTTTATTTATATCATTGTTCAAGCATTGTAACCAAAACTTGTCATTTCATGCATGGAATATGCTTTTCAAAACCAAGGTTTGAAACTGTCAGTATTAACATATTATATACACAAATTTCATAGTTAGTGATTGTTGTTTAATACTAAAACAAGCAACTTTTCAACTATATTATGTCATAAACAAGTTACATTCGATGAGATTATGATGATGTCCACTTTACACTAGACCAATATGTTTAGCTGGATTTCTATAGTGCTAACTCACTGAAACAACAGTTCGCACGTAGAAATGTCTCTCCACACGAACACTTTATCCTGTTCTGAGCCAACCAGTCTTTGCTACTTACTCCTTTATGCTGCATGCTTAGTGGAGAAGCAGTAAACACAAATACTATAGTCTTTGGTTTGATCCAACACTAACAGGGGCCCCATGATCTACCACACTATTATCTTTCCCTTGCCTTTGAATCTATGTGTTATAACCAACAAAAATTAATGTATAAAATATTCCTGTAGTTTACCTTGAGTAGGATCCAGAATTGGCATTGCAGCTTTCTGATCTTTTGTTAAGAATGAAAACAACTCTTTATAATAATGCAGTTTTATCTGAAATTAAATAATTCAAACTATATCATATGACAACGACTTTTTTATGTACATAATGTCATTGTCAATATTTATGTATGAGCTTAAATGAGTTCCAATTCCCTTATCTGGACATCCTGACATTAGAGAATTGAAGGAGGTGAAGCCAGTAGATATCCTCAGAATTTTACCTCTATTTTAATGGAAATTTAGAATTTTATTTTTATAAAATAAAATAAACATGCCAGATATTTGCCGAAATTCAAAATAAAGATCTAATTTAATAAATACAAGGATCAGAGATAATCTTAATTACCATATTTAACTTCCCATTGATAGATATCAAATAATTAATTAACATTACAATATATGTACAATCCCTAGTGTTATACTTGGTTTCACCACCAAACATTTTCTTCAAATCAAAAATGCTAATCATTGATTGGTCAATTACATAATGCATTGTCACCACAGATAAGAGAATCAATTATTTATATTGCAGTTTTGTGTCATTTCGATGTAGTTTTTATTTTTTTTTCTCTTACTTCAGCACTTTATATTGCTAATTCATTTCAATACCCCTTCAGGTCGTGATCGCATGGTGGTTTAATTTATAACTACCTGTGCAATCAGTGCCTATCACCACCAAAGTTGTTAGTTTGAAGCCCGCTCATGGCACGTTCTACTCGATACAACATTATGTGATAAAGTTCGTCAATGACTTGAGACAGGTCAGTGGTTTTCTCTGGGCACTCCTGTTTCCTCCACCAATAATACTGACCGCCACGACATAACTGAAATATTGTTGAAAGTGGCATTAAACACCATAACCCTAACCCCTAACCCTTGTTTCAATACCTCTTGTAAATGGTTGTATTCTGGGGTTGTCTCCCTCTAATTTGTATTAATTATTAAGTATGAAGATATTGTATGTAATACAAGTGTTTATTTCTTTTGTTTACATATTTTAATCTGAAGTTCACTCATATCAATATTCTGTCTTGTGAATTAAGTATTTTCTCAAAGTATTTAATTTGTTCTACTACACTTCAATCTAACAAATCACATCGGTATTGTAATGGTTAGCAACCTTGCCACTAGTGCAGTAGATCATGGGTGCGAACCCTGTTTGGGTCAAACCAAAGACTATAAAATTGGTATTTGCTGCTTCTCTGCTAAGCATTAAGGAGAAAGAGCAAAGAATAATTGGTTCAGAATCAGGATAATGTGTCCGAGTGGAGCGACATGTCTCCCAGCGGTCTGTTGTTTCAGTGAACTAGCATTATAAAAGTTCTTGAATATTTCTGTTCAAGCTAATTTTTTTAAAAAACTACACAATAATTGGATAAAAAAAACCAAGAATCTGGTAAACTTACTTCATACTGAAACTGTGGTACTGTTAATTTACAACTTTCTGCTTTCATGATTTTTTCCATTGTAGCTGGCTACAAATCCAAACACAAAAAATAATTAACAAAAATTTAATATTAATTGTGATCTTTATTTTAATATTCGTGAATCATACACAATTTTTTTAAAAAAATGGTTGAAATAGCATATGAATAAATTGTGTTATAGAATCTGTGGTACCATATAGGATCGTACTATAAATGAACAATATAAATTATCCTCTGCTTTACTACAATTAAAATACTTTGTCCTATGAATTTAATTAAATTGAACTATGAGAATGTTCACTTAAGATATCAGATGTGTTGAATTAGAATTTCAGGTCAAATATTGCAAGAATCAGTTATCAAATAACATTTTTGTAGCTAAAAATAAAATTGCATTCTTTCATACATGGAGCATTTCTATAAAAGACAGCCCAATGAAGACAGTTACATATGAAGCCATGGCATTACGAATAAGTCAAAGTTAAAACTATGTAGGAAATGGCATTAACATTCCACATATTTTTTGTGACATTATATTTACTTTTTCATTATTTACCAATGAAACAAGCTCTGTCATTCAGCCAAAATAAGAGATTTGAATATCTTTGAATCATGTGTGAAATTCAATATCTTATATACCTGTGTTACATTAAGCTCCACTCAAGAAAAGACATGATTTCCCACACTTGAAATAGATATTTCTACTTTTCTATTAATACCCTATAGGAGGAACCAATTAGATTGGAATATACCCAAGTAAAAAATACCTTATAAGGCCAAAAACAAAATTACCTGCATTTCTGCTAACCCTGCCTACAATAATTTTTAGTGCGTTCCCTAATGTTTTTATTGCCATTTTGGACAAGCCCTGTTAAAGAAAGACCCTTCGCCTGTATAACCTTAAAGTCAAAAATTAAAACAAGACTTTGCCTACCTACTTACCCTATTATTAGCGGAAACCCAGATATATTTGAGGAGACGACAATACAATGTTTTGTAACTTGTGTCCAATCATAATTGTCATTTATTAGACAATAAATAATGCTTAAACAAATTATATTTTCTAGTTCTAATACTCACTGAAGTGCTGTCTTTAAGTTTTTCTTTCACTAACCCTAACAAAGTGACTGTAGCTATTGCTAACCATTCATTATTAAATCCTGGTGTGTCTACACCTATCATGTATTGGTCCCATATATATAATAAGGTGTCCATCTTTAAATATGCTGAAATAAACAACAATTATATATATAAATAATGTCCATCTTTAAATATGCTGAAACAAACAACAATTTTTACATAGCCATAGATAACTGTGAAATATTGAGATTACCTAGTAAAATGAAGACCAGTATTTCACCTAGTGAAAAAGCCCCATTTACTTCACTGTAACGTCACAGTATCAAAGTAGTCACAATCGAAAATATAATCACTGATCGATCAACAATGAAAAACAAGTTCCTATTTAAACATTATAATACTGTAAACAAAAGTGTAAAATCTATGTAATAAACATAATAACTACTCTTGTATTCCCAATATAATAAATAAATGACTTGTAACCAAACATCGATAACAATTCACTCACCAGCTTACACAAATTCATTAATTACAGAGTTGATCAGTTACTTGTGGTTTCGATATTCGGAATGCAAGATTAATTACATCATAATTCAAAATGAGCTTTCATCAAATTACAGTGAAGTTTTACAGTTATACTTCATGGGCTGTCATACACTGAAGAGTAATGAAAAGGGAGATAATAAAGGTTAATAAATATTATCTGAAGAAAATATTTGTCTACGACCTTTCTTGTTTTTCACTTATAAAACTACAAGTTCATTTCCAAACCTACAGAGGGGCTGTCGTGGTCATGATAGAATGGTAGTTGTAATCAGTGCCTATCACCATCAAATGTGAGTTCAAACCCTGTTCATGGTGAAATGTACTCAAATTCAATACAACATTATGTGATAAAGTTTGTCAGTGACTTGCGATAATAGGTCGATGGTTTTCTCTGGTTTTCTCCACCAATAAAACTGACCACAGTGATATAACTGAACATTGTTGCAAGTCACTGACAAACTTTATCACATAATGTTGTATCGAGTACACCTTGACATGAAAAGAATTCAAGCTCACAACTTTAATGGCGATAGGCACCCATTGCATAGGTAGTTGTAAATCCAACTACCATATGATAACGACCATGTTGTATATGCAAAATAGAGAACTTACTGACAAACATGCTCCTCAACATAGGTCGTATCAAGGTCATTAAGCCTTCTGTCAGTAAAGCATAACTTCCTGTCTCTGTTGTTACTATCTTTTCTGGAAAAGAACAGAAACAAGATCATAAATTAACTATATAATAAATGAATGGAGGACCCCTCAATTACTAGTCATACATAAGGTGCTGTGTTAGAGGACAAGAGTTAAAAATAATATACACTCACAGGCCAAAAGTATTTCCCCACTAAGATATTTCCCTATATATTTCATATAAAACCATTTATTTTCAAAACATTCTCTTGAAGTCATTCATTATCTGATTTTCATGAAATTTTCAGCATTAAATGCAGAAATAAATATAGTTTCTTCTTCGTATAATTTTCAAATAATTTTATTTCTACTTTCCCTTAAGAATTATTTAAAAACAAAGTTTATATTTTTTCACCAAATCTTACTATATAATCATATAAAATTGTGACGTCAAGAATTTACATTTGTGTTTAAATCATAAATACTTGTAAATAAAAGTTCGAAAAAAATTACATGAAGATATTAAAATAAACTCTAATAATTCTACTATTAAAGGTGAAAATTTCATGAAAATCGGCTATTAAAGAATGACTTCATGAGAATGTTATGAAAATAAGTGGTTTTATATGAAATATATAGGGAAATATCTTAGTGGGGAAATACTTTTGACCTGTGAGTGTACACATTAAATGTTTTATCAAGTAAATCACACTAAATGTAATATTTAGTATTATCGGTAAATTTAATATTTTTTCTTTCAATTCAGAGTAATATTGTCAGTATCAACAAACTGACTCTGATATTGAAAATTCGCCGCGATACTAGTGATAATGTCTGTCTCGACCTTCAAAATTGATGTTATTCTATATGCATGTTTTTTCATATTTTTAATATAAAATGGTATACCAGAGAAAGGCCAAAATAACGGTAGTAATTTCCAAAGAAATCATCATCAACAAATTATTAATACACATACAGAAGCTTATCCAAATATCATTTCCTTATAATGTTTTATATTAGTGGCATTAGCTATTAGTTTGGAAAGCACTGCTACCTTTCCGAAGCACATGAGTTCATCCATGTTTTTTAGTGTGGTTCGTGTTGCTCAATCTTTTCTGTGTTGTATTTTATCGACCATTTTCCTTTTGGCCGTTGTATTGTCTCCTTCTTCTAATTATAGCTTCTGAGTACCACTTTGGTATCTTCAAACTTTTCTTATTAAAAATATCTCAGGACTTACCTTTAACGGGAACAAATTTTTCTGTAATTAATTTTGATACTTCTGGATGTCTCCTCTGTAGAAGTTTGGCCACTTTATCAATAAATGCTACGACTTCATCATTATGTGCCTTAAATAAAATAAACATTTGTTTTTGGACAATTTTAGTTTCATATAATGACATTAATTGTGGAATCCATTGATTAATTATGTGACATAAAACTAGAGGCAATCGGTGCCATTCGCCACTAAAGTTGTGAGTTTGAATCCTGCTCGTGCCGACGTGTACACGATACAACATTATGTGATAAAGTTTGTCAGTGACTTACAACAGGTCGGTGGTTTTCTCCAGTTTCCTTCATCAATAAAACTGACCACCAAGATACAGCTGAAATACTATTGAAAGTGGCGTTAAACACCAAAACCCTATCCCTAAAGCATGTATCACTCACCTGGTGGAATATTCATACACAGTTGGTGTTCAATCAAGTCTTTTTGAGAAAAAAATATTCTATTCAAAATTTAAACTTTAGTTCAATAAAATAAAGATTTTTAAAAATTTTGGGCATTGGTCTCTTTTGTTCCCTACATATTCATATATATAAGAGCTACAAAAAATCTATTGGAATATCATGTACTGGATTTTTTCTTAAGAATCTAATGCAAAACAATGCATATATATCAGGCTTAAAGTAATAAATGTTATCATTTTCAGTAATGGTAGTCCAATCATTGATTATAATCAAAAATCTGTCAATTATCTGAATTTCAATGACAATCGATTATAATTTTTCAAAATCGATCATTTCAAACTTTTTTTTCTCAAATACAGAATCTGTTTTATATTTAGAATGTATGTCTTGCAAACGTTTGTAAGAGACAGAATATTATCCTTTTCAAAGCATAAAACTGACATAGACATAGACTCATCAAGGTCATGGAGGCTAGCAGAAGGTAAGCCAGACTCCAAAACTTTTATGACCACCAAGGAACTAAAAAAAGCATTGTGTGGAAAAAGATACTTATAGTATCAACATTTTGTTACACAAGTTTTATGATAATAAACTACAATTATGAGTGATGATGAGTAATGATAAGAAAGGAAAAGTTGTAGTGTCACTCTTTGTTAATTTCTACTCTAACTTACATCTGATCCTGAATCTATAACAAATCCAGGTCGACTTCCTAAAAATGTGATATATTCTTCTACAATAAGGGCCACCACTCTTCCTGGTGGAGGCTCTCGTCTAAAAATAAAACACAAAAAACTCGGTATGATTTACAACAGCAATGACAGAAGAAGTTTTCCAGAAGGTTGGTTGATTTATGATGGCTTATGGTGTTTAACACCACTTTCAACAATATTTCAATTATATCATTGAGGTTAATTTTATTGGCGAAGGACACCTGAGTACCTGGAGAAAACAACCAACCTGTCGCAAGTGACTGACAAACTTTATCACATAATGATGTATCCAGTACACCTAAATCCAACTACCATATGATCACGATCCCGACGGCCCCTTCTCCAGAAGGAACTTACTGTCAATGATTATTGATGTGTTTATATTAGTTTTTTCTATCATGTCTTGTCGACCATTGTTTGTATCTTGTTCTTTTTCTTTTGATCATTGCCAGTCTGTACTTTTGATTTATGACCTCTGATTATCTCCTTGGTCTTCAAATTTTTTTAAGGGGGCCGTCATGGTCGTGATTATATGATAGTTTGATTTACAACTACCTATGCAATCAGTGCCTTATTTTCTGCATTCGAATCCTGCTCAGGCGAGGTGTACTCGATACGCTATGTGATCAAGTTTGTCAGTGACTTGCGACAGGTCAGTGGTTTTCTCGAGTACTCAGGATTCCTCCATCATTAAAACTGACTGCCACAATATGACTGAAATATCTTTGAAAGTGGGGTTAACCACTATAATCCCTTTGGTATCTTCATAGTTCTCTATTGATTAATTTATTAAAAACTAATTAAAAAAACAGAAAACTAAAAATCCAAGAAATACACTTTTTTTTATAATAAAACCAAATTGATACCATCAAATTATACAACAAAATAAAGTTACTAGTAAACAGACCAAAGCATGATACGACTGCAACAAGGGAAAGTTGAATACTTGCATATTAAAAGCAAGTGTTGACACATTATTTTGCTTGACACAATAGTGAGTTGGACACAGTAATATGCTGGAAACAGTGATATGCTGGACCCACTGTATTTTGGCCATTTGTCTTGTTTTGCTATTTCAAGTGTTAAATATGCCTTCCAAATATGCGAATTTTCAGACTTTAGACCCCTTTTCAAAATAAAATAGCAAAATTATTTTATGGTCCATCAATAAGCCATCAAGATGATCATTTTGCCAAAAACTGCAATAAAATTTGATGAAAAATAAGAAAGTTCAAATTTTGGAATTTTGCTTTTGCTGGGCCTCACCATAGAGATACATGAAATCTGTTGGCATGCTATCGGAGAACTCAGCTCAAAATTACTTAATTAGATGAAAAATAAAAATTCTATGTCTTTCAAATATGCGAAATTTCGGAATTTGAATCTCTTTAGAAATAAAATGCCAAAATTTGTTTATGGACCATCAATAATCCATTAAGATGATCATTTCACGAAAAAAAAAAAATGCTTTGAAATTGGATGAAAAATAAAAAAGATAAAAGTTCGAAATTTTCCCCTTGTATGTAAAAAGTGGTAATAATTATGCTATGCATTTTTCTTCAAGGGACTATCCGAGGGAATTCATTAAAAAAAACCCATCAAAATCAGATGATAAATAAACTGTTCATGTACAAATAATAAAGGATCATTGTGTTCAAGATTCAGAAGGATGCATCAACTAGAATGCAAGTTATCACACAGAAACCATTCTGTCCACGAATGAATGCTGACAGCGCCATAACATAAAATTACCACAATTTTTTTTGTGATCAATGTATAAAAATAACTTACCTTGATATATTGGTTGATGCTATATCCATAAAGGGGACAGCTAAAAGGTGTTCTACATCCCTTAACCTGGTTTTTGTTTTTAGACTAGAATGATAATATGATAAAGTAGCCTTCATTCCATAAAATATACCTGTTAAAATAAAAAATATATATACTGTATAAATGTTTTTTTTTGTGAGGGTTTTATTTTCGCTATTTCCGTGAGTACAATAAATTCTTGAAAACAAAAATCCAGCGGAAATATCCTCATGAACATAATTATGAAATTAAAAACTAGCAAATACATTTCAGTGATTCAGCTAGGCACCGGTCTAAGGACATTTGCCCATCTATTTCACAAATTGTCCTGAAGAATTTTATAAAAAATAAGTTTAAATATTAAAGAATGTCCTGAAGAAATTTTGATAAAGCTGGCAGTAGTCCTGAAGATTTCAAAGTCTAGGGAAACACTGCCTTTGACATTCATATTAGTGAATTTTACTACCTATGCTGTATTTTTTTTTATTTTGCTGCATGTAATAATTATCCATTAAACAATGAAGCTATGTGAAAACTGGATTAATATTTGACCTAGTCACCTACAACCTACATCCTGTTAGGGTTCAGCTTAGACAGGTTTATTTGTATTCAACTTACCTACAGAGCCTTTGAGTTCTGACAATGTGGGTTCAGAGTTCAATATTGTTTCACATTTCTGGGATATATCGTAATCATACATAGATATGGCCGCTCTAGGGTTGGTATTCAATTGGTCTATGTAGTGTTTACGTACTGTAAATATTTAAATATTATAAATAAATTAGCTTGAAAGTTACGAAATAATAAATTATATGTATATCCATATTTGATTTGTATACTGCTAATGAACTATAAAGTGATATCATATCAATACAAAATAATTCATTATAACCACAGATTGGTTGAAACTCTTTCATTATTTATAATTAAGCAGAAATAATAACCTGCTAAAATTGACGAATATACTATATATTTATCTCATATTAATTAAATAGTACAAATGAAACATATGCATATGGCTGCAACCAGGTATTTTTCATTCTAAAAAGACAAAAATAGTGAATTGTATTTCTTGCAGTAGATGGCAAACACACTGCGCAACGTGATATGTACTTATATTTGTTAAAGTTTGTCTTTTATAATATATATCAGTCAGATATTATTCAATTACATTAAAATTATAGAAATGTTTGAATTTTTCAACATTGTGGAATTGTTGACCATCACTGTATACATGTTTTTTTCTTCATAACTTATTGAAATTTACAGTTCCTAAATAATGTAATTATTATTAAAACTAACGTTCTCCTCCCTCAGGCAAAGGTGACCTTAGCCTACATGTAGTTTTGCTCTCCTGTTTAGGCCCTATGTTTTTTTTTAGCTCCAACAACTTTTGAATTATTTGGAATTCCAATATTTTGACTTTGAGCATAACCGATGAAGATTATTCCAGAAACTTGTTGTGCACATTAAATGTTATATCTACATTTTCATTATTTCCAATCAGATTATCCAAAATTTTCCACTGTTTACAAAGAAAACTGAACAGCACCTATGTGTACCATCTTTGAGAGTGTATAATACACCCTTTCTTATCCTGCAAGAGAAGGGTATGCATATTATACATCCAAACATATGCGTGCATGGCTTTCAATATTTTTCAAGTCTACCAGTACTTTGCAATGTACTTTTTCATCAAAATTTGAAAAATTTGCATGAATATCTTATACAACACTCTTTAAAATCAGGAGGTACCAAAGACCATCTTAGTCGTGTAAAAGTACCTGGTACCGCCCCTTATTGAAAGGCCTGTATGCATCAAATTTTTCTCCTCGACTTTCAGGCTAAATGTTTGTTAATATTTGGCATATGTTCCATGATAACAACAATCCAATTATTTTAATGATATGTATATTTTTATAGGTATTTGATAATAAAGTCCCATTTTACTTCATAACTGAAAATCAAATTTGTGTGTTTTTTGTTGTTTTTGGTATTAAAAAGCAGTGCATTTTACACAATAACTAATAGTGATTTAAATCTAACACCACCAAAATTTACAGTAAGCATCATTCGTTTACACATATAATATAATTATTTTATAAATTCCTGACAGTAACAATCAGCGCTCATTTTAAAACATTTCGCTGATGAATTACAAAGTGTATTATATAACATTTAATCCTGCTTTTTACTGTGATATTTCATCAAATTTCTCATTAAAAAAGTAATGAACACAAATGTACTTATTTGTTTTTATTAATAGATTCAATGTTAATTGATTGATTGTTGTTTAATGTCAAATGAGCAGGTTTTGCAAATCTGGTGTTCTTTTAAAGATACAACAATTGAATATATATCAACTTAATGATAACAAAAATATCTCTATAAGATATTTTCAAGAAAGAAACATGCTTACTGGGTAAAACAATGAAATAAGATCAAATTTCCTATTACGGTACATAATATTCATTTAGGCTGTACAATAATTTAAATTAAAAAATCTCAAATTATCATAGTGAAAATCTGATTGACACCCTGAGAATAGAGATCATTTTACTTCCCTGAAATGGACTTTGGATTTTTAAGGGGGTTGTGTTGAAAACTTAATTAAAATGGAATCTGCTAGTTCTACAAATTTCGAACTCTGCTTAAATTAATTGATGGTCAAACATATTCCATCTTTCACCTTTTGCACACAAAAAAAACAAAAAAACCAATCCTAGATTCCCTCAGTACTTAGTGAGATATCTCCATATTTGCCAAGTGACTGCAGCATGACAGATTTTGTGTGAACACATTTGAACTACGTACACATGTCTACTTTCTATACCTACCAGTATATAAGTATTCTGCAAATTACATTGTAAGTTCATAATTCTAAAAATACATTTTACATGGAAGGCAAATGATAATGAAAGGTTTATTGACTGAAGTCAATTAGACAATTCATTGAAATATTGAGAAAACAAATTATTGGGGGACCAAGAAAAAAATTGCTGAAGTGTCCATCTCTTAATGAGAAAATTATTTTTATGCAACTTGTATTCCTCATATTAAAGAAAAGAACAAATACAGTCAAACCTGTATTAAGAGGTCATCTTTGGGATAAAGAAAAGGTGGCCTTATAGGACAGGTGACCTCTTAAAAGAGGTTCAATTCATATGAAATTTTATATGACAGAACAAGAAAAATGTGACCTTTTAATACAGGTGACTGCTTAATAGAGGTGACAGCATTGGAAGCTTTGACTACATAAATTAATCTGATCCTTCATTTTTAAGAAAAGGATTTCTTTATTTAATCTTTGCATTATAGAAGTTTTGTAAGAGTTATGTCCCCTTTGTATATAAGAATTTCTATATAATTTGTATATTTAAATTATTGGCAATTTAATGTTTTCAATCTTACTTCAACCTCAAATTCCCTGATACTTAGAATTTTAGTTAAATGTTATCTTAATCTAATTGTGTTTTACCTTTGCATAAAAGAAGAAAATCTTTTCATGAAAAAGGCATAATTACATAATCTCTCCCACTGAAATCATATGAAAATATCTACCAAAGAATGATCATTCTAAAGTAAAGAGAGACAATAATTTTACATTCTGAAAATAGGAAATTGCATTATCTACATTATTCATGGATTATCTCCCTTGAACAGAATTGTTATACATGTATTACTTGTGTCCTATTTTTATGGAGTAATTTCTAATAAATTTTCACTTAATAAAAATGACAAGGAAAATATGACATTCTGCAATAATGTTGAGCAGGGAAGACAGGCCATATTATTTATTTTTCTAGCAGTACTGTTTTCACATAATGATCTTGGTATGAAATAAAAGGAAAACATGAACGAAATTAATAAATGAGATTCAACTTAAAATTTTAATTCATTTCAATAAAGTTAATCAGATTTAATGATCACTGCATTTTATTTTTGACACTGCATCACTCTATTATAATGATCAATATCAATATATTTCAAATAAAACTCTCACCAAAGTCCGCCTTCTTATCAGACCAAATTTCAGATGCACTGTACGTGATTGTAAAATACTACTAAATTGTATGCCTCAAGAGAAACCTCCCATTCATACAAGGCCATTATTTACATTACAGAATGAGTGGCTTTATAAGAAGGGGAGCACTGTACATGTCGATATTCTATTTTCCCCAATAATTTTTCCTGAAATATTCAAACAAAATTCTGACGAAATCAACTACAAAGCTATTCAAAATACTAATGATAGAAAAAAACGTAAATTAAAACAGGTTATATATCAAACCTCTTGTATTAGAGAGATACAGCCTCCACGTCAACTGTCGTATATGTAATGGTAACGGCTGATTAAGACAGATGTAAAGCTTGTTTTTCATGTCCGGCCATTTTTTCAGTAAACTGAGAGCACCTTCTTCGGCACTTTCTATAACTAGGTCAGTTTTGGTATCCATTGGCGACTCCTCCAACAGTTGCCTAGAAACATCCTCATTTAAACTTTGATCAGTTATCACAGACACCTTCTTGCAAAGACTATTATAAATTGATCCTACAATTGTAAAATATATTATTAGTACATAGATACATTGTAGATGTATGGTATTTAAAAATTCACAGGCTTTATTTCCCCCTTTGAAAATTATTTTTTTTAGATTGAAAAGTTTTGCCTCTGTTGTAGTAATGAATGTAAAGAATTAGATACTTGTGACATTAAAATATTCAAATACAATGCAATGATCCTGTTCTCACACGACATTACAAATATATTTCACTTCTATTTCAAATTATCAAGAGACGATGGGTAGCGAAAAAGTATAATATAAGTTTGGGCCCATAAAACTAGCTTAACCACCAAACACCAAGTGCCTGTACCAAACCAGTACAGTGAGCAGTCATATATATGTATGTTATGGGTATCAATTTTGCCTATTTCTAAGATTTTTCTATTAGATTTTAGAACTGTTCCAACAGTTTGGTATTTTTTGTTTGTTTTTCATTTTATGTAAAAAAAAAATCAGATGAAGTTCATGTTTTTTTTTTGTAGTGCCTCTTTATAATGATTCTAATTCCTGGCTTCCCTCCCTCACAAAATTATTTTAAAAACTCTGATGAGGCCCTCTAAAAGGATATTCCTTTAAAGTTTGCTTCAACGTTGCAAAGCAGTTTCAAAGAATGTGTTACATGTATTGACATAGAATGACGAATGCATGTTCCAAGCCAGGAACTGGATTTCCAACGTCATATGTCGTGATCTTTTTTGTGTTCAGTGAGTGAAGGTGAGAGATGATTGTTCGTTTTGTTAACATTTGGTGGAATTGTTGACCATCACTGCTTAAACTTTCTTTTTATAAAAGGATGATGATGACAATGAAGGCATAGTAATGAAAACAATACACATGGTCGCATGAACATTACGCTGTGACAGCACAGGTGGTATTTTGCTTGCTATACGAAAAAGAGAAAATAACGTGATTAGACTGTAAAATTTTCCATAGCAATTGACCACCAATGATTACCCTCAACAGACTATTGTTCATTTGGTGCTACTGCAAGACTTTTCCATGCAGTAGAGGACTGTGGTATTCTCCCCGAGATACTCATTTACATCCTGTCTTAAGGGTGTGTAACAGTGTTGTGTCATTGATACGTCCAGCATAACCAGCAGGTGTTCCTTTCAGAGGAATTGTACTTCCATAGCTGAGAAACTAGTTCCTCCCTTTTTTAAACACTGGGATTCTATTAGAGTACATTTTTTTATGTTTATGGTGAATTTGTTTCCAATGAAAATCTACATTTTTGAAAACAATTGCTGCAAAAAAGGAAATAGCTCCAAAATCCTCCATCATGTATCACAATCTAGTTATATGATTATTTTTTACCTCCCTTTATTGCTAATGTAGCTCTTTCCATAAATAGTTCTTTTTCAGGTTCTGATAAATCACTGAAATACTGTACATGACTCTGTGTTAATTGTTGTTGTATGGCATCATGTAACTCCTTCAGAAAGTTGTCCCATTCCTTAAAATAAAGTGTATAATTAAGGAAATCAAGTAATAAATGACATGACAATACAGAATACTGTCTAATATCATGAGTGTATGAAATATATTGGGAAATATTTTAGTGCTAACTTAATAAATGTATTTTTTTTAAAATGATATCTTATATAAGAATCCTGGATTTTGATTGGTTAATAGCCGGTGTATTTTTCGCGTATTTTCATATTTAGGATTAATTTCGTTCATTTTTACCGCTGTCGGGGTATTTGCACGAGGATTTAACTCTTTTCCCTCTGTGCCGTGGTATTTGCGAAAACGGATTTCACTTTTTTACCCTCGCGTGCCTGAAACCGCCAAATTCATTCAGAATATTTCTTCTTTACCTTTATACGTAAGGTAACATGATAAATCAAATTTGGAACCCAGAAGTGTTCCGATGTAAATGTAAAACAGTAAAAATATGTCAGACGACAACAGCACGGCTGCTGGCGGCTGTGAAAAATACGGTAATGGCGATGATGCTGATAAAACGTTCCTGAAACAAACAATAAAAACAGAATATTCCTGAAAACAATAAACAAAAGGTATTATTTATTTAGCCAGTGTTCTAAATAATATTCGGTGTAATTAAACAGATTATATCATATTGGGAGGTAACCCGAATAATCCAGTCGTTATATTACGCTTTGCTATATTAATGCCTGAACGACTTTCTCGATAAAATGCGTCAATCAGAAGCTTCAAATTAGCAATGCATTCTGGGTATAAAGTGTGCGTGGTGACTTTTGGCACTAAAAGAAGGAGGAGTTTAGGAAATGTCTGTAAACATAGGTCAATGGAGTGTTCAGGTGTCAAATGTTTTCATTGTACCCACGTGTTTGACCTTACTAATCTAAAAGGTGAAAAGAGAAGAAATGTAAGAAAACTCAATAATGAATTAAACATCGTTAATCAACTTGTTGATCTCCATTTCTTGTTGTTTGTAAACATTACCGGAAATTGAAAGAACCGCCTTGCACATATTTGGCAAATAATCATCGCTGATTGGCTCTCTCTTTCAGAGAGCAGCTGACACATTTTTATCACAAGGAGAGTTCAAGCCCTCGTCCAGTGATAGTACCGATAGAGGGCGCAGTATTATTTGAGTTAATTGGGAGGGGTGTTTGCGAAAAATACCAGTTTTGAGATTAAATTTCACTTGCCTATCGTGTCGGGAAATTTTTTGTCTCTCGACTGGTATTTTTCGCAAATGCCCCTCCCAAACATGATATATCTGTTCAAAATGAATAAACATGTTTTGAACTAAAATGGTATTTAATTAAAAAAGTTGTGAAATCTAATTGAACATTTTACTACCTATTTATTGACAGAACTCTCAACACAGACACAGCCACAGCACAGGGGCTTAACTTTCGATTTTTTTTTTTTATCCCTCGACTGACAACTAGTTGTCAGTGAAGGGATAAAAAAAATAGTTGTCAGCTGAGGGATAAAAAAATTAGTTGTCAGTCGAGGGATAAACAAAAACGTAACAAGCCCCTGTGCCTGTCGATGTGCTCTCAACGTGTTAAATTCATTGTACATTCCTAACAGTAACGCGCTCAGATTTAGATTTTTGATAGCAGAATAAATTAATCTAAGAACGAATAAGGGCAACCAACATATTTCAAATAATGTTTAACCTTTGAATCGGTAATATGCTGTTTGCATGCCAAAAGCCATTTAGGATAAGTCTGTGCACCCGCCATTTGTAAACATTCTTGAAGTGAAGGGAAGTTAATGTTACAAGCTTTTTAATTGGTTAACATTGTTTGATTGTCCAATAAAATTACGTTTTACAAAACGCGTGTACTTTCACTTTGTGGAATTTAGAAAAAGTAAGAGTTGTTCCGAAATAACATTGCAGTCGATAAAATGACACGAACACTTTCTCAGCAAATCTTTAGAAAACTGTTTATCTTTATAGTTTGTAAGAATCGCTTATCAATATCCCCCTTTAACTGTAGCCTAATGTAGGATTGTTTACAAGCAACACGGTCGATTTTACATTATGTTCATCCAGTGGATGGATAGCTGTATACCGAAAGAAGAAGAGATAATTTTATGATTTTTTTCACAGAACTTCAAAAGCACCTGCCAAGACTTGCTTATGCTGTCATATCTAACTAATTTCTCAACCCATTATTCACAAGAGCTAAAGGTGTGACATATCAATCTGAAGAAAAAAAATAAGAGCTTACTAAGATCTTTTTTTTTTTTTTACTAAGTTAAGAGTTCTTCTTCTTCTTCCTGGTATAGTACAGGACTCATCTTGAGTGTAATTTTGCACTGACGCATGTCAAAGACGACTAAAAACCCTTTGGCATATGAACAGTTAAAACTACTAGTTAGACATACATGATATAGTGATACAAACGTTGTATACCCCTTGGCCTTGATTTATGTCAATCGTGTAAAACAATGCATTGCCATGTATGATAAAGCTTTGCAAAACATTGCACGACTTCTGTTTTCATTGCTTTTTAGCAAAATCACAATAAAACAGAATCATAAAAAAAACATGTGTTTAAAAATCAATTGTTTTGATTGTGCCAATGACTTGATTTATCTGCTACAAGCAAATTTATAAACTTAAAATCTATGAAATGTATATTTGATATCTTTCCCTCATAATGTCAATAGTAAAAACATGATGTCATAGTATGTCATATGTTTACTTCCAAAGTACATTTCCAATGCAAATATAGAATCGATTTCTCAAAAATGTCATAATAATTCAGGATACTTCAAGTTCAAAGAATTTTGCTAAATATTTTTTCACAAAGAATTAAGTACAAACTTTTTTATTTTTATTGCTTTTTTTAAAAGCGGAGGAATCTTGATTTTTTTTGGTGCATAATCAAAATGACTAATAAGCTTTCTATTTCCATTTATGATGAAACAAATTTACTTTCCATTTACGACAAAGAAATTGTTTCCCATTGTATTCTACTTTTTTATGTATTCATTTTCTATGTATTTCTACCGTTGAGAGTGAGCTATTGCTTCCTATAAGTTCTTCATAATAATTTAATTTTTATTTTAATAAAAACAATTTTTTTTTGCAGCTTTCTTTATATTATGTCCAAAGGTTTTTGTTCAATCATCAGCAGACTCTTGGGACTACAGTAAGTATACATTGTATATATAAGTATTAACAAGTATTTACAAATATAACAAGAGATCTGTTTGATTATTCATTCTTGTCAAAAATATATAGTAAAGATATTTTTCTGGGATAGCAAATATATTTTGTGGGAGGTTCAGAAACAAACAGAAATATGTTGTTTATTGAGCTTTATTTTTTGCTTGTTTCCAGTCGAGTATTTAAAATTAGTATTTTAGGTTTGGTTTGGTTTATGGTGTTTAATGCCACCTTCAACAATATTTCAGTTATATCGTAGTGGTCAGTTTTATTGGTGGAGGAAACAGGAGTACCCGAAGAAAACCACAAACCTGTCGCAAGTCACTGACAAATTTAGCACATAATGTTGTATCGAGTACACCTCTCCATGAACAGGGTTCAAACGCACAACATCAATGGTGATAGGCACCGATTGCATAAGTTGTTAATCCAACTTCCATACAATCACGACCCTGTCATATTGTTACAGATTCTTCCATTATTGCATTATTCATAATTTATTTTAATATTAATTTTATAATAATATTTATTTCATTAGATTTAACCCCTGACAAAATAGTTTTTGTTGTGTTGTCTCAACCAAACAGTTTCCATGCCAACAGAGCTAAGGAATTCAGGAAACATTTCACAGAACAACTTGATTCTATTGATAAAGTAAGTACATGTAACCAATGATTCATAACAATACAGAAAATGTCTTTATTTTATTCAGAATACAGTCAAACCTGCATTAAGAGGTCACCTTTGAGACAATGAAAAAATGACCTTATAAGACACATGACCTCTTAAAAGAGGTTCAATTCATATGAAATTTTCTATGACAGGACTCGCTCTGATACTAGTGATAGTATCTGTCTTGACCTACATAAAGGACATTATTTTATATATCTGTCTTGACCTACATAAATGACATTATTCTATATATCTGTCTTGACCTACATAAATGACATTATTCTATATAGCTGTCTTGACCTACATAAATGACATTATTCTATATATCTGTCTTGACCTACATAAATGACATTATTCTATATAGCTGTCTTGACCTACATAAATGACATTATTCTATATATCTGTCTTGACCTACATAAATGACATTATTCTATATATCTGTCTTGACCTACATAAAGGACATTATTCTATGTATGTATGTATTGTATATATTTTGTATTAGTAAATAAGTATTAAAATAATACAAGTTACATGTATAAAAAATGATCTGCATTGTTTATTGTTAGGAAAATCAACCAGAGTTATTTTTGACACATGAAGCATGGCCAGAAACAACAGGTGCTTGGACTTATTTTCCTTTGCTGAAATTGTAAGTTTGATTTACATAACTTAAAGATTGTGTTGACATAGAGTTAAGATGAATTAAGATGATTTTTAATCTATACAGGAAAAAGCTTCAATCAAAGTACACATGTATTAATATTTCAGTCAGGGTTGGCAAAAAAGCGGGAAATACTCATATTTCCCAGGACGGCGGGAAATACTGGTATTTACCGGGAAATACTGGGAAATAAGATTGATTCTTAATTTGCAAATATAATGGTACATGAACCTGTACACATTGTGCACTTGTTTACTGCACATAGTGTACATTTCTTTGAGTTCCAGATTATTGTGATATATCTTCTTATAAATAAGCAAATTGGACATTTATTTGGAGTATAATATAGCCTTGAGTTAATCTGTTTGTAAAATCTTCATAATTTACCCAAGATAAATTCTAAAACACTAAGTGATCACTGTTATCATTTGGATTTAAGTTTCCCTGAACTGTTACAGTGCCCTTATGATAAATTCTAAAACACTGAGTGATCACTGTTATATGCCTTAACTGTTTTTTATTCTTTTCTAAAGGTTATTGAAGATGTGTTAATTAGTTTGTAAAAACAAATTAAAAAAGTTAGTTATTATTATAGCATAAAGGAAATGCCCTTAGGATATTAGATTACATGTATACAACCTGGCAAAACAATCGGCTATTAATTGAAACTCTGAAACTGTATGATTGAACTGAAAAGTGTAGATATAAAATTGTGGTGACAGTTTTAGCATGTTTTTAATAAAAGTTTTTTGTATAAATATTATTTTTATATTTGCACAGAAGTGCACCAGACAAAATCATCCATTCATGGATGCAAGGCACAATAGGCCAGACAACCCACATTATATATTTGCATGATTTTATTGATGCCTTCATAAATTTAGACACTTTCTCACTAATGTTGGCAAACATTTTATTGTTGTAGATTGGAAGAAAAAATCAGTAATAGAGCTTGGTTGTTTATTTGTGAAGAAGAAACTAGATTAGATGTAGAGAAATTGACAGAATTATTAAGTGAATTAGATCATACAAAAGTATGTGACATATTCTATATATCTCCTATCCAAAAATTTGTAGGTAGTGTAATCTTTTAATTCTCGTGAAACCGCCCATGGATTGAAATATATGAAAATGTGCACACTTCGTAAATAAGTCTCTATTTGTAATGGTAGTTATGATTTAATTGTATTCATGTTTATCGGTAATTTGGACATTTTTCCTTTGATCTCACCAGGTGATATTATACAGTAGCAACGAATCGGCTCTGATGCTGAAAATTATTGGTCAGTGTGACGTTAAACACATTATGACGTTGCCAATAAACACAATAACATCAGTTTTCAAGATCTCAACAATATCACTTGTAACTTGTCTTAGGCCAAAAAAAAAATATGTGTGTTTACGGTTACCCGACCGACCCTAATTTTTGTTAGCGACCCTATGAATTTTTACACAGAATTCGGATAACCATTTTTGTTGTTTAGCCAGCAGCAATGTTTTATTTATTCAACTGCTAGCTTTTTGTCGAAATTGAGAGCAAAGAAGGTAGAAAAACTGCATAATTGGTCATTTTACCAGAAATTTCGAAAATGAAATACCGGAATCGGATTCCGGAACCAGGAACGACTATTTCCGGTTTTGCCGACAATAAAGAAAAGAAAAAAAATAATAATCCCGACCGACCGACCCTAGATTTTTTTGACATGTGACAGTAAACACACATATATTTTTTTTTGGCCTTATCACACTTGTTGTGATAAAATGATAATATATATCACAACATTCAAAACTGCTGTTATTCTATATGTATTGAAATAAAGGAGTCAGTTACTTGTGACGGGTCAGTGGTTTTCTCTGTGTCCTCCGGTTTCCTCCACCAATAAAACTGAATGCCACGATATAAAGACATATTGTTGAAAGTGGCGTTAAACACCATAAACCAAACCAAACCATTTAATGGATTATTTCCCTTGGTAAAAAATAAACAACATAAAAAGGAGTGAGTGATTGTTGTTTAATGCCAATTCAGCATTTTTTCAGACGAGAACCAGTTAATTTTCAATGAGATGATGATGAGGTCCGCTTTGTACTTGACCAACATGCTGATATAGAAAAGAATACTGAAAATTTGATATGAAGAGAGTATGTAATAATTTATTTCAGGAGTATTTATTAGGCCATGCTCTACAAGATCACCAAGCTACAATCATACATCATTATGCTTTCCACGACAATCCTACTGTATTTTCTTATCCAGACCTTGGGGCTGGGATAATACTTAGTAATGCATTATATAGAAGGTATGTAAATTAGTAAACAAGTGAACAATTTGATTTAAAAGGACCAGAACCAAGCCTTTCAATAAGAGGTGGTACCAGGATATACTTTTACCTGGCTAAATGGTCTTTGGTACCTCTTGATTTTAAACAGTGTTGTATAAGATATCCATAACAATTGTTCAAATTTTAGTAAAAGGTACCGCCTGTAATTTGGCCTGTAAATAGTGAAGTACTGGTACACTTGAAAAATATTGAAAGCTCTGCAGAACAGATTAGCCATTTCAATGCTTTGAATGCCATTTTTTCCTCCACGAATAAAACTGACCGCCATATTATACCTAAAATATTGTTGAGACTACTGTTAATCACCAGTAATCCATATGCTTTTCAGTGCTCCATAACACATCACATTGCACAAAATGAAGTGCTGTTATTGTTTTATTCTATTTAACACACCAAGTTCTATTTGTTTACTTTGATCAATTGTTTTAGAGATTGTTTGGTTTTTTTCAAATTCAAAAGCAACTGAGCTGATTCATATAATATCATAAAACATTTGTTCTAATTCATTGTGTAAAAATTCACATTGCATTTGTTTAACTTCTGTGCCACTTTCTGTTTGTGTTTGTGTGACGTCATTGCAACGGACGTAGAAAACGAATGGCTGGTAAATTTTAAAATTTAGCTGGGATTTCCCCTGTCGCTAAAATAGATCAGATATCGTTCAATATGAAAATCTGCCATGCAATATGACAATTTATCACTAAAAACGAATCTTATGGTTTTATAATACAGTATAAAACCATAAATGTAATAATATTTGAAAACTGCATGTATACCTGTTTTTGTATGTTTTAGAGTTGGAAGGAACTGGCCAGATGAAGAATATAGACTCGATTTTTCAATTGATCCAAAATATGAGGTTTGTGATACAGGCCTACATGTATATTTTATAAGACAATTCTTAAATGTCCACATGATATTTTGATAGCTAATTGAATAGACATTTGTCTGCAAACATTTTAAGTAAGGATTTAGCAAAGTTTGTACAAAATGTATTGACAATGTCAACTCATGTACCTGTAATTCATTTACGTTTTTGTAGTTTTGTTCATGAAATATGAAATTAATGTCTATATTTATTAATTCTTTTTTTAAAATACAATCATGGTCTGTGTAAAATAGGTTGATATCATATGAAGTTACCACCTCAAGGAATCTGTTATTATGACTGCACAACTAAAACTAAGGGTGGAGGAAGGTGGTGAATATTGTTTTACCCCTTTCCATCAGTTGGACAGACCATTCACATAAAGGGTGTATGTATTTTCTTGATTTTACATTTTTTTATATGAATAATAATTTTTTTGTACTTTTAGTTAGCAAAATATATCTATGATGATGGCAAAGGTGTGAAATTAACAAATGTTAGAGAGTTATGTACGAGTAGTTTATCAAATGGATGTGTCACCTGGTACCCTACACCTTTCCCTCAATGTGTAAGTATTTGATATTAAACCAGAAAGTGCTAATGAACTCAATATAAACATATCATGCCAATGATATCAGGTAGCATTTATTATGGTATCCAGTATCATGATAGCTGAAGAATTTTGCTGATAGCATGATTTCACTATTAATGTTTTTAGTTTATTTCCTATATTTGTTTCCAGGGCGATTGTGGTCGTGATCGTAATTGATTTCAAATGATTGAATACTCTTTTGCAAGGCATATTGTTCAGCAATACAGATGGAATTAAAATCTTTCTCCGTACAGCACCAGTTTAAGTTCTAGTTCCTCTGTCAATCTGCCAATATTGATGGAGAAGCTGACAAATATTTATTAAGCAAACTGAAATAAAAAATGCAAACATCTAATCTTGTGTTCATGACATATCTCTGTAATAACCCCCACCTGACCTGTGCATAGTCAAAATATTTGAAAGCCAAATTGGAAATTAACCATTAAGTATGCCTTATCATAAATATTTGCCAAACTCACAAGCCTTGAGGTAGGTGTAACTTCAACCACCATCAAGTCATTACCACAGAGTCCCCTTTGATAGATTTGATATCACTTTGTCATAAACATCCAAAGAAATCAACTCCCACTGACAGAAAGGTGTACTTGATACAACATTATGTGCTTTGTAGCAGGTCGGTCATAACTCCAGTTTCCTTCAGTAATAAAGGTGGTCTCCATGATATACAGTCAAACCTGTATATATATAAAGGTCACTCAAGGAACCTGAAAATGTGCCCTTAATTAGCAGGTGCCCTTTATATACAGGTTAAAATTATATGCACTATTCATTAATGGAACAAATGAGGCTGTCCTTTATAAACAGTGATTTGTTATATAGAGGTGCCCTTGAAGGCAGGTTTAACTCTATGTAGAATAACAACAGTTTTGAAGGTCAAGACAGTGGTTATTTTTAGTATCATAAAGAGTCCAATAGGACAAGCTGTGATATTAGTGATAATGTTTATGACAACACATTGACCAATAATTATCAATATCATGGTGAGTCCATTGATAATGGAAATTTCTCTCAGTGAGATCAAGAAAAATAGTGTACAAATTATAGATAAAACTGAAATATTGTTGACAGTGGCGTGGTATTGAATATGGGTTACGGTTATGGTGTTTAACGCTACTTTCAACAATATTTCAGTTATATTCTAATGGTCAGTTTTATTGGTGGAGGAAACCAGAGTACTCTGAGAATACCACAGACCTGTCGCAAGTGACTGACAAACTTTATCACATGATGTTGTATTGAGTACACCTCCCCATGAGCTGGATTCGAACTCACAACCTTAGTGGTGATAGACACTGATTGCATAGGTAGTTGTAAATCCAACTACCAGATGATCACGATCACGACAACCCCTTTAACCAAAGTAAGTAGAACTTTTCATGAAATATATCTTACAGGTTTCATGTCAAATTTATCGCAATCAACATATACATTTGTAGCAATATTTGTTTTTATTATTTTTTTGGTAATTTGCAGGGAAAGGAAATCACAGAAGATAAAGTTTTTGTTGCAGTAAAGACTTGTGAAAAGTTTCATAAAGACAGAGGTATATTCTTGATATAAATAGTTAGAAAATTGCTTCAAAATGAACTTTAGCCGTGGTGTAATGGTTAGTATGCTTGCACAAAGTGCGGTAGATCGAGGGTTCAAGTCACAGTCAGGGCAAATCAAGGACTATATTAGTTGCTGCTCTGCTAACTCCACTGCATTAAGAAGTAAGAGCAAAGAATGGTTGGATGGTAATTAGAATAATGTGTCCGTGTGGAATGACATGTCTACCTGTGGTCTGTTGTTTCAGCGATCTAATACTATAAAAATCCAACAAAGCATTTTGGTCTAGTATCATCATCATCTCATCTAATCTGACTTGTTCTCACCATGACATAGCTGTAAAATTGCTCATTTAGCATTAAACAGCGGTCACTTACTTTTTTCAAAATGGACTTTTGTATTATAAAGCATTCAGATCCAATTTGAATTTAAATTTTATGATTATAAGAAATACAATATTTTTTAAATGATTAAACTGCTCAGCCAATTTTACAGCATTTTTAATGATTGCTAATTTTTACATTTTCAATGTACGTTACAGTTCCAGTAGTGAAAGCTACATGGGGGAATACAACATCACACATAGAGTATTATAGTGAAGTAGAGGACACAGATATACCAACAGTAGATTTAGGTGTACCTAATACAGAGAGGGGTGAGTCATTGTCTGTAGTTAAAGTCACAGGGGGAATACAACATCACACATAGAGTATTATAGTGAAGTAGAGGACACAGATATACCAACAGTAGATTTAGGTGTACCTAACACAGAGAGGGGTGAGTCATTGTCTGTAGTTAAAGTCACAGGGGGAATACAACATCACACATAGAGTATTATAGTGAAGTAGAGGACACAGATATACCAACAGTAGATTTAGGTGTACCTAACACAGAGAGGGGTGAGTCATTGTCTGTAGTTAAAGTCACAGGGGGAATACAACATCACACATAGAGTATTATAGTGAAGTAGAGGACACAGATATACCAACAGTAGATTTAGGTGTACCTAACACAGAGAGGGGTAAGTCATTGCAGAATAGTGTGGCCTTATAAGGGGGGGGGGGGGGGGGGGGCTACTGTATACAGGTAAACACACTACCATATGATCCATTGCTTGATGACAACCCTTTAATACCTATTAAGGATTCATATACATTGATGACAAGCACAATGTACAGTCAAACCTGCCCCAACAGTCACCTCCTGTAAACAGCCATTTTAAAAATCTCCCGACCTGACTTATGTGTTATTTTTTGGCTCACCTCACCCAAAGGGTCATGTGAGGTATTGCCATCACTTGTCGTCCGTCGTCCGTCCGTCCGTTAACTTTTTCATATTTTAATCTACTCCTCTGAAACAACTGGGCCAAATGGAACCAAACTTGGCAGAAAGCATCTATATAAGGTTCTCTATAAAGTTTCATCATTTCGTTCCATTCCGCCAACAAATATGGCCACCAAGGGCAAATCTTGTTTCTGATTGGCTAATGTTAAAAAAATCTTCTCCTCTGAAACTGCTTGGCCAAATGGAGCCAAACTTGGCAGGAAGCATCTATGTAAGATCCTCTATAAAACTTCTTCATTTGGTTCCATTCGGTCAACAAACATGGCCACTGTTACTAAAAATAGAACATATGGTAAAATTGCACGTTTTTGGTAATAACTCAAAAACCATTAATAATATCAGAAATCTGATGGGGTAAAAATGATCAGCACAGCCAGATCTAACTACCCTGACATTTTGAAGAAAATCTGATTACCTATCTTGGAGTTATTGCCCTTTTTTCATCAAATTTTCAAAATTTTAATACTTTTCGTTTTTTATTTAAAAAACTATCTGAAATAGATGTTAAGTTTAAACAGCAAACATGTGCAGCATGTCAAGATTTACCTAACCTGCAATTTTAAAGTAAATCTGATTATCCATCTTGAAGTTATTGCCCTTTTTCATCAAATTTTAAAAATGTTAATACTTTTCATCCTTTATTTAAAAAACTATAAGAGATAGATGATAAGTGTAAACTGAAAACATGTTCAGCTTGTCAAGATCTACATGCCGTGCAATTTTGAAATAAATCTGATTACCCGTTTAGGACTTATTGCCCTTTTTTCATTTTTTTTTTAGTTTAAACATTTTTGTCTGATATTTCAAAAACTATTAGAGATAAAGGGTTAAGTTTAATTGCAAAAATGTGCAGCATATCAAGATCTACCTACCCTGCAATTTTGAAGTTAATCTGAGTACCCAATTTGAAGTTATTGCTCTTTTTTCATAAAATTTTCAAAATGTTAATACTTTTTGTCCTTTATTTCAAAAACTATAAGAAAGAGATGTTAAATTTAAACAGCAAACATGTTCAGCATGTCAAGATCTACCTAGCCTGCAATTTTAAAGTAAATCTCATTACCCATCTTGAAGTTATTGCCCTTTTTTCATCAAATTCTCTAATTAACTAAAATAAACGGTCTCCTCACTAACACGGTCAGCGGTTACTTAAAGTTTATCCCATTGTGTCAGATTACCCGTATTTAACGGCCAGTTTTCATCCTAGATTTTTGAAAATTTATCTGTTTTTAACTTTCAAGACATTCTCTGTACACAATAGCATTAAATATGCTATCAAATCATTGAATGATGAACTAATTAATTGTAAATCTTGACATACACACCACAGCCACGACTGCCATGTTTTCCAAATAATTATCTTCCGGTAACAGTAATACGTGAATCATTACCGATTTTAAAATAACGGTCACCTGTTTTATCTGATCATTTTTTCTTTGGCCCAAAGGTGACTGTTGAATACAGGTTTAACTGTATGTGTGTTTTTTTTTAATTTGAACATCAAAGTAATAAGTTTTAGTAAGTGTAGTATTGTATTTTCTCAACTCAATCAACTCAAATCAACCTGCCGCAAGTTACTGACAAACTCTATCGCATAATGTTGTATTAAGTACACCTCACCATGAGTGGGATTCAAACTGACAACTTTAGTGGTGATAGGCCCTGATTACATAGGTAGTTGTAAATTAAACTACCACACGGCCCCTCAAATCAATTGGAATACCGAATTTGATTATAAAATATTGAAGGCTAGAAATTTAAAATGTCCAAATATAGGCAAATACATCTCTGTAACTATACAGTTAAAATTGCCTTAATTCAGAGAAAAATGTCCAGAAAGTTTACAAATCATAAAAATACATTTTTTTTCAGGACACTGTGGTAAATGTATGGCTATTATAAACAGATTTGACAGTCATCCTGACTTCTCTAGTTATACATGGCTACTAATAGCTGATGATGATACTATTATTAAGTAAGTATATAAATAATTTTATACTTAGTTATACGGAGAAAAGAGAAACTTAAAACAGTTACTTACCTCGGAGTTGCATCAAGGACGAGGCAATGTGAAAAAAACGCATTGATTTGAATTTAGGGTTAGGGTTATGGTGTTTAACGCAACTTTCCACAATATATCAGTTATATTGTGGCGGTCAATTTTATTGGTGGAGAAAACTGGAGAACCGGGAGAAAACCACCGACCTGCCTCAAGTCATGACTTGACAAGCTTTATCACATAATGTTGTATTCAGTACACCTCGCCTGTGTGGGATTCACACTTACAACATTAGTGGTGATAGGCACTGATTGCACAGGTAGTTAATACTAGTTATAAATCCATACGATCACGAGGACGAGGCATTGTGAAAATGACACTGATTTTAATTTAGTGCTCCCCATCTCCAAAAAGGTATGACACACTGAATACAACATTCTCCTTTGTGTATATTTTTATACCTCCCGCAATGAAGTTGTAGGGGGGTATACTGGTTTCACCATGTCCGCCCGTCTGTAGACAAATCCTATGTCGTACGATAACTTGAGTTGTGTTTCTTAGAATCTTTTAAAAATTTTATCAGCTGTTTAGTGGTGAAGAGAGGAGGATCCCTTTCATTTTTGACGATTTTCACTGTTGCCGTTCCAGAGTTATTGGACTTGATATGACGGAAAATAGGATTTTTACCCTATGTCATATGATAACTTAGTAGTGTTTCTCAGAATGTTTTGAAATTTTATCAGCAGCTTACCGGTGAAGAGAAGAGGATCCCTTTCATTTTTGGTCGGAACAATCAGTAATGTTTTGGTTATGGAAATAGGTTGGACAGATGTGGGGAGCGGGGGGTATATCTTAGTGAGCTGTGCTCACAGTAGTACTAGTTTGGAACTTTATGTACACAAATCCTGGACAAATTGTCTTTGATTTTTTTTCATTACCAAGGAGACATTTGACTTCTTTTTTTAAGTCTTAGATACAATCCTACAACAGCACAAACCACACCAATGGCTCACCTTAGACTTCACAACACAAACCACACCAGTGGCTCACCTTAGACTTCACAACACAAACCACACCAGTGGCTCACCTTAGACTTCACAACACAAACCACACCAGTGGCTCACCTTAGACTTCACAACACAAACCACACCAGTGGCTCACCTTAGACTTCACAACACAACAACAGGATCTTGTAAAAATCTAAGACTTGACTCTGGACAGAGACAAGCATGCGATAGGGTTGAATGGGTTAATGGGATTCTGTAACTGCATCGGTAGTGTAATTATTAGCGTAGATTGTGAATTCGATCCCCAATCGGGTCAAACTAAACACTATAAAATTGATATTTGTTGCTTCTCCCCTAAGCACGCGACATTAAGGAGAATAAGCAAAGAATTGTTGGCTCGTAATCGGGATAATGTGTCTGTGGTGGGCGACATGTCTATCCGCGGACTGTTGTTTCAGTGAGCTATTACTATAAAAACCCAACTAAGTGTGTTGGTCTAGCACAAGGCAGACCTCATCATCATCTCATTGAAAATTAACTTGTTCTCGCCATGATATAGCTGAAAAATTGCTGAGTTGGCATTAAACAACAATCACTCACTCAAGCACTTAATAGGATGGTGACCACACTCTCTTGATACCTGTATTTATAGCATTGTGTGATAAATAATTGTTTTTCAGTTTGAAAAGATTGCGACAGCTGCTGGCATGCTATGACCCCACAGAGCCAATTCATCTTGGAGAAAGATATGGTTACAATGTTGCTAAATATAGATGGGGGTATGACTATATTACAGGAGGGGGAGGGTAAGTAGTTGCATCATTTATAAATTTAGGTGACTATGTGACTAACAGGAGTTTGAGGATACATGATTGCATCATTGCTAAATATAGATGGGGATATGACTATGTTACAGGAGGGGAAGGGTAAGTCATTGCATCATTTATAAATATAGATGTGGATATGGTTGGTTGATTGGTGTTTTATGTCAAGGGTATTTGATCAGTATTAATGTGGAAAGTAGAGCAGACATGTCAATAGACCTGCATGTCACAAGTCTTACCAGTATTTGTAACTGATTTCCAGCTGATGCACTAATCATCCATAAAACCAGCAATTGTTCATCTACTATAGAAAAATGAATTTGATGATAATTATTCAATAAATCATGCAGAGTGACTATTCATCCAGCCATTGTATTGCACATGTAGATTGACATCAACATCAGCAGTATTCATGGACTGCATCTTTGAGGAAGAGATGAATCAAAAGACCACTAATAAAATATGTAGATATAAAATTTAGTGAGCACATCGTGTTTCTGGAATAACCTTCATCAGGTACGCTCAAAATCAAAAGATTGGAAAGCCAAATAATTTAAATTTTTGGAGCAATAAAACCAAAGGGTCTAAACAGGTAAACTAGAATCATCTAAGGTCACATATGTCTGAGGGAGGAGAACCTTAGTTTTTAATTAATAATAAAGCTGGAAACATAGATTTTCTGATCTGCACAGAAGAATATTTCAAATTCTAAATCTGACCAATTTTCGAAAATTACAAACTTTGGTCCCTTTTATTAAGGTACGTTTGAAGTGAAAATATTTGAAAGTCAAATAATTTGATAGTTTTATAATGACACTGAAGTGCTATCAGTATCATGCATCCTAAGAGATGATAAAGAATTCCAATGGTGTAGATGGTAAATGATATGATAGGCAATACTCAATACAATGATCAAATTTGAGTTCTCCAGAATTCACAGATTTTAGTTTCTTTTTTTTTTCTTTTTTTTTATAAATTTGGGATTTAGTGTTAAATTGTAACAATTTCATAGTCCTGTAAGTGTCATTGTCATTTGGTGATAAAGGTCATGACATAGGGTCATTCGCATGTGACCCGTAATGGGATTACTTCAGATCTCCCATGTCGCTACATATGAGTAAAGGGGAGATGTGATTTTAATAAGTGTATGAACTTGAAAAAATGTGTTTCCTCTGATGACTAATTTTGAAGAAGTATACCATCTTTACTTTTTCTTATTCTATTATTCAGGATGTTGTTAAGCAGGGCAGCAGTCACTGTATTGAAGAAGAATAACCTTATTAAATGTAACCATGACGATGCTCCAGATGACATGACCTTAGGAATGAAACTCAAGGGCATTGGTATACCACTGACACACAGTATTTATCTTCATCAGGTATGTGAAATTATAGCAATCTATTTAGTAGTATTTTTTGTGAACCGTTATGAGACCCATATCTCCCACTCATCTTTGTGTGTCAGTTAATGTCTATAAACAGACGACACCGGAAATACCGGAAGTAACTTGCCAGAGACGCATGATTGTGAATTTTTTGCACAAGACGCCTCTTATATGGGTTATTAGCCTGGGAGTGAAATTATGCTAGTTTACTTCCCGTTGTTACACATATGTAAAAACTATCATATTAATGCTAAATATATGATAAATGACATCAATTACATAGACAACATTCTTATTTTATTCAAGGGTTGTCGTAGCCATGATCGTATGATAGTTGGATTAAAACTACCTATGCAGTCAGTGCCTATCACAACTAACGTTGTGAGTTCGAATCTTGCTAATGCAAGGTGTACTCAATACAACATTATATGATAGAGTTTGTCAGTGACTTGTGACAGGTCGATGATTTTCTCTAATTACTTCGATTTCCTTCACCAATAAAACTGACCGCCATGATATAATTGACTTTTTCAGACAGATTTGGCTTAACTTTTATGGTTCGGTGATAAAGAGAATCAAGCCAAAAATGATAACTGTTTCATGATAAAGCCTATTTATATGCAGTCTTTTCTATTGAATTCATTTGAAAATATCCTACATAAAGTTTTTCCACAGATTTTGTATAGCTTTCACCATTTCAATAAATCTGAATTACATTTGGTTTTACACAGAATGTTCTTTCTGCAATCTTTGAGGCTCTCCATCCTAAGACACAGTACGAGAATAGTAGACCACAGATATATTTAAGAGTAAAAACACTGATGAGAAATTAAAATTAAGGTCACTTAATAGAGGTGGTCACTAAATCAGGTTTGATTTGACTGTATTATAAATCATGAAAACATTACCTTATATGTTCCAGGCAAGGTTAGAAGATTACAGTCCAGAATACCTCAGACCTAGAACACATGTATCATTTCATAAACACTGGCAAAATGATCCATACAAAGTCTATGATTATTTATTGAAGGAACCAGTTGAGGAACCAGTCACACAAGAAGAAATACGGGACGAATTATGATGAAAGTGAAAGTACAATTTTTTTTTGTATACGATACGAACATAAATTATGAAGTTTACAAATTTTCTCTTAAACAAGTAGTTTAGTCACAAAAGAAATATAAGACTAGTTATGATGAAAGTGAAAACACATTTTTTTGTATACAAACATAAATTACATAAATTTTGTCTGAAACAAGTAGTTTAGTCACACAAGAAATATAAGACGAGTTATGATGAAAGTAAAAGTACATTTTTTGTATACGAACATGCATTACGAAGTTTACAAATTAGTCTTAAACAAGTAGTTTTAATAGAAAATAAGAAATTGTATGTTGCTACTATCATTTTCTTCCTTCTTCACAGCCATACAGGTAGAATTTTAATGTAATATTAATTACCAAACTGTTTTAATATTTTTGCAATTAATATAATTTTTACATATGTTTTTAAGCTCAATCTTATAAAATCATTAGCTGCATCTTCTCCATAAGAACCTGAATTGTAACCTTTCTGTTAATTTTAAAATGACCTGTGATATTAAAGAGCATCCTCGTTAGTGCCCCTTTGTAATGATATACTGTCTACCCATTTTACATTGGGCCGGTCGTGGTCATGATCATATGGTAATTGGATTTACAACTACCTGTGCAATCAGTGCCTATCACCACTAACGTTGTGAGTTCAAACCCTGTTCCTGGCAAGGTGTACTCGATCTTGCGACAGGTTGATGTGTTTTTTTCAGGTGTTCTGGTTTCCTCCACCAATAAAACTGACCGCCACGATGTAATTGAAATATTGTTGAAAGTGGCATTAAACACCCTAACTCCTTTTACATTTATTCTACTGCTAGTATGGCTTTGCTTGAATGGTCCTTACTGTAAATAATTCACCACTCGCTATTCATATACAAAGAATTTGTTTAATTACTGGTATAGGAATTGTTGCCTAGTTTTTTCCATTATTTTTGTACTATTTTTATATAAGTATTCACAATTTGACCTCCTACATAAATACTCAAATTTAAGAATCTGATTTTCACCTTATTTATATTCAATGAGAGGACAGTATGGCCACAATGAAGTTTTGAAATGTGTTTGAGTGTGTATTGGTTTATAATGCACACACACCCTCATATTGACTATCCTAATGACTTATGATACCCATGTTTATATAGCCTGACTTATGGTGTATTATACACAGACGTGCCAACAAAAACAAACTTATATAAAAATGGCACTCAATGGAACATGAAATTGTGCCCTTTATGAGCATGTTCTCTTTATATTCATGTTAAAATTATATGCACTATTCATTAATGGGGAAAATGAGACTTGCCTTCATAGACAGTGATTTGCTATATAGAGGTGCCCTTTAAGGTGGCACCATACACTTCAGGTAAAATTTGATCTGCTTGTTTAATTTTTCTTATTTTTTTGGCAGTGTGTTTGAATATATCCACTGTAATAAATATCAAAATTTTAACAAATTCCAGCCAAGACTCAGAACTATGAATTCACTAGCCACATAGCAGCTTTTCTCTCTGTGGTTTTGATCACTGAGATGCTTGAAATCTGCATACAAACATCCTATGATCAAAACGTTCAACTGTTTTTAAAGAGTTATCTCCCTGTAGTGTATGGTATCACCTTAAGGCAGGTTTGACGGTATAATACACAGACAGGTTGGAAAAAACAAGCTTATTATATATATTAACACTCTCTGAGGTTGGCCAAAAAAGAACTGACATGGAGAATAATACATATCCAGTCTGATGGGGGGGAAAAAATGTGTGTGTGGGTGGATGTGTGTGCATGTGTTTTTGTGTGTGTGAGAAAACAATAATAGATAGTAACAAGTAGCAAACATTAACATGTGTGATACAACTAGAAATTTCCATTTACTCCAATTTAATTAAATTAGATCTCCACACTTGCTCACTCCCACGCAGCGGCCAAGAAGAAAATGAGCGAGTGCAGCGATCTAAGTTTCATTAGGTAGCATGAATTGAGACTGTGAACATTTATGTAAAGAATATGATGTTTTTTTTATTATATATATGTATATATATTAGATGTTATTGTAATGTATTATTTTAATAATATCGTACCATTAATTTATTAAAACTGGATGGGCAATTAACTTTTTAGACAGTTATTTTTAGAAAATATTCAGTCGTCGCGATGAACACGGGTTCTCCGACCCAAGATCAGTAAAACTTTGCTAGAACCTGTAAATATTTCAGTTTTTATTTAGATATATATATATAAAATATACTATGAAATTTGATTTGAACAAGGACTGAATATTAACAACTTCTTATGTTTTTTTTTTGTATTTTTTGTCACAAGTAATATATCTAATTTGAATCTCGTGACAAATTCCCAAAATTTATTGAATTATCAAAAAAAAAAATGTACATGAAATATAACTCAATGCAGTGAATCATGTAAATACAGAACCCTAAATATCCAAAATTTTATTTATAGGTAACAATAGAGATCAGCTTATTTTTCTTTCACATTTTTTTGTTTTAAATACCATGTTATTGCAGAAATATATATTTTTTATGTCAATTTAATTATACACTGAGTGACCCTAATAATACTGACCTAGGATTTAATTAAACTGTTCACGATTTTTCTATTTATTATATTTCCACTATAAACAACATGACTGAACTTTTCTATTTAAATGTTAGAAACATTCATTATAAGTTCTAAGCTCCCTAGTGACCGTCTATCGTTACTTGGACAGTCAGTAAATTGTTGAAGGGCGAGTGCCTTAGCGCGAACCCTTCAACTATTTACTGACCGTCCAAATAATCATAGTTGGTCACGGGAGCTTAGAACATTTTTGTACGATGTTGCTGATCTATAACTTCTATCTATAAAATTAAGCACCGCCCACTGACCTTCTGTAATTTTCCGTCTGCATCATTATTTTTATGAATGGAATTTTCTCCTGGCCAGGTAAAGCGTATTAATCTTATTCTCTAGATTTCCATATATGGCTCCCCTTTCTATCGTTATTTTTAGGAATGATTTTATCCAATCATGGGTCTTCAAATACATACAACATCGTACAAAACTGTAGGTCAACAGGACGTCAGTGTCGTCATGTTAGAAATGAACAATAATATATTTGTATCACGCTTGTCATTCCTACAAAGTATATAGGACTCACCCTGTCCGTCCGTCCGTCTGTCTGTCCGTCCGTCCATGTACCTTGTAAGCGCAACTCCTCCTAAGCGACTTATTGGATTTTTATGAAACTTTACACATTTGTAGTACACTACCTGCAGATGTGCACGAAGGAATATGGATGCTGTCCAAAATTAAAAAGGGGAGATAGTTCAACTTATACTTTCACCAAAAGGGGGGGGGGGGGGGGGGGGTGGGCATGTACCTTGTAAGCGCAACTCCTCCTAACCGGCTTATTGGATTTTTATGAAACTTTACACATTTGTAGTACACTACCTGCTGATGTGCACGAAGGAATATGGTTGCTGTCCAAAATTTAAAAGGGGAGATAATTCAACTTATACTTTCACGAAAAGAGGGGGACAAGTACCTTGTAAGTGCAACTCGTACTAAACTGCTTATTGAATTTTTATGAAACTTTACACAGTTGTAGTACACAACCAGCAGATGTACATGAAGGAATACTGTTGCTGTCTAAAATTTAGAAGGGGAGATAATTCAACGTATACTTTCATGAAAAGAAGGAGGGCATGTACCTTGTAAGCGCAACTCCTCCTAAACAGCTTATTGGATTTTTATGAAACTTTACACAGTTGTAATACACTACCTGCTGATGTGCATGAAGGAATATGGTTGCTGTCCAAAATTTGGAACGGGAGATAATTTAATTTATACTCTGAAATACGTTCTGTATGGAGAGATGGGCTTGTAAGTGCAACCCCTCCTAAGCGGCTCATTGGATTTAAATGAAACTTTACACAGTTGTAAAACACTACCTGCAGATGTGCATGAAGGAATATGGTTCCTGTCAAAAATTTTGAAGGTGATGTAAGCGTAACTATTCCTGAATGAAATAAGATTTTAATTGACCTTTTCACATCTGGATATTTGCAATATAAAAACTACTCAAGAATAAATAATTAATTTTTAATCAATAACATTTGATGTGACCTATATCCTCTTGTAAAAAAGTTAGGATATGTTGTAATCCTCATGTATACTGATGAAACCGTACTGGTTTTAAACAATCCCACTTTGTTGAAGACCTTGTGGTGACTCCTAGATGTATGTTCTTGGTTAGTTTATTTTGGAGATGGGATGTTGTCTCCTTGACATTACTCCATATCCGTTCTTTTTTCATAGGTAACTTGCTAATATACCTGTATTCCAAAGTTTGAACATAGTATTGCAAGCGGGGGGTATCATTCAGTGAGGTCAATCACAGTTCTAGTTTAATCTATACACTATTTACATTGCTTATTTTTCATCATTATACAAATTTTATATTAGTAAAACCACAGTTCTGGAATGTAAAGCAATATTTATGTCTTTTTAATACAGTTATATGATTTAATATTATGTGTGTTCTTACATCTATTTTGATTGGTTGAGTGAGACCATGTGACCAGGTTTATAGGGGGAGGGAGCTGAAGCTGTTGAAGCAGTGTTGTATACAATTTTACCTTATCCTCGACACCAAACAAGGGAAAACATATGTTGAATTGCAAGGATTAAAGAAGAGAAAAAACAGAAAATAGTCAAGCCTACAGTCAAACTTAGTCTATCCTACAATCAAACGTACTGCCCAAACTGCAGTTAATCCAACACCTAAACCTAGTTAAACATACAACTGAACATACAGTCAAGCCTAAATCCAAACCTACAGTCAATCCTAGAGCTAAGCCTTGTCAATCCTACAGTCAATCCTAAAGCTAAGCCTTGTCAATCCTACAGTCAATCCTAGAGCTAAGCCTCGTCAATCCTACAGTGAAGCAAGTGGCAAATTAAAGTCATCACTTGGAAAGTTTTACGGCCGGTGCCATGATTTGATTAACTGTTACGGCATATCTTTGTAATATCTTTGTAGCAAGTCGGGTGCCACTAATGAAGCAGATACTGATTCCCCATTCTGGAGCACACGAGTTTGACCCAGGTTTTTAGTTTTGCTCTCAATTCTTTAGTTTTTAGTACAATTCATTACAATGCAAACATGTAGTGTTTTGTTAGTTTTCGACATTGTATACTTTATAATGATTTTATTGTCAATATATATATATACATACAATTGGATTTGGAACAAGTTTATACAACATACTAGTCCCTCTCCATACAAATAAATTAATAGCATAAACAAAACAAATCAAATGACAGCAAAAGTACAGGTTATATCAATTATAATTAATAAATTAAGCAAAATCATGTCAAACTAAGCATACATATTAAATATTGTTTTAATATTTAACAGAAAAAAAAAGGGGTGGGGGGGGGGAGTAAAACTAATAAATTGTGTTGAGATAATATCATGGTTGGGGATAATTAATTAATAAATCTACAAGTTTGTCGAATTAATTTTTGCACTGATTTGAACAATAAAGTATTCAATTCTTCACTAATTTCGTTACATCCAAAGATTATATATTCTATAGAGACGGAACAATGTTATTAAAACAGTTAAACAGAGAAGAGACATTGTATCATCTGTCCTTCGATTTATGGTTTCTGATTACTACCCCTTTGGTATCTTCAAACTTTTCTTTTATTTACCAACACTTTTGCACAATGTTAAGCTTAGAACAATGTTATATACTGTGAAAAGGGTCAAAATATATTGAAGCAAAAAAAAAAATGTTGTCGTGATCCTATGGTAGTTGGATTTACAAATACCTATGCAATCAGTGCCTATCTATGGAAGCAGGTCAAATCGGCCCCAAACCAAATCAGCCCCCAAGTCAAATCGGCCCCAGTCAAATAGGCCCCAAGTCAAATCGGCCCTAAGTCAAAATTATTGAAGAATTAAAACTGTCTAGTAAGCACAGTTGTGTTTTGTACCAGTAAATGTTTACCATTGATACGAAAATAAACTAAATATAAACTATATCTAGCCGGTAGCATCCCAAATTGCCGATTCCCAGTTTGCCGAATCCCAAATTGCCGAGTCCAATTAGCCGATTCCCAAATTGCCGACATATGAAAAATAATTAAATAAATACACATTTTTTGTTTGTAAATACGCCCCAAATTTGTTTGGAGTTAATTAATTGCCGATCATTTATTAAAATCTACCATAATCACCTAGCTTGGATATTGTGGGTATAGTACTAGTTCATTTTTAGATTACCGAAATCATCAATCAGTTCTAAATAATTTGCTATTTAACGACAATTTTCGGCATTGTTTTTCTTTCTTACTTAGTAAAACCATTTACTTATTTGTAGTTTTTTTCCATTGTTCTTCAATTGTTTGAGTAATGAGTATCGGCATCTCCTATTCAACAATCAGTATGCATTTGACTATGGTTTTTCTAATTAAAATTGCGCGAAAAATTACTGCTTTCAATAAAATATGTACATTGGCCATGAGGAGGACTTTAATTTCATTTTGCTTAATCATTTCCAGTCTAAATGTCCTTTAGGCACCGGCCCTTGATGACCTCTGTATATGAATGGCATTGCTCTCGTGCATGTACGAGTACATTGGTCATGGGGAGGACGCTGGATTTGCCTTCTGTCATTGAATTAGCCCCTTGTAAATATAAAAGGGTGTATTTCTATTTCGGTGTTCAGAAGAAGTTATTTTTTATTTATTCATTCTTTTTTTATTTTTATTTTTTGGGGCCGATTTGACTTTCATTTTGAGGTCGATTTGAGTGGAAATCATATATATCACTACTAACGTTGTGAGTTCGAACCTCGACCAGGCGAGGTGTACTCAATAAAACATAATTTGTATGTGATAGTGTGTCAGTGACTTGCAGCAAGTCGGTCGGTGGTTTTCTCGGGGTACTCCGGTTTCCTCAACCAATAAAACTGACCGCCACGATATTTTCTATATTTCAATTAAAGCTTTAATTAGTTTTGCATGATTAGATTTTACTTTATTAGTATGTCTTCCATATTGGTTTTTCGTGGACTATATTATTGTGCGTCTTAACTTAACTTAGCTTCCGGCAAACAATTTAAGAAGAATTTCTACTAAGAACGTACGAGGTTATTTGCAGGGTAGCGAGAATGTTCTCCATTGTCTTAGGCAATCTTCCTTACAGAGTTGTCGGTCCTTGCAGAACTCTGTATGGGAGATTGTGTCTTAGGGGGTCATCGTGGCCGCCATGGTATGACAGTTAGATTTATATCCAAAAGCTGTGTATGCAATCAGCATACCGTTCACCATTATCAATAATAAAGCATGCATGGAAGCGCATTATGCGAGCACTTTATCAAGACCAATAACAACTTTTATTACATAAGGCTCTATTTTACTGTTTTTCAATTGGCCAGAAGCAATACACGTGACATTCCATTTTCTAACATATTGATTAGCAAAAACCAATTTCTGTGCAATAAATAATCATATATGTGCATCGATGTGTCTTAGATTTTACCACTATTATGTGCATCGATGGATGTGTTTTAGTTATTAAACGATATATACTTTTATATGTGCGTGCATAAAAGTGTAAATATGAAAGCAAAGTGCGTGTGTTATGACATACTCTTTTTAAAAATGTTCCACATCCCGTATAAACTATAAAGTGATGAAAACGTAATAAATATAAACTACGCTTCAAGAATGGATGAAGATCCGTTGAAGAAGTGGTTCGCCTGACAAAGGCGGCAGCATACAGAGAAGGTAACAGGTAATTGCACTCTCGTGAAAAATCAATGAATAACCACGAGAGTGCAATATGGTTTTTAATTGCACAGAAATTGCTTTTTTGCCAATCGATATGCTAAAAAATTTCAAAATTTCAAAAATCTCATTTTTTTCATCAAATTCTAAATTGTCATAAAATTTCAAAACTTTCAAAAATTTCATAATATTTCAAAAAAATTCAAAATGATAAACTTTTCAAAAAGTTTCAAAGTTTTCATAAAATATAGAAATTGTAGTAAAATAGAGCCTTATATGTAATAAAACAATTACTACGCTTGAACTTGATCAATATGAGGTTTTATGGAGCAGAGTACAACAATATTGAACTCGGCTTCGCCTTGTTCAATATTGTTGTACTCTGCTCCATAAAACCTCATTGATCTCGTTCAAGTGCAGTAATGGTATAATATAATTATGAAAAATGCTGTTTTTTTTTATTTCTGAAGTTGAGTGAACATCTACCATTTTTCAAAGCAAAAATGAATGAATAAACGAAAACTGGTATGCATATGGAATGGCAATGGGATTTTTAGATTTCACCACATAATGTCAAGGATTAAAAATCTATAATCCGTATTTTTACATGATTTATCACTTTTGTGAACATGTTACGGTTTAATTTATTGCTTACGATTAAACTGGACTTAACACTGAACCTGCTTTCTAACTGATAACGTTGTTAAGCATATTGACATCTAACGTTGTTTATGCGTGTTGTTTTCGTCAATTTATCATTCTTTGTAGCGATGCGTAATGTTAATTGGCAAATTATACCAATGCGGCTATCAAATGGTTTAGCATACAATTGAAATATTAAAAAAAAATATGTATAAAATAAGTGATAACTCATACCAGAAAGGAAATATTGTTTCCTTTATTAAGAAGTCATTAAAAGTTAAGGACAGTGAACACATAACATAATATTATATGTACAAAATGTATATTGACAGCTTCTTGCTTGAGCTGATGTTTATTTGTTTGTTTGTCTGTTTGTCACAATTCTGTTGGATTAATGCCAATAATATTTTGAATTTGAATTTGCCCTTGAATTTGATACCATTGTATTATTGCAGCATAACGACCATGTTGTCCATTTTTGATTGCCCCTTCGGTATTCTCTAACGTTTACATACAACGGTTTTAGTGTCTTTAAGTATGATATCTAGCTGTATGTATTCGCAATGAAGATATGCCAAGAGAAATTTGCATTTGTTTCCTAGCAACGGGAAATGCATTATTAAGCAGCGATACTTTTGACCAAAACTACATAACCAAGGTCGAAGTCATCGTTGCAAAGATACTACGGTCATCATCACGAACTGATTGACGGCTAAGAAACATCAAGTTCTCTTTCCTCTATCAACGACCAGACTTTTACCGGATCACACTACGAGTAACATATATGTTGTCTTATAAGAAAAAAAGGAACTGCTTAACCTTCGCGATCACTTCGGTTTATACCCGGTATTTATAAGGGTCCGTGTTGACCATTTACCCATTATTTTGTTTGTTTGTTTGTTTTATTATATATTTATATTTCTAACTTTTGCTTTGTTTTGTTGTTATGTTGTGTTTTTTTGTTAGTTTCTTTGAAATATTTTTGGTGTTTTTTTTTTGTTTTTTTTTTAATTTTTTTTTTACTTTTTGTTGTTTTATTTATTATTTTTGCTGTTTTGTTTTTCTGCGCTCTGTTTCTTATGTACAATGCTGCCTGTGTCTCCGGACTACCCATTCGCTTAAGCACTTTATACCTGTACTGTACTGATATGTAAACTGACACACACAAAAAAAAAAAAAAAACGAGGATAGGAAAATATTTGAAATTTTTTGTGATTCATAAAACCAGACTTTATAAGATCGTATATCTTTTTAAATCTAATAAAATATCTTTACATGTTAAAACATTGCAAATATTTACCCATTGCGGTACATTAATCTTCCGAGTCTATTTTTATCAACAATTCGGCGAAGAGAGTTCTACAAATTCCACCTCTCAATATGAACAAAATAACCAAATCATGTGTCACAGTGACCTTTACGATAGTAATGTGAGAACCTGTGCAAACACTCACCTTATTTCCGATCATTATTACAGTGTAAATATATATATTTAAATCTGTGCAATGCAGTATAGGACGAAAATACTCCCCAGTACATGGATTATGCATATAATAAAAATGAATAGCTCCAGTCGTACAAGCTTATTATTTTGCATACCAATAATACACTCTTATCTGTCTTATGTGATCCTCCAATGGAACAATGAAATAAGGTCACATAAGACATGGTCGCTCAATACAGGTTTAATTCATATGAAATGCACTGTGAAATTAATGTCACACAATACAAGTTATTTATGAATAGAGGTGGTCACTAAAGTAGGTTTGCTGCAGTTTGCTTAATTCGTTCTTTCTAGTATACAAATAACAATCTCAGTGCCTCTCGTTCATGTAGAGCGATCCGGATGAAGCGAAAGTAGCACACTGTATTTCATGAACGGAAAAAGGGACATCTTTAAACAAATTCTTTGAAATCATTTTTGGAATATACCGTACTCCCACTGAATCAGAACAACGAAAGTCATATATAGTTTTCCCCCATAATATAGCTATCAGTGGTATTTGACAGTGAACTCCTTTTTACCCTCCATTTTCACGTCTGGCCCGTCTCCACCCATTCTCCAGGTTAGGATCAGACAATTCGATACAATGTGACACAACTAGTTTTGGTGGCCCATTATTTGATCATTGCAAATTCATCAGCACTAAATGGTCGTGAATGTACATGTAAATTTGGAGACAATGTTTGCGTGCGTGTTCGGACAATGTGCTGCAATAAAAACCATATCAAACCTAACATTGTGCGCCGCAGTATCGTTTATCAATTTTGATTTATTTTGCACAGACACAGGAGACTAGGAGACAATTATTGAGATATATCATAGGTCATGCCAGATACGCTTGAAGATACATAAGCTAAGGGGTAATCAGAAGACGCAAATCGAAGAATAGACAATGGAATGTCGAAAAGAAAAAGGACAAACAATGATCTACAGAACACTACAGATTGATAGAGAAATCACAAATTTGATAATGTTAGGTCTCAAATAACATCTCCTATTGGACCCCATATATTGAATGGGGACCTTATATCTGCGCTGCTGGGTCATCCCTCTGTAGTTTGAATTTAATAAAATTAATACACAACTCGCCTTATGATTGGTCGGATTTGTGATCCTTGTGTTAAAGGAATGCCACAATCCTTGTACGAAAAAGACAACTCGCAGACTTCTATTTAAAGAACGGCTTTTATGAGTGATTCGTGATAGACCCTTACAAAACCACATACTCTGATCAAAGCCACTATCTCCCATTTTTTGTGTGAATCAAACCATGCGACCATAACCCAAACACGAAGACATTTGGTATAGTTCTTCCTCAGGCTTAGATGACCTCAGCTGATTTAGGTTTTCCATTTTATCATCAGAGAATTTCATACCATAATAATTTAATTTGATTTGAATATTTCAATCGGATTGGCTAATCCGCCTGGAAAAATTTTTGGTTATATGCGATAACCTGGGGTGGTATTGTGACGTCACCAACGTGTTCATCCGCCAACGACAAATTCAAATAGTCGCATGAAATAATCGTAATTAAAATCGAGGAATCATTAAATTTTGTTGTAAAAATCAAATTATAAGGAATATTTGAAATTGTTGAACAGGTTGTACTTGCATAACCTGGTTTGGGTCAGTTTACGCTTTTCATAAACCGCTCTGCTCCGACCCAAACCAGGTTATATCGTATAACCTGTTCAACAATTTCAAATATTCCTTAATCAAATAAAAAATCAAATTCAATGTATTAATATCTGCAGTTAAGAAGATGCCATAATGCTTCTGTAATGCCACAATTTGGGATATTGTGAATGCAGTCATGATTACTAGTAATTAATATATATAATGTATTCACTTAGTTAGGAGACGTTGTCATGGTCGCGATCGCATTGTAGTTGGATTTACAGATGCCTGTGCAATCAGTTCCTATCATCCTTAAAGTTATGAATTCGAATCCCACTCATGACGAGATGTGCTCGATTTAGCATTATGTGATAAAGCTTGTCGGTAACTTACGGCAGGTCGATGGTTTTCTCCAGGTACTTCGGTTTCCCCCACCAATAAAACGGACAGCCACGATCTAACTGAATTGTTTTCTAAAGTGGCGTTAAACACTAAAATCCTTCATTTAATTAATGTAGCCCTTGGCATTTATCAATCTAAGCATATACTAGACTATGTATATCTAATTTGTATATATTACAATAGCAGATATAAGTGTACATGCATATGAAATACATCTCTATCCCAGTTGGTGCGATATTCTAGTGCCTATGGTTACTGGTGGGATTTTCTTGATAGAGAGTTGCTGCTACTGGGCATAGGAATCATAATTGTTGTGTTGAAGTATTACTCTCGAGTTTTGTAGTCCTAGCTTCGTTGGTCGTCACTGAATGTGAGCTTTCATTAATAAAGTATTTCGTATTGTATGTGTCGCGGGTGATTCGGTATGTGTTCGGTTTGGCGTAGTTCCATTCTGCCCTCCTCTCATCTAGGCATGTCATCTGATTTGTCTGGTGCCACTAGTTATGGTTATGGTGTTTAACGCCACTTTCAACAATATTTCAGATTTCAGTTATATCATGACAGTCAGTTTTACTGGTGTAGGAAACAGGAATACCCGGAGAAAACCATCGACCTGTCGCAAGTCACTGACAAACTTTATAACATAATGTTGGATCGAGTATACCTCGCCATGAGCGGAATTCAAGAACTCACAACTTTAGTAGTGATACGCATTGATTGCACAGGTATATATAAATCCAACTACCATACGAACACGAACATGACGGCCCAGAGAGGCACTAATGGAACAAATAAGGTTTATAAGATATCTTACAAATCTACTCACTGATTCATAATAATTAGGACATTTTCTGATAGATTTCTAATACTAGTACATTGATAGTTATCAGCCGTTTATTTCAAGTCCCGAATAACACGAACAGTAGTGAGTGAGTGATTGTTGTTTAACGTCAACCCAGCAATTTGTCGGCTCTATCATGGCGAGAACAAGTTAATTTTCAATGAGATGATAATTAGGTCCGCTATGTACTAGACCAACATGCCGAGTTGGATTTTTATAGTATTGAAACAACAGTCCACGGATAGACATGTCGCCCCACTCGGACACATTAGCCTGATTCCGAGCCAACCAGTCTTTGCTCTTTCTCCTTATATGCTGAGTGCTTAGCGGAGAATCAACAAATGCTAATGTTATAGTCTTTGATTTGATCCGATCGGGGCTCGAACCCACGATCTACCGCACTCAAGGCCAGCACACTAATCATTATACATGTACCACCGATGGGGTAAAACATTACTAACAGATAATTAAATGTGCTATCCATATTAATTATCGTACGCGGAAACTTATTGTTATATTATAGCTTGCGACATTGTCATTCATAATTACAGATACGTGACATATTAATAGATTGATTGGTTGGTGTTAAACGCCAACTTAAATTTTAGAACTTATAAATTATATATATATATCGGCCTATTCATTTGTCTTTAATTAATATGTGTCATTTCTCATGACAGTTGCTAACATTCTGCTATTTCAGTATTATTTTTCTACAACAGAGGACAAAATTCGAGTGGTTAGAGCCAAAAAGTCGCATCTGAAAATTTGGCTAATTTCATTTTATTGCACTAAAATGTTGATAAGTTAGCATTTAGTTATGTCTGTAAATTTCAGGACAAAAGGATAATGCATTAACTTTAAATTGACCAGAACCCAAAAGTATTATCATATTATATATGTCTTCTTGGAATGCCAAATAACAGTAATATTGGATAATCTATTATTGCATGCCAGGTATATTTTTTTAATTAAAAGATACATTGCTGTAAAAATTTATGTGAAGATAATATACTTCGCATTGATGATATCATATTTTTTTATTTAGAAAATAGTGCCAAAACAGCTTATTTAAAGATAAGTGATTTTGGCACTGCAGAAAAGTAATCTAATTATCCAGTAAGTTTAGCCATCTTATCTCAATATCAGATAACGCGTTGGAGATGTTATTTATAAACAGTATCCTGTAGAGGCAGGAGAGAGTAAATAAAGTTAATGCATTCTAGAACTGGTGTTACATTTACAAAAAAGTGTATCAACAGGAAGAAATGTAGTATCTGCAATGAAAAGTTGAGGCAACAATGGATAAAAAGGTAAGAATTAGATATTCACTTACTATACTTTGATACTATACATCAATTTATTATGTATTCACTTAATTTAATATATGTATTAAGTCTTAGACAGATTGTACATGGTTTGTGCTAAAAATCTTGAATTATTATTATCTCAAATATGACGTTTGTACGCTAAAATTACTGACATTTTGTTTAAAATGCATGGCCTTTTAATTGTTATTTATTTCCATATTTCAGTAGAGGCTGGTTATGGTTAATGTGATGAAAACATCTCTACAGTACTAATTAATTACAGTTTTCTATTGGTAAGTTTCAGTTTTTATATGTTCACAAGAACTCTATTTTACCAGATTGAAAAGATTATCACTTTTTAATGATCAAATTATTTGATAAGAAGATTTCCTCCTAAACCCCTCAATGGAATTAGATGTAAAAAAATATAGCTTACAACCTGAAAATATGCATGACGAACTATGATTGCTGTCCAATATCTGAAAGGGGAGGCTATGCAACTTAGGTGTCAAAGTTTGTTTTCAGGGGTATAATTTGTAGTGAGTTTACTTGTTCGGCAATAGGATATGAGAGGTACATTGTAATCCTATATTTGGCCAATGACACACATACCACTGATGAACCAGGTATCAATGACACACCTATGGTTGATGAACCAGGTATCAGTGACACACCTACCACTGATGAACCAGGTAGCAATGACACACTTACCGTTGATGAACCAGGTATCAATGACACACCTACTGTTGATGAAAAAGAGTTAATCATTGTTAACACAAAAGAAAAGAAAGCAAGAACATACCTGAATGAGGAAACTGAGCCAGTCACACAAAAAGAAGAATGTTCACAGGTCTTATTCATTCAATGTTGGTGGCAACCCTGTCAAAAGTTTGCAAGAATGTTTTTTAGCAACATTAGGAATAAGTGAATCATTTGCAAACCATGTATTTAAGAATCAGCAAGATGGTGTTTACGTTGGCGAAGATAGACGCGGTAAACATGCACCTCATAACAAGACAACAAAAACAGCTTTGGATTGGGTTAGAAAAGACATTGAATCCTTCCCTGTGGTAGATGGCCACTACACCAGAAATGATTCCAGTCGAAAATACTTGGGAGCAGATCTCAATATTATGAGGATGTACCAACTCTATGTTGAGCAATGTAAAGGGAAAATACTGGAAAAAGAAGTGGTCAGTCATGCTGTTTATAGGAAACTTTTCAATGAGGAGTATAATTTCTCATTCCATGTCCCAAAGAAAGATCAATGTGCACTTTGTATCAATTATTACAGAAATAAGGATCAAGATACACTAACTATGGAAATGAAGGATGTATATGAGAAACACCAAAGCAGAAAGATTAAATCCAGAGAAGAAAAGAAAAAAGATAAAAAAATGGCAATAAGTTCACCAGACCTTTTTGTCGGGACGTTTGATCTCCATGTAGTACTGCAGACTCCGTGTAGTTTGGTCAGTCAATTGTATTATATGAAAAAATTGAATTGCTACAACCTATCCATTTACAATTTGGCTAGTACTCATGCTACCTGTTATCCTTGGTCAGAAGTGGACGCACAGAGGGGATCTTGTGAGATTGGAACATGCCTTTGCCTTCAACTGATTTCATTGCCAAATACCAAAACACATGCAATCTTTTATTCTGATGCCTGTTCGGGACAAAATCGCAATCAATTCATCGCTTCCTGTCTATTGCATGTTGTAATCAACCATAAATCGATTAAAATCGTCGATCACAAATTTCTTGAAAGCGGTCACACTCAAATGGATTGTGACAGTATGCAGTATGCGATTGAATTCACAAAACGAAAGACCGAGATATGTGTGCCACAACAATGGGCAACAGTTGTACGAATGACAAGAAGAAAAGACCCCTACTTGATTGTGCCATTGAAATACGGAGACATCTATGCTTTCAAAGATGTTGCCAAGACATCAATGAAATTTGGAAAGGAAGATACCAAAGGTGGAAATATCAATTGGCGACAGATAAGATGGCTTCGATACATGAAAGAAAAACCAGATTGTCTCTTGTTCAAATACAAGTTTGAAGACGAATTTAGAGAAATGGAAGTCAGCATGTCAAACAAGAGAGGGCGACCTTCTGAGCCATACCAACTTGCAAAGAAGTATACCTCATGACAGGCAATTTCAGCAGCAAAGAAGGAAGACCTTGCTGGGCTTTGCAAGAATGGAATAATTCCTAGCGAATATCATGAGTATTACAAGTCACTACCGGCAAACAACAGTGTGATTGACACTCTTGTAAACACTGATGTGGAAGAAGAGAAAGTAGATTCTGACCAGGATTAATTTGACGATGTCTATGCAATAACTATCGTTCTGCATTTATCCATCCATTTAAGAACGTTCAATGTGGATTATTTCAAATTACTCGGAACTTTGTGCATATCCAACCTGTTTGCCTAATAATATGTTTACTGTTTAAATACCGATTTGGCGATTAATATAATAATTTTTCGGATTTAAGAAAAATATTTCATTGAAATATTATTAGAATTACACTACAATTTAAAAAGGAAAATTGTGTACTTAAGATATTCATTTAAGCCATAAAAAATTCACAGATATACGAGTATGTGCCTGAATACGTGCAAAAAATGCAAATAATAGTAATTTAGATTCGAGAAAATAGCTTTAATAAAGCATCATTTGATTTTTCAAAACGTGTTTGCTTATAACTTTTCAAATGAAAATAATTTAGATTTTTTGAAAATATTATTTATTTTGGTAAGCAATTCTATGTACAGATACTTTATTAATAACACTATGATTTGAATTTCACATGGTATTGTTTTATTTGGTAAACAATCTTATAAACAGATACTTTTTCTTTGTACTCTTAATTTCTTTTCACGAAAATATTATTTGCTTTGGAAAACAATCTTATACACAAATACATTACTTTGACATTCTTTAGCAGAGTTTATTTAATTATTTTGACGAAACCAATGTGTGGTAGCATTTCTTACATCTATTTGGCAACATAAAATAACAAACCGTAAGATTGATTCTACAGAGCCAGAAAATATTATCTGAGTATAATATGCATATGCTATGCAAGCATGTGTTTAATTAATCAATAAATTTCACAGCAGTTAGCCTTATCAGTTATAACTATCAACTGGCATTAGCATCTGGGATTAATCAAAGCAAATGAGTTCTACTAAATGATTGTAAATCTTATATCAGTTGTAATCTAAAGACATGCCCAATGAACGATAAGGGGGTGATGTGATTTTAATCAGATTTGTTAAATTTGGTTACTTTATTAAAATTGGAAATGCCTGTCAAAAAATAAAGGAATAAAGATATTTTTCTTAATTTCCCAAAATGATGAAATTTTCAGATACGACTTTTTGGCAATTACCCCTCGAAATATGATTTCTATATTTTTCGGTGAGTAGATTATTTCTTAATTTTATCCCACATATGGTATTGGGCAATAATTTCTAATTTGACTCAGAAAATTTGAGTGTCATCTGCTATCGTGTATGGCTTAAGGAAAAACTGAAAATACCAAGAGGGTAAATTAATCAGAAGCCGTAAATCGAAGGACAGACAATACAGTAACCAAAGGAAAAAAGAACAGAAGGATCAACAATAATCTACACAACATTACATAGAAAATTAGAGATCGAGCGACAGGAACTCAATAAAAACCGGGATGCACTGATGTGCCCCGGAAGAATAAGTACTTCCTGCTCCACATATGACACCTGTTGTGTTACTATTGCCACAGACCTAGTGATAATGTAATTCACTACACTTTAATATTATGAAATCGAATAGTTTTGAATGACTGTATAACCATCAATAACAATACGAATAACTCCTCGTCAAACCTCAATTTCTAAAAATATAACTGACAACAACACAACGGAAGTCAATAGGTTCTGGGTCTGGAGACAAACACAACACTATGACGAGGCTAAACAGTTAAATGGTATTAACCCTCCTATCTTGAGATACAAATTTTCAACTTCTAGTGTAATGAAATGTATTTGATACGTACCGTTACTATGCATATTGAATTTAATTTAAGAGCTGCATAAATACAGTACACAATTATATTGGCTTTGCCAATGGTTACTCTATGGCTCGTATTCAGCTATGATTACTTCCATTTAAATATTTCGCAATGCGTATTATCTTGTAGTAATTGACGCAACAACAATCGTTGTGAGCTAGACCAGTTGTAATTGGAGATAGGAACAGGTTAACATGAAGTTTTATTGGTTGGGGTTGTATTAGTTATTCTAGTAGTCAGAATAGGGTTTTTGTATTCCTTCTCGACTGATGATTTTTCACGTCCGTTTTTTGTTATAGTTGGTTGGTTTGTTTATAGTGTTTAACGCCACTTTCAACAATATTTCAGCCAAATCGTTTCGGCTGGTTTTATTGGGGGAGGAAACCACCAACCTGTCGCAAATCACTTGAGAATTGTATCACATAATCTTGTATCGAATACACCTCGCCATGAACGGGGTTAGAACTCACAACTTTCGTAAATCAAAAGACAACACAATGGCAAAAACAAACAGCAAAAAGTACAATCAACCATTTCCCAATAGGCTCCTATGTTAAAAACTGTCACGTGTCGGGGAGCTAAAACACTTTGTTGCTCACTTTTCATTCTGTTTTGAGGAAACCTTATACAGAACTTTCCATAGGTGCTTCCTACCAATTTTTTGTTCATTTGGGAACTGAGTTTCAGAGGAGAAGAATTGTAAGAAATTAACCAATCAGAAACAAGAATTGTCTGTGGTGGCCATGTTTTTTAATTGATCAAGACAAAATGAGCAATTTTAATATAAGACCATCCATAGATGGTTCCTATAGCTACTAAGTTTCTGTTCAGTTGGACAAGCGGTTTTGGAGGAGAACATTAAAATGTGAAAAGTTAACGGACGGCGGATGCCAAATGATGGCAAAAGCTGACATTTCCATTAGCAAGGTGAGTTTAAAACTCGATGCAAGAAGAAATATTCTTACAATGTATTAAAGTTTATATTTGACATGGCAGCCAATCAGGATCTTATTTCAGTGTTGATTCGCATCAATCCAGACATTTGAAAAGTGAGAATGTAAATATAGTGTGGTTCATTCTGTGTCAGAAATTTTGATTAGAACATTAAAATTTGAAAAGGCCATCAATGACAATGAGAGGTTAATGTGAGCGACAACTTCCATGATTCTTTATAATTAGGTTAGATAAAGTGTTGACAAAAATGACAAGCGGACAACAGACGACAGACGCCAGGTGATTAAGACAATTGTAATGTTTTTTCTCTATGTGTGCACAAATTGTAAAAATTGTGTGTGTGTTGTTTCTGAATGATCAGGTTTAACTAACAACCACCATTAACAATCTATACACATAAGATCATTATTAATTTAAAATCGCTAGATTAATTAGTGCTTAACATCACTTGTAGTAATATGTTACCAATGAGATGGTGGTTCAAAATGGTGAAGGAAACCGGAATATCAATAAAACCACTGACCTGCAATAAATCTCTAAAACTTGATAGCATAAACATGATAAAGATGTATAGAGTACACCTCGTCATAAGCTGGAATCGAACGCACAGATTTAATATCAAACTATCATAGTGATCTCAGTATTGGTAATGTCTTGTAAAATGTAATTTCCCTCATTTTATTAATAAGGCAACATATGAGGTTAAGCTGTTAAGGATGAACATTATATGGAACAGCAAGTAATTTATGTACTCGATACAACATTATGTGATCAAGTTTGTCAGTGACTTGCAACAGGTCTGTTGTTTTCTCTGGGAGCTCTTGTCAGCAATAAAACTGATCGCCACGATATAATATTGTTGAAAGTGGCGTTAAATACCATAAACCCTTAATATATCTTATCTAGATTTTTATTTTTATTTAATTTTAGGCCAAACAAAATGTGTGTTTCCGATTGCCATGATATATCTGTTATGTATTGGACTTATAATAAATGTGTATTTGATATGCTATAAATAGACACATTGTACAGGTTATACTTAATAAATACATTGTATGTATGCAATATTCTATTAAAACATGCTATACATTGTCCAAATATTGTAATGATCCAAATGTTGTAAATTGTCCAAATATTGTGAATGATCCAGATATCTTAAATGCTCACAATATTGTTAATAGTCCAAAGGTTGTGAATGGTCCAAATATTGTGAATGGTCCAAATATTGTTAATAGTTCAAATGTTGTATATTGTCCACATGTTGTGAATGGTCCAAATGTTGTAAATTGTCCAAATGTTGTAAATGATCACACTATTGTTAATCTAAATAGTTCAAATGTTGTACATGACCAAATTGTTGTAAATTGTCCAAATGTTGTAAATAATCCAACGGTTGTTAATTGTCCATATAAATGAGCGGAATGTTCTAAATTGTTCAACTGTTGTAAATGGTCCAAATGTTGTGATAAAATGTAAAAAAAACAAACACCACACTTTGAGAACAATTCCCAAATTAACTACTAGTATTTTGGTGGCTTGGTACAGGTACTTCAATGTAAATGAGCAAAATTCCAAGCGTCACCTCAAAATGTGCAATGTTAGCAATAATCCATTAATTAGCTTCCTTTATGCTCCAATAATTAACACAAATCAAATTAAAATTATCCAGTAAAATTAATTAGATCTATATTTTACTATTTTTTTTCTACAGTACATACACATGAGGAAACATATTGTTATGACAAAGTAAAAACAATCTTCATTTAAAACTATCAACTAATTAATATAGAATTATTTCTACTTATGATTAACAGATTTGTAAGTCATTGTTAAATATTATACCACGTGGTTTGTGACTTGTCAATACCATCTTGTCCACAAAATAAAAAAAAAATACTTTATTTACAAAATGTAAAAATCCTTCATCTACAAAATATAAACTAATACAGTCTTATTTCTACTGATAATTAACAGTTTTGTAAGTCATTGTTAAATGTTATATCACGTGGTTTGCATTATTAAATTTTGATTTGTTTGTTTCATAAAATGTTGTAATCTTCCAATCAATATAATCAATCCATAATCATTATATTAAATTCTTTGTTAATTGTTTCGCCCGAAAGGGCTCCTTAATTGGAAATAAAAAATGTGACTTGTCAATATCATTCATGTCTTCAAAATATAAAAATCCTTCATCAACAAAATATAAAAATCCTTCATTTACAAAAAAATATAAAAATCCTTCATCAACAATAATTTTTTTCATTTACAACTATAAACTAATACAGTCTTACCTTCTCTATTTATAATGAACAGTTTTGTAAAGTCATTGTTAAATGTTATACCACGTGGTCTGTCAACACCATCATTGTTACTTAATACTATATCACGGAATGTTCCATCTGGTGACAACCTGTGTATGTCGTGTGGACCATGTCCACTTATGTATTCATGACCTTGTTGATCCACAGCCAGTCCTTCATGTCCTGATATGTTGTCGTATCAATATATAACGTGGCCATCTAAATTGATACAACACAATCTCCCTGACTGTCTTAACAACAACTGATCATTCCTTTCATTATACAATAAGTTGAAATTAACACGATCAGTTGTTATCTTTCTTACACGAGATCCATCTGTATTTAAAATTAAAACTCTATCTACTCCACCGATGTAAATTTTGTCCTTTACAGCAGTGACACCCCAACACGATTCTCCTATCTTTATCTTTTTGTCCTTTGTGTTGTTAGTGATGTTGATAAATTGTATGGAGTACTCACGTGGAAGAGTAACTACTGCTTTATCTGCTTTATTTTCAAGATTATGTGTGTACTTGCTCCCGGCCTTTCGTTATCAATAATTTTAACCTTACTGTCAATGTGCGGTACTAAGCTTAAAAGTACTTGCTCCCGGAAGTCCCTATGATCCACGTGGACATTTACATGCGAACAACACAGTCAATAGTCCCGACTCATATAACATACGACTTCACATTCCATGTTCATATTTAACGTTTTCATTGGGATTTTTTCATTTTTTACTTCATGCGGAGGCAGCAAATAGAAAACAAATAGTAAATATCGCCACCCGAAGTACTATGTGATAGGACTACACAAGTCAAATGATGTCTTGTTGTGTTTCTGAGAGATAAATTCGTATAAAATGCATTGCACAAACACGCAACAATGTTATTCTTAACTGTTTTCAGCAAAATGTCGTAAATTGCATATAAAATGAAGAAAATTTAACAAAATTTTACCAATCCAAATTTCACGTCTGCTTCTGTTAATGAAAATTTGAAAAAGGCAGCGTTAATCGATAATTGCGAGACGTCACGTCTCACACTAGCTGCGGAACCGTAGCCCTTATGGTCCTTGGCCAGTTTTTCTGATATTTGCGGACCATAGGGCTACGGATTTCACCCTATCAAAAACTTTCGAAAGTGCGAAGTGAAAATCCTGCGCACCTTTCTTGCAAATTATTGTCATGAAAAAAGGGTCCGAGAACGATCAAACATATATGTATTGTTTCGTTAGATATTTATCTACATTCTTCTATACTTACTTACCTATTAATAATCAATTCCAGCTCATTATTATCACAAATGTCTCATTTGTGACAAGTCCCGCCTACTTCGGCAGCCAACTTGCTACTCCGGTAGTCTCGTTCTTGAGGTCACGTGATTTTTCCAATCAGCCTTTTAAGGTAGATGAGGTGTCTAATTTTTTATCGATAGATTTTTTTTTTTTTCTTTTTTAAAGTAAATTTCCTTGTAATATGCCCTTCCAAATAAAAAGATAAAAAGTGAGGGTCACCAGCATTCCAAGCTCAAAATTTTAATTTGAAAATTGAAGGGAAAATGACATTTTGGGGGGAAATTTATATAGATAATGAAGGAAAAAACTTTATTGGATGCAGTTATCTGATGAAAATATCAATTTCTAATCCATAGAATTTTCTGATTTTTTGTAATTGAATGGTCCAAATGTTTCTTAAAAAGATTAATAATATTTGGCATGTAGATGTATAATCATGAGACGGTGTGTCGTGTTCCATCGTAACCTCAATTTGACCTTTGACTTTAAGGTCAAATAATTGAAATTTTTTAAGTGTTTTTGTGTATGTGCAATAACTTTTTGCCTTTTTAGATAGATTAATGATATTTGGTATGTGGTTGTATAATGATGAGACAGTGTATCACGTACCATCATTATCACAGTTTGATCTTGACCTTTGACCATGAGGTCAAAAATTTTACTTGCGAGTTTTATGAATGGGAGACATGGGTTTTACTTCTCTGAAACAATTCTAGATTTCGTTGAAAATTATGGTCGGATTTTGAGAATTAATTCTTGTTTTTAATGAAATAACTAGCTTATGATGAGCCAAAAATTTCAGATTTGAAATAAAAAAGAATAAGGGTAATAACAAAATTACCGAACTCCAAATAATCTTACAAAGGGAAAGTCAAAACTCATAGGTATATAAACAAACAAGATCAGTCAACAACCGGAACACTGTGAAAACTGTGATGACTCTGACTTGGTACAGGCATTTCTAAAGAAATGGTGGGTTGAATCACATTTTAAAGCGCCAAACTTCCCGCTTTCATTACGGCTTAAAGGTTCCGGCGGTCACTATAGCAGTATTTATAACTATACTGGAACAAAATAGGTAAAATAGTTGTCAAAACAGTACCAAATTCAGTGAAGTAAATGTAAAAAACCCTTTACGTCACACATTGATAAAATAATATTTTTGACATTTTTGTTGACTTCCTTATCTTTATACATTTTCACTATATGAAAATGCATCGCTCATTATCGTCTCTGCAGAGACGGAATATATTTCGACAAGATCTTGGTATCGGAATATAAACTTTTTAAGAGATCGAATAAGGCGAATCTGCTTATAGCCCTGTCCCAGTAGCCTGTTTCTCAGATGAAGATGACGTTTCAGTAAATGTGAAGATGGTGAGAATTAGACTATTTTTGTCATAAGAAACAATTATCTGCAACTCTTTGGTCTGGGGGACTCATCTTTTTTGGGGGATACAGATTTTGAGAATAAAGTCTTGTTTATGCACTAATTTATGCAAACATTATTTGGTTGACTTTTTATTTTATGTGTGTACATTTGAATCCTATTTTTACCTGATTAGAATATGAAATAAATGCCTGAAACCATTGTTTTTTTTCAAAAGCATTTGAATAAAAAAATGCACCTATATATTGTACAAGCTAATTCCTATAAAACTATGCTGTGTTCAAGGATTGTAATGAAATTGTGCTTAGAAACGGCTAGTGGGGGCCTAGGTGTCAGAGTAGTCTAAGTTGCTATCTTAAATACGACTACTGTTGAACATCAGTCAATTACCTCTATGGTAATAGTTCAATCCCTGCTTTGTGCATAACAAAAACGGGTGTACTCGAGTGTATGTAATAATATGATTGGTCAGTTACCTGCCAAAGGTTGGTGGTTCTGTTGCCTCTTTTATTGTTAGTCTGGCGTTAGCATGCTCTATAACTTTCAGGAACTGCATACTTTCGTCAGACTCTCTGAGTTCAGCCATGCTTATGTCTATACAAGTACACTGCACGGATACATATAATTGTTTACCCTGAATTTTCCTGTTTTTCAGTATGCAAATACAGGGATAATAATATCAATTCAAAAGTTATATTCTTTTATTAATATAAATGTTAAATCTGCTAGTGGTGTTTTGTTCTGTTCTCAAGCCAGTCCTTGGATTAATTATTATGTACATTGCAAATTATTCATCACCATTTCCCATGACTAATTAATCAAAATGTTCCTTGACACAAGATTACTGAAACTACTACACAGGTGCTAATACAACCAGAGGCTCCCAGGAGCCTGTAATCGCTCACCTGGATCAAAGCTGCCTTCAATAACAACGCAACTGCACTGTGGCGGCCATCTTGGTGGGAGAGCGCGACTACCGGACACAATTTTGGAAAAGGACCACCCAATCACTATTCCATCAAAGTTTGGTTCTAATTGAGCTACTGGTTCCAGACAAGATGGTTTTTATGTGAATTTCCCATAGGGTCCTATGTTAAACTAAGTTCAGCTGTGCAGCCATCTTGGTCAGAGGGCGGGACCACCAGATACAATTTTGGAAGAAGACCATCCAATGACTATTTTATCAAAGTTTGGTTCCAATTGAGCAACTGGTTCCAGACAAGAAGATTTGTATGTGAATTTCCCATAGGGTCTTATGTTAAATTAAGTTCGGCTGTGGTGGCCATCTTGGTCGGAGGTCTGAAATGCGGCAGACAATTTTGAAAGGGGACCACCCAAGGATCATTTCAGCAAAGTTTGGTTGAGATTGGCTCAGTAGTTTCAGAGGAGAATATTTTTTTCTAATTTCATCCTCCCTTTTTTCTATGTTTAGCCTGGCGGCCATCTTGGTTGAAAATCGGGATCACCGGACACAATTTTGGAAGGGGCCATGCAAAAACCATTCCACCAAAGTTTGGTTGCAATAGGCCCAGTGGTTTCTGAGAAGAAGATTTTAATGTGAATATCCCATAGGGTCCTATGTTAAACTAAGTTCGGCTGTGGGGGTTATTTTGGTCGAAGGGCAGAACCACCGGACACATTTTTGGAAGAGAACCATCCAATGACTATTTCATCAAAATTTAGTTCTTATTGAGCAAATGGTTTCAGACAGATTGTTATGGGAATTTCCCATAGGGTCCTATGTTAAATTAAGTTCGGCTGTGGCGGCCATCTTGGTCGGAGGTCTGCAATGCCGGACACAATTTTGGAAAGGGAACACCCAAGGATCATTTCAGCAAAGTTTGGTTGAGATTGGCTCAGTAGTTTCAGAGGAGAAGATTTTTTTTTTTTAATTTGATCACCCCTTTTTTCTATTTTTAGCTTGGCGGACATCTTGGTTGGAAGTCGGGATTACCGGACAAATTTTGGTAGAGGGTCATCCAAAGACCATTCCACCAAAGTTTGGTTGCAATTGGCCCAGTGGTTTCTGAAGAGAAGATGTTTATGTGAATTTCCCATAGAGTTCTATGTTAAGCTAAGTTCGGATGTGGGAGCCATCTTGGTCGATGGGCCGAACCGCCTGACACATTTTTGAAAGAGAACCATCCAATGACTATTTCATCAAAATTTAGTTCTTATTGAGCAAATGGTTTCAGACAAGAAGAATTTTATGGGAATTTCCCATAGGGTCCTATGTTAATTTAAGTTCGGCTGTGGCGGCCATCTTTGTCGGAGGTCTGAAATGCCGGACACATTTTAGGAAGGGGACCACCCAAGGATCAATTCAGCAAAGTTTGGTTGAGATTGGCTCAGTAGTTTCAGAGGAGAAGATTTTTTTTAAATTTCATCCGCCTTTTTTCTATTTTAAGCTTGGTGGCCATCTTGGTTGGAAATCGGGATCACGGACATAAATTTGGAAGGGGCCGCTCAAGGACCATTCCACCAAAGTTTGGTTGCAATTGGCCCAGTGGTTTCTGAGGAGAAGATTAAAATGTGAAATGTGGACGGACGGACGACGGACGAAAATTGATGACAATAGCTCACATGGTCTAAAGGACAGGTGAGCTATAAACGGAATATATGTTAAATTACTCCTTGCAATGTAGCTGCAGGTAAAATTTGAGTTCACTTTGACTTATACTAAAGCAGCAATGGACAATTGAAGAAATTTCTATTTTTAGCAACAGCAGCTATCTTGAATAGAGGGCGGGGCTGTCGGACACAATTTTGTAAGGGACCCACCCCGGGACAATCCCTGCCAGATTTGGCTTAATTTGGTTCAGTGGTTTCAGAGAAGAAGATTTAAATGTGATCTTTTATCAAAATATGCCTAATTTGCATAATCGGTTTAAATCGGCTGAAAGAAAAATTTCACAGAAAAACCCGGAATATATGATAAACTACTCTGTCATTTAGCTGCAGTTAAAATTTGAGCTCATTTTGACTTATACTAAAGCAGCAATGGACAATTAAAATTTCATCCCCCCTTTTTTTCTATTTTTAGCTTGGCGGCCATCTTGGTTGGAAGTTGGGATAACCGGACACAATTGTGGAAGGGGGCCATCCAAGGACCATTCCATCAAAGTTTGGTCTAAATTGGCTCGGTGGTTCTGAGGAGAAGATTAAAATGTGAAAAGTTTAAAACAGACAACGACAACAACGACGACGACGACATACGACGGACGACGAAGGAAACCTGATGGCAAAAGTTCACCAGGTGAGCTGAAAAGGTTTATGGAGCTCTTGCCTTAAAAAGCTGTCCATAAACTTGCATAATATCCTAAATCAGCTCCCTCCACAGGGTGATACTATTTCGTGTAACGGAACGGAACGAAACGAAACCAAACGGAATGATTTCGTTTCTTGTTTTAGTAATTACTATTGGGATATCACTATTTTAAGAAGCGAATCTATTCCGTTTCGTGTTTTAGTAATTTCCTATAGGTGGACTGTACTTAGTTACTTTGTTCCGAACAAGACTCGACCGACCTACATTTGTACACGGTGTAGTCGCGCTATTTGAGCATTTGGCGGATGAGTTGTTTATTGTACGACACACGGCAGATTTTCTACTTGTTTTCACCAAAAATTTGCAATATACTTTCTAATTAAAGCTGAAATTATAGATAATTGATATGGGAATCCAACAAGCCATGTAAAAACTGTCAGTAGTTCTTCAAAAAGTCATCATAGTATAGCACCTCTTTTGTCGAAAATTGTGCGACGAAACATTTGTGGCCCAGAGTCATGCCAGTTTGCATCTGTTTGTCTTCAAACTTGTAAATACGATCCAGCGTATCATACTCTACAGAAATTTGTGAAAAAAAAATCGTTTGAAGAGCAGTCACTTAGTTTGTGCGAAATCCTCCAGAAACTTTACATATGAAACTACATTCTGCAAGGTGTTACGACACTGTGGTACAACATTCACCTGTAATCGTATGCCGTATCATATAAAAATTGTCTCATAGCTAACATGTTTGCTCATTTGACGACAAAATTGCACAATTTTTGTAGAATATGATACGCTGGGTCGCCAATACTCAATATCTGCATTTATGAAACAAGACAATATTACAGAAATGCATATTTACGTGAAATATGAAATTGTTTCTTTCATGCGCAGGCAATTTTCCAGTCTCAAAGTTTATACTTAAATTGGTTAAAATCGAAAAAAAAAAAAAAAAAAAAAAAAAAAAAAAACAAAAGTAGGGATTTACACAAAGACTGTGTCTGTGTGTCATTATGATGATGGCTTATGCCATATATAGTAATGTAAGAAATTTTGGACTTTTCTTCAAAGTAGGTATTTCAAAATGAAGGAAAACGGATAAGGGAAAATTAAAGTGAAGGACCTAGTAATAGACCACGCAACCCAACAAAGCCTCTTCGAGGAAGATAGACGCAAATTTCTAAAACTCGGTGTTAACTTGTAAATCTCCAATTTACAACATTTGTAATCACTTTCAGACATTTTTTTGTTTGTTTCCGACATCAACAAGAAAATATCTCGATCTTTATTTGAGAGTTTTATTTTTTTAAACAGTGATAAAAGCTGTTGAATCGAAAGTTCCTTCTAGTAAGGCAGAATGTATCCCTCCGAAATGTTCATGGCCGAATTACGACTTTGTAAGCCATTAATACATTTCCTTGGTCTTGATTTCGATCCTTTCTCTGGTCGAAACTTTTAATCGAGTAGCACGACGGGTGTCACATGTAGAGCAGGAACTACTTATCCTTCCGGAACATCCTAGTTTTTGGGTAATTAAGAAACTTTGTAGTTTCTCATGGACTTTTCCTCAAAATTCAAGGCGGCCAGGCGGTTTTTATTTTTATATGATGTTCAGGATACCTGATGTTTTGACAAAGACTGTCAAAATAAATAAAATCTATTAATTCATTGATCTTATAACGTCGGAAAATTTGAGGCGGAAGGTAATTTTGGGCCGGGATGAGAAACTAAAGTATTTTGATGGGTCTTAAGTGGGTTGCTCATTTTTTTTCTTCAGTTTTCAGTGCATTTGGATTGTGTGCATGGCGCATGGTTCTTTTGGGAATGATATTGACTACCTTTCCTCTTGAATTATCGGTATATGTCTGTGCTGGCATTATAGAGCAAAGTATGTAGGAAATGATAATGATCGGTATTTTCTAGTCTTGATATTATAAAAGAATCGCAGCCACATGGGCTTGTCCTTAGGATATGCACAACTTTATTTAAAAATACCAAACCTTGTATACTAACCTAGGGGGTAGTATTTTTAAATAAAAGTTATATAATATCCTAAAGACAAGTCCCTGTGATCGCGACTTAGGTCTAGTGTGAACTAATGGTAAAATATATATAGAAAGTAGTGTATGTATTTTTACTAATTAAAGAAACAAAACGGAACGAAAGGAAACAATTCCTTGAATTAGTAATTACACGCAGATAAATACTAAAACAAGAAACGAAACAATTTCGTTTCGTTTCGTTTCGTTTCGTTCCGTTACACGTTTCAGATTTGCCCCCCTCCCCCCTCCACATGTATATTTGATTTGTTGAAAACTTTGCTTTTAGTTTTGAATAGTCTAAGTGGATATCCAATTTAACATAAATGAGGGGGACAAAGACTAAATCATAAAGTTTACTCCAAACGACCACTTTGAACCCACCACTGATATCAATATTTTTAAAGAACTCTTATTAAGTTCTGTGCATGTATGCTGGTAAAAATAATACCAACATTTTCAATAATAAAATCACATAATGTTAATTTACATGTAGGACCGTTGATCTTTTTCACTTAATAAGGACAATCTTGTAATTGGTATGTTGATGTAAATACAAAAAGGTTTATCTGATATTACAATGGGAGTATAAAAATATGTGTATACTGATTAAAGTATACGGGCTAATGGAGAAGTCTTTACACGATTCGCAAGAGTAAAATTTGCTATTCACAGATAACCTATCAGCACCCTTGTGTAACAGAATATGCTTCTTGCATCACCATCGAGCTATGATATAATCTTTTTTCTCTCAATATAATCAGTAGTGATGGGAATCGGAAGGAATTTCATAATCGATCATCGGTTTCACATGAATAACTAATTATCGGTTATAATCGAAAAAAAAAGATGTTTTGTTGAAAACGACCTATTTCATGCAAATTTTACATTATATCTCTTATATTTAATGTGAATGTTTTTGTCATGTTTGTGCATTATTTTAAGGTTGTTTGACCAAGTTGAACATGTTTAACTATTGTCTGAATGTATTAATGTATTGTTTTTATATTATTGAGGCCTGCATTATGTTTCATTACTAGATTGGTCAGTGGTACAGTACATTAAATAAATAGTGGTAACTGACTGCCTCTCATCAGATTATAAATCTATAGACAATGAATAAACTAAACAAATTCTGGGAAAATTCAACAAATGACAAACAACATCAAACATAAATAAATTTGATTGAACAGACCAAAGAAAACAGAATATTGTCATCCACACTCTTATAGTGAACATGTTATCAGTATTATTACCAGTAGTATTCCATGTTTTTATTCATGAAATGATATTGCCAATATTTGAAGGACTGAGGCGAGCCCCCTTTTTGTTCACTTAATGACCCGCAAGACTAAATACTCGTTCTGAGGGTACATAAATATATAAAAACAACTATTTAACACGATTTGATGAAATATGAAACTGTTATTTTCAGCTTAATTATGTGACAAGATTTCCAGAAAATCAAAGTGAAAGTGAAAGTAGAATTGTTCGATTAATCGGAAATAGATTTTTGGGCTCGAGGGCTTGGTTTAAGACACCAACCAACTGAGTATCGGTTATATTCGATGTTCGGAACACCACTAATAATCAGAGATTCTTCTTAATTTATTTGATGGTGAGTTTTCAAGTTTTCTGTAGAAAAAGAATTAATTTATTGCAGTCAACTGGTAAACTTTATCACATGCGTCTGTGAGTCGAGTGTACCCTTTTTGGCAATTTACAAAGCCGGGCGCGAACCCACGCCGTTTTGGTGATAGGCTTGTATGAGTTGTTAGATCCAACGACCTAACTCATTGAGCCACCCTATGACACAATCCTATTCTGATACCACATGAATAAAATTCACCTGTTGCAGCTTGTGTATCAATGTCAAATGTTCCAATTCCTCTTTTATTATTTCCACTCTGATGAGTTTTCGCTAACTTGAATTTTGCCACATGACCACATGCAAGACATTGGACTTACGGATGTACATCAAGCCTGAAAATCCTAAAGGTCTATCCGCCAAGGCATTATAGAAATGAAGGTTTGACTGACACAATTGAGCGTTTAGCTGCTCGGCCATGAAACCTAAGTCCACTATGAACCGACAATGGCTTAATGGGACAAGATCAGATGGGATGTAATCAAATAGGACTTTATTTTGAACTGCATCCACTTCAGTGTCGATCTCAATTTCAGAATAAATCGAAAAAGGTTCATTATCTATTATGTATGGTTGAGTTGCAATCGGTAACGCATATGTGTGGTCTAGGACATAATTTGTGTCATCACGTTTGTCACAGATGAGGGGTCTGAAATGGAGCTTTTGGTGTTTTAAGAATTATCGGCTCCAGAAAAAGATTGTTCTTTTGTGAATATTCCTGATAGAAGTCTTTCAGACATTGCAAGATTACTGCAGATGATAATATACAGTTTCTTTTCAATATTTTTTTCTGACTTCTCCCTCGTGTTCGGGTCGCCATCAAACGGAAGCAAAATATATTGCAGCAATTAAACTGAAATGGGAAGTTGTTTTTTTTTAAATAAATTTGACATCAAAATATGATTTTATGAGTGATTCTGATAATTTTCAATCAAATTCTAAAAACCTGATTCAGAGTTTTTGTCATATAACCTAAAGTTAAATTCCGGAAAAATATTTTGCGCTTTGCGCGACAAAAAAAAAAAAGCAAAATCCTAACTCTCGTGTTGTCCAAAAAAAAATCCATAGCTTGCGAATAGTTTCAGGTTTCTTTTTATTAAATAATGATGACAGTTTTAATGCGCTTGGTCTGTTGAAAAAGTATTTTTGGAATTATAATTTTTCTTTCAGTTACAAAATTTGGACACTGTAATACATAATGAAATTCGTCACCAATCTCGCAAGATTGACATAGCTGACACAGTCTATTGTGTCTTTCTACATTTGTCCAGCGCCCTACTTCAATCGGTAATCTATGATTAGATGTTCTAAATCTACAAAAAGTAAATCTATTTTTGTCATTTAACACGTCTAAATATTTTTCAAATCTAAAATTCAACTTGAATAATCTATAGCTCAATGCTTTTGGAGATATTTGCCAAGTAGAATGCCAATTTTGTTTGAACTGGTCGGTTAATCTCAGCTTAGTGCTTTCAATTAGCCATTTATGCCTTATACAATTTTGAATATGCCAAACGTTTGAATAACCACAGTCATCAAGTATTGATTTAACAAAATTAATCCCTGAAAAGGTATTATTTCCGTGAGTTTTCAAAAGCAATAATCTATAGATCAGAGATGATAATTTTGATTGCTTTCCGTCAAATAATTTCGGCCAGAATGACAAAAAATTTCAACCTAACTGTTACATATGTATATTCAGAGGGTATCTACCAATTTCGCCAAATATATATATTAGTGTTGAAGTTTTCAGATTAAGCAACAGTTTACAAAATTTTACATGTACTTTTTCTAATATGTCAATAATTTCGACATCTGCTAAAAGGTGGAGTGGAGGCGTAGAGCGTAGTGGAGTCTTGGAGACTCCAAATTGGAGTCGAGTCTTGATTGAACATATGAATAGAGGTGTATTTCAATCTCCAGTGGGTATCATTGTGCCCAGCTGTACCTGAAGTAGCTCAGTCCCATGTTGTTACGGCATGTGCTAAAAGGTTGAGCGGAGTGGAGTGGAGTCATGGAGTGAAGCTATGGAGTGAAAGCTTGGAGTCGTAGAGTGAAGTGAAATTTTTGAGTCATTCCCAGACCAAGTTTTAATCACATTTTAGAATATAATAAATGATTAAAGAAAAAATATGGTTGAAAATAATAGGTATTTAAAGACAAAAAGACAAATGAAGCTAGTTGAATTATTAATCCCGTAGCTTCACATAATCATTTGTAGGTCGGCATAATTGCTTACGTTTATATTTAAATGTTTACATGGGAACATTCATTAATATATCGGAGAAGGTGAAAAAAAAAATTCTTTGTCCATCATCAACGATACACGTAGGAAAAATTGGTTCCTTCATCAAACATTGTACTCGATACAACATTATGTGATAGAGTTTGTGAGTGATTTTTGACAGTTTCCTCCACCAATAAAACTGACCACCACGATATAACTGAAATATTGTTGAAAGTGTCATTAAACACCATAGCCCTAACACCTTAGGAACAAGACCGTATATTTTGTTTCTCTCACTAAAATAATTCTATCCTGATCATTTTTTGGTTAATTTGCTCAAAAGACATTTATATTAGTTGACTTTCCGGTCATTTTGCAGTGCGTGTGCATATGCCTGATAAATATAATATATTATTATGTACGGTTTTATTTCTACAGTGTTTTCTTTATGCAAAATTGATGTCCATATTTTGCATTTTTTCAATGTACATAATCGTCGTCAGCTTTTACAAAAGGTCAAACAAAGTTTACTAAACAATATCGCTTGACGTCCGATATTTCAGTATTTGAGAAACAAAGAACGGGACTCTGATTGGAATACATATTGAGGCTTAATTATTTCGTTTTTTCACCAATTAGCGAATAATTAAATGAATGGGTATAGTTTTCGTACTTCAAATGGGTTCCAAATTTTACCTTAAGTAACAACATGGGACTGATCTACTTCAGGTACAGCTGGGCACAATGGTGCCCACTGGAGATTGAAATACACCCCTATTCATATGTTGAATCAAGACTCGACTCCAATTTGGAGTCTCCAAGACTTCACTCCAATTTGGAGTCTGCAAGACTCCACTCCACTCCACGACCTCACTCCATCTTTTAGCAAATGCCAATAATTTCGTATCCCCATATCTCTGATCCATAGGTTAACATAGGTATAATTATTTTATCAAACAAATCCAACACTCTTACAGATAAATTATGTACTCTTCCCTTGTTTAAAATGTCATACATAGCTTTAGATGCCTTCTCTGCAAGATTAATTTTATTTTTCTTGAAAGACCCTGTTCTTTGAAACACTGTACCCAAGTATATGAATTCACTTACTATTTCTAATTCCATATTATTCATTTTAAAATTTAAATTTATCGGTAACCTCCCCTTTGAAAAAAACATGACTTTGGATTTGTTTGTGTTTACTTTTAAGCTCCATTTCTCACAATATTCGTAACAATAATTCAACTCTAAGTGCAATTCTGCAACAGACTGTGCCAAAAGTACAGTATCGTCGGCATAAAGAATGGTAAATAATTTCACATCAATTTGTAAATCGTTTTCAAAGTCTTCGGAAATGCTTTTAACCCCTTGCGCATTTTTACTAGTCAAAAAGGTATCCAAATCATTTAGATATAGTGCGAACAGAAAAGAATATAAATGTTCACTTTGTCTAACACCGTTTAAACATGGGAAGAAATTTGAAACAGAATCATTATAAACAATTCTTGATTTTATATTATTATACGGGCTTAAAATTACATTGTACATTTTACCCTTTATATTGCACATAAGTAACTTGTACCACAAGCCATCACGCCACACAGTATCGAAAGCCTTTTCGAACATAATGCACAGAAAAGTTTAAATAGGACATGTACAGAGGGCACATCGTGTTTATTTTTACATTTCCCACTATTCCGTCACGGAAATTAATCCTTTCCATGATGGCTCCGTCGCGGAAAACACGACGGAACAGGTAAACTGATATGTTTCATCCACGGCGGTATCATCGTGGAAAGGATTAACTTTTATTATGCATGTGTATTTTCCACGATATAGCGTGGAAATCATCGTGGAAAAGATTAATATATGTGTGTTGACCACGATATAGAGCGGAAATCATCGTGGAAGAGATTAATATATGTGTGGTGAACACGATACAACGTGGAAAAGATTAATATATTAATCTTTTCCACGATGATTTCCACGCTATACCGTGGAACATATTTTTAGAAGGTTTAATATGTCTAACATTAATATTTATTTGGAATGCATAAGCTTCCTAAAATTATGTACACAAGAGTATTTACAGTGGACATTTTCATAGATGTCACAATGAAGCTTAGAAATTAATTATGGGACAAAGTTTAAAACAGATAATTATTTGTACAGAATCTATGATTGTGTTCATCATAAATGGTATTGTCATTAATTTACAGAAGTGTGTGCAAATTGAGCATTTCGAATAGGTATAGAGTTATTTTTCTTATTTTGTAAGTATATATAAAAAGGGAAACGCTTTGCGTTTTCTTGTCAACTTGGTATAATAGAAAAAAACACATAGGCCACCGGGTGTAAGTCCATTTGAATTGAAAAAGAAACCCTTTACGTTAACACTATGCCAGTACACTTAAGAGACAATAACGGGTGCGTATCATTGCTCCGACAGCCCGTTATTCCGACGGCCCATTATTCCGACGACCCATTATTCCGACAGCCCATTACTCCGACGGCCCATTTTTCCGACAATGCAAACTATAGAACTCAATCCACAAATCCATGGTTTAACCAGGTGTATCCAACAGGATGGTCCGTCGGTCAGGCTAATCTTGACGGGCCATGGCCTAGACAGAATGTTCTGGAAAGGAGCTTTTATCCTAGGCTGTGCATCCCCGCTCAAGGCAATTATGATCGACCGATCTGGTATGAGGAAAGATAAAAATTGAAGAAAAAGTTGTGCACATTGCACAAAGGAATCAGAAAAGAGGAGTGAAGGAAAAAAAGTGTGAACCGGGAGAAGCATGAGAAAGACAAAATGACGGAAGATAGCAATGCGCATGGAAGCGAGGAGAGTTAAGAATTGAAGAATAGAAGAATAGTAGAAAAGGAGAGAAAGGGAGCACAATGTACATGCAGAAGAATGGAAAAAGCTCCGAAGATAGGTAGACAGTTCCCTTGTTCAGGTCAATAAATACATCGATCACTTCTGTTGAAGCACGATTGGCAACCAACATATGCGGCTAATAGAACGCCTTCCATGTACATTATGCCGCTTCCACACACGTTCATTTATTCTGCGTTCCCACGTACGTTTAATGCGAATTGAAAGCGCATCCAACACAGTTAATGCCTTCACACGTACGTCAAAACGTTTGCTATTTCCATTATTTACGTGAAAATATTTACATTTTCTCTACTTGCAACAAATAGTATTATTACAGTCGTAACTTATGCCAACTGAAAACTCCTTGTCATAGGTGTGAACCGTTTAGAGCATGCGATGCGCATTTAATGTACATGTGAACGAGGCATTCATCAGTTTACAATGTATCTAAAACGTATTAGAAAACGCAATACGGTTGAACAGCATAAGGTAGTGTCTCTCTGGTCTCAAATTGTGGGAGTCTAGACGTGATACTCCCGACAATAACCGAATTTTGCTTAAAATTAATTTTTTTTATTTAATTTTAGCCCCCCTCCCCCCTCCTGGAGTTTATGGAAATTGTTTATTGTATTAATCATAATGTACGGTAGTGGCATTTTTTTTCTCCAGATCCAGGATCAAACTAGACTAGCTCACTCGCAATGGCTACCTCCGCCCTCTGGATTCTAAATGCAACCGTTAATGTCAGAACAAACCTTTATAATTATTTCATGCACATCTACATATGGTGTACTCCTTTGTGTGAAGTTTAATGAAACAAAATGCTTTGGACGGTTTTGAAGGGTTTGAAGGTTTATGGACGGACGGGGGCGGGGGCTGGGATTTCCGTCCGAACAGAATTTTTTTTCGGTAATAATCAGGGCAAGAAATTACCCCCCCCCCCCAATAATATTTGTGTCGTCTCGCGTAACGGTGGCGGTGTAAACTTATCATGATTAAATCCAAAATGTAGCAGTGTTAGACCATCCGAAATTGGTACTGATATTTCTCATGTCGTCATGATGTAAGGAATCTGCTAGCACCATGACATTTGACTTTGACCCGGCCATATTTACCCTTTAGTTTAATACAGAAACAATCCGCCCTGTGAGTATATAGATTAAAGTCAGTCTTCCGTTAGGTATAAAAGAAAAACAACAGGTTTAAAGATAATTATACTACTTTTGACCATTTTTGACGGAATAATGGGTTGTCGGAGAAATGGGCTGTCGGAATAATGGGCCGTCGGAGCAATGGGCTGTCGGAATAATGAGCTGACCCCGGTCAAAATTGGAAGACCGTCGGAAGTCTAGGAAACTCAATTTATTTTAATAAAATTGAAAATAATATGGTTCCCACATACTTATCTGACTGTTTGCCAACTACTATTGAAGAAACAGTAACATATAATCTCCGTAATAATGATGACTATCGCACTCAGAGGTGTCATCTGCAAACTAGTTCCAAGTCTTTCTTTCCTTCCACTATAAAGTTGTGGAATTCCTTACCTGATAGTGTACAATCTCTACCCACTTTTTCCAAATTTAAGAAAGCCATTCCGCCTGTCCAAATTCCGGTGGCTTCATTTTACAATATTGGCGATAGGAAAACTAACATAACACATACTAAGCTAAGACATAGATGTAGTGGCCTTAATGTCGATTTATATAGAGTAAATTTGAAGAATGATCCATGTTGTGTATGTGGTCATTTATTTGAGGATGCTATTCATTTTTTTCTTGAATGTCCACTTTATCAACACGATAGAACTTCTCTGTTTAACTATTTTAATAACATTGTTCCCATCTCTTTAGAATATATACTCTTTGGATGTAACGAAATTAGTGAAGAATTGAATACTTTATTGTTCAAATCAGTGCAAAAATGTATTCGACAAACTTGTAGATTTCATAATTATTATCCCCAACCGTGATATTATCTCAACACAATTTATTAGTTTTACCCCCCCCCCCCCCCTCCCCCCTCCTTTTTTTCTGTTAAATATTAAAATAATATTCAATATGTATACTTAGTTTGACATGATTTTGCTTAATTTACTAATTATAATTGACATAGCCTGTACATTTGCTGTCATTTGATTTATTTTGTTTATGCTATTAATGTATTTGTATGGAGAGGGACTAGTAAGTTGTAAAAACTTGTTCCCAATCCAATTGTATATATATATTGACAATAAAATCATTATAAAGTCAAAGTCTCTTGATAATCGTTAGATGTAAATATATATAAAAAAAGCATAAGAAGTTTCTCATGATAAGACAGCATTCACACAACATTACGAGAGAAAAAGAAAGAGAAACAAATATAAACGAAACACAGAATATATCTTACATAAAACCTAATGCTAAAGCATTATGCAAATTTTCCATTATGAAATCGGAAGATTATCTGGGTAATATCTCTTCACAAACACGTGAGATTATGGAATTTCGTCGATCTCTATAATGAGAACACATGATTGCAACATCCTGTGCAAAGTTTACTTTTCAAATTGATAATTAAACTGTCTTGTCCGAAAAACAGTTAAAACCAAAGGTTGAAGAACCCATTAATATAGATAATGGCAAGATTTTATCGATTATAACTGCAAGCTGCCGTACAGTATGAATGTTATTTTAGGCAATTCACCGTGCAATACTGAACAATTCGCTGTGCAACGCAATGCACATATTTTGACTAAAATCGTCCAGAATAAGTTATTTCTACAAAAATGTGGAATTGACACTAAGTTATAATGACCAATAGTTGCTACTTTTTCCGTAAAATACGTAATATGCGTTCAAACAATGACGCTCGAGTCGATTTAAAGCGTCGCATGATTGTTTTGACAGGTACCAGATGCACTTATTTTGAGCTTAACACGACGCATAAAACATTCTGCATGGATATATATGCTGCGATTCATTGCTACATTTCTTACAAATTGGCATATAACTCCTTAACAATATAATACAAGTATAAACAGGAATAAATTATGAAATTCCTACCTCGTGTGTGCGATCCGTCATTGTTCTCCCGCTTGTCTGGTACACAATTTCCGGTATCAATGATACACAGTGATAATAGAAAAGTGATAATGCTGACATAATCAGTAGTAACAAGTCTACCATGTCCGGGTCTAGATTCATAGTTTGCAGTGCAAGTACTGAGGAAAAATACGAAGTATAATACAATGGCAATCCGAAAGGCAAGTATACCATGTTTAAAAATCAAAGAGAAACAAACAAGGTCGAATAAAGATAATCTCCTTTTCTTCTTGACAGTGCGCGCGCGCGGACAGAAACGGCCAATACTCTCTCTGTGATTAATTACGTCTGTTGCCATTAGGTCACTCCAGAACTATGTACAATAGAAATCAGAGAGAGTATGACAAGTGAATGAAAGAAGTTGATCGTCAATTGATGTCCAGGTTCAGTACATGGCTCCTTTTCAAAAAACAGAAAACAATATTTTAAAAAGAAAATGACAAAACTGGTGAAAATTAACATAATTCTATGTAAAAAAGGGAAAATAGTATTGGGCGGGGATTTTGGAACATAATATTACCCTGCATTTCTACAAATACAACTAAGGTAAGAAATATATATGTGTGTAATTAGTTACAAAGAGTACGTATTGGCTTTGCTACTTGTTGAAATATATGTACATCAATATCTCCTACTTCTACTCACCAACCAAAAACACATGCAACACACACAAACACACTCACACACACACACACACACATATATATATATCCCTAGATTTGCCTTACAAGAAAAGGTAACACTACGATTATTGAAGCTCCTTTTTTTAGGGAGTGGATGTGGTCGAGTGGTCTAGGGCGCTGGACGTAATGCTAAGCGAATGGTGCTGCAGTGTATCAATGGTGTGGGTTCAAATCCCGTCGAGGGAAGAACAAAAATTTGACAGCTCTAAAATCTGATTCTAACACTGTTTGGTAGAATTTTCAGACGTATATAATATTTAGTATTAACCTAGTATCCTTAGTAACTTTGAGAGCCAGTGAGACAGATATATTGTATGGTTGTCACTTGCTTCTAGACGTTTGTATAATATACTTTATTTCCTGTGACTGTATAATGAATTCTTCATAATCCTATACAATATATTAAAAATTGCTGATTTAGATTGCTGTCAAATTATAATATTAAGTATATATGTACCATCTACACACGCTTATACACATGTCTTACGTCTATCCCTAGATTTGCCTTACCAGAAAAGGTAACACTACGATTATTGAAGCTCCTTTTTGTAGGGAGTGTATGTGGTCGAGTGGTCTAGGGCGCTGGACGTAAGGCTAAACGAATGGTGCTGCAGTGTATCAGTGGTGTGGGTTCAAATCCCGTCGAGGGAAGAACAAAAAATTGACAGCTCTAAAATCTAATTCTAACACTGTTGGGTATATATATATATATATATATACCCATATATACGTCTGAAAATTAAACCGCACAGTGTTAAAATTAGATTTTAGAGCTGTCAAATGTTTGTTCTTCCCTCGACGGGATTTGAACTCACACCATTGATACACTGCAGCACCATTCGCTTAGCCTTACGTCCAGCGCCCTAGACCACTCGACCACATTTCCTTTCAAAACATTATACAGAGGTCATCTATGGACTCTTTATTTGCAATTTTGTTTCACAAATGCAAATAGTTTTAGCTGTTTTAGCTGATTTATTATTTTTAGATATTCACGAGTTAATAAACAGAAATCTTATTTATTAAAGATTTGCTAACATCAATAATTCAAGAATGCGCTTAAATCGTTAAATTTTAAAACCGTATATAAATGAAATGGAATTAAAAATAACACACCGTGGGAACAATTCCAAAATCAAGTGGAAAAAATCTTAGAAAAAAGCAAGCCCAATCCCCTTCAAGCAAATATACACGATCATTCACTTTGTTGTATTGGTACATGAACTTGAATAAAAAAGTTGCGGGTTTAAATTAGGTATATGGACACTAACATACCCTGTTACTGAAATCAAAAGAGGATACGAAGATAACGAAGAACAGCTTCAAATCAATATGACTTTGTGAGCGAATCTTTCAGCAAAATTGGTCAAGAAATGACATCTGTATATATGTTTTGAAAACACATGGTATTGCATGTATATATAATGTAAAACCGTAATTAGTTAACTCTGGTTTGCTTAAACAAGATCATTCACTATTTTGTTATGTTCATTGTATTATGTTATCTGACCTCTAAGATGCAATACTGGGTATATTAACTTCAATTAAAAACCAAAGAAATACCTCACATACACAAATCAAACAGCATCTTGTATGACAGCTAGACCACACACTGGGATGATTGTGAGCTTAGTATTTACCCGGTAAATTATTTTGATTCAGAGCGCCATATTTTTCCAATTTGATCGCCATGATGGTACCATTCTAACACAAAAAAAATAATTAACATTCTGCAAGCAGACATGTAATACAAACATGTTAGTTGCCAGGAATTGCATTGTAGATTTGTAGCAATAGTTCTGAAATCGGTAATAAATATGGTTCAAAGATGTACCCATGGCTCATCAGAACAAAAAGGAACGTATGATTACTCAAAAAACCAAAACGAATGAATGTCGTACACAATGTTAATGATTATATGTTGTATTATGCATTTGAATGATTCCATTATTAGGTTATTCTAGCTCTAGATTGAATAGAAATTTACAAATCCAACACAAAAAACTCCCCCAACAGATCAGAATAAAATATACTGGGGTGAGGGTTAAGGTTACGATATTCAACGCCACTTTCAGCAATATTTCAGTTATGTCATGGGAGTTAGTTGTATTGGTGGAGGAAACCGGAGTACCCGGAGAAAACCATCGATCTGTCGCAAGTCAATGAAAAACTGTATCACATAATGTTGTATCGAGTACACCTCGCATGGGGTTCGAACTCACAACGTTAATGATGCAAATATATAGTCAAAGAATTATCCATTCATATTATTTATCAACAATGTCTACAGTTTTCCTTCATGATTTATTTTATTTTATTTTGTGTTTAAATTTAATTACTCACACATACTAAATAAAGAGCTATTGTGACTTTGAACACCGATATCCTGTCTTACAGAAACAAATGTTGCGGGATAGGACATTCTAACAAAGCAAAACAATTATGATTTCAATATTCAAATAAGAGGAAGATATTGACTTACTGTGTTTGAATCGGATACTTGAGCTTCAAACATCTTCATAAACAACCGTATTCTTCTTTTTTTGTTCCACATGTCACTCAAAGATATGGCGCGTACGTAAGTATGACTGGCTATATATCTGTAGTTGATGGTTGGCTACTCTCATCTGGTGTCGATGGTTCATTTAGTACGACTACAAACACATTTCCAGCAATTTTCTAAAACCCATGTCATCCTGACAGCAATGGTCTACTTTAACTGCTCCCATATTCACAGGTACGGTGCGTATATGTTTCATATCATTCTTTAGAAATGCCTGTACCAAGTCAGGGTCATTACGGTTTTCACAGTTTTCCGGTTGTTGACTGATTTTGTCTGTTTATAAACTTATGAGTTTTGAATTTCCTTTGTAAGATTGCTGGGAGTTCGGTAATTTTGCTATTACCCTTGTCATCTGCCAATACCGCTTGCAGCGTATATTCCGATTTATTGTATATAGCTTAATTATAAGTTTCAGATTAATCTTATTTTCATTTTAATTGCTATATTGTAATTCCGAATAAAAATGATGTTCGGTTTGTACGTACCTCCAGTTGTACGGTGGCTCATGTTTTATTTACATTATTTGTTTGTTTGCGTATTGTGATGTCCAACACATATTGTGTTGTGTCTTTGGTTTTCGTTGTCTTTGTATTGCGAATTGAGGATTGTCCATGTTTGATTGCCCCTTCGGCTGTCTCTAACCTGTATATGCCTAAAACCTTAAACTTACCAAAATATTGTGCATAGCGAACATCACAACCAGTTCCAATGATTACAAGCTTTATATATTTAACAATCTGTCTGATCCGAACACCTGTTTATACCCAACGATGTTGTTTTAAATGTGTTCGGTTTCAATACGGTAAGACCATAGGGGATTATGTATTACATTAAGAGTCTTCGTTTATACATTGTAGTGAGAATGTCGCATTATATAGTCCGTTTTTGTCGTTCTTTTCTAAATAAGGGTGTGGTTTTAAATAACATAATAACAATATTTTCAAATATATATATTTAATTTTCAATTCTATCTTAAATAATACAATAATACACATACTATTTTCAACTTAATGATTAGCACACGATGTAGTCTGAAATGAAATTGTCTATTCACGGACATATTTTATATCAAGTTTTTAAGACATATTGTTCTTCAATTGCTTTATTTAAATACGATTTTCGAACTATTTTGTGGCAATCTTCACAGAGGCCATTTAATCGAGAAGGCACATCTGGTGTATACTATCTGTTTGGACCGGCTGTATATGAAATATATATGACATTCACTCTGCTGACTCCATCCCTTTATTGTTTATTCCCATTACTGGCGTAGCTTATTAGATGTATTTTGTCATCAGGTCTTTCATTTGGTAAGCAAAATTTCGATGCTATATGACTGCCTCGATGTCCATCCGATTCCAATGTTTTCTTCTTTTGTGTGAAGCAAGGTGTGAGCCAGCGTTTATTTTGTTTTCATGATCACTACTGAGATTTCTGCTAATGACTGAACACAATAAACCCGTTTATTTTAAACCAACCATGTTGTTTTGTCCCATATAAAAACCTGCACCATGTCAGGAAAAGAACATATGTGTCTTGTCCAAGTTTTATCGCAGAAACTCTTAAGGGAACGACCATTTAAGGGACCGACCATTGAACTTGAAGGGGGGGGGGGGGGGTGGAGGGGGGGGGGGGGGGGGGGAGGAGGTTATGATTATTTTGTTTCGTTCAAAATTTATGGTTTTCGTTCAGAATTTTTTTTTCGGACAACACAAGAGTTGGAATACTTATTTTGTTGTCGCGCTAAGCGCTAAATTTGTTTCCAGAATTTAACATTAGGCTATATGACAAAAACTCTGAATCAGATTATTTTTTTTTCCTCCACCAAAATCAGAATATGTTTTTCAGCAACATTGGGTATCAGAATATTTTTTTAGACGAAAACCATACCCTCCCCCCTTCAAGCTAAATGGTCGTTCCCTAACAAGCTAAATGGTCGTTCCCTAACTTGAATGGGGGTTATGGTTTTTTTCTAAAAAAATATTCTGATCCCCAATGTTGCTGAAAAAAATATTCCGATTTTGGTGGAGGAAAAAAAATAATCTGATTCAGAGTTTTTGTCATATAACCTATTGTTAAATTCTGGAAAACAAATAATATTCTAACTCTTGTGTTGTCCGAAAAAAAAATTATCAGCGAAAAAAAACCCCCCATACTCTCCCTTCAAGTTAAATGGTCGGTCCCTAAAGATAGATGTGAAAGATTCTTTCGCTATGAAGATAACGCTTAATATAGTGTCGCTATTATTTCTACCTGCAATGTGTGTAAAATGTGCATAAACTTGCCATGGGGATCAAACACAGATACGCCGAAAGGTTCAGTATTGCATTGCATCGTACAATGTAATTGAGACACGAATATACATTTACATAGTAAATGTTCTATTACAACACGAAAACAGAGGAGGAAATCCGGGATATGGTGTGCCACAGTATACTATGCTTAATAACTTATACACAGTTTTGTGATGTAATGAAATATGGTGTTTAATATCACTGCTGACAACATTCATGTATATAATCTGACAATTAGATGTAAAGCATAGACACATGACGCGAAACATGCTATTGATGGTGAAGTAGAATGCAATAATTTGTCTAAGCTTTTTGCTAAAGCATGTTCATGGAAAAAAATTGTGTTCATAATTTTGATCATCCGATAAAAAAACGCGTGGAATATTCTCTTTTTTTTTTTCCACAACAACAACAAAAAACAGTAACGTGTACAAATTCAACAGAAAATGAAATGTTGGTGAATATTTATAGAACATATACATGTATATATCCAAATGAGGTAGGTATGAATCTCGCTTCTTTGCATATAAGTTTTCTAGTTCTGTGGTATTTCTAGAAATGTTGTTTCCTTTGTTTAACAGTTACATGTTTTTGTTCATGCAGCATTATTTCCACCAATGAGTTTTTTTGATGAAATTCCATTGCTGTTGTAGACATCACGTTTAGATTAGAATGACAGTCCAAAGGTCATTCATAATAAAATTGTCTAGCTGTCTAGCGCTTAGATAAAGGTACGTAGCGTAACGTGACGTACGTTATGAACATATTAAACTGTCTACACCTAAAACAAAACAAATGTCTAGCTGTCATTATGATTACATACAATTAACAGTCCCAACAACCACCGTCATCTGCAATCTACCACTTGCCATAGATACCATACCACTATCATCTTCAATCAACCATTGGCCATGCCAATACCTACAAACCCGTTCGCCAACCATTATTATTAGCAATGAGCAACGACTAGCGATCACCAACCGACCATCAACTTAATAGTTCATTTACAGTCATATTAATAGTAGAACTATAGTCCAACTGTAGACATAAGCCCAACTGTCAACGCTATGTTTGGCAAATTGTATTATGCCAGCATTCCCATGTCATTACCTATCAAACCATTCACCACCAATCGTTATTACACCGATTCATCCACCATCCAACCGCCATCAATATAATATGAGTCTAACGAACATTACCATGCGAGTCCTGACAACTACCATGACCATATGAGACCTGCAGTCCTACAGTCATCACTCTATTTCCAGCAGAACAACCGTCATTGCAATAATTTCAGTCACACTGTCTAAGAGTCATCACAATGACATATCAGCAGGGGAGGTCATTATTCAGTATGATAATATGAGACCGGCGATATGACAGTCATCACGATATTATGAGAAGTCTAAGAGTCATCACCATAATATCTTAGTATATATCCAATTCATAATGAAAATATCAGACAAGCAGTCCAACCATCATCATGATAATATCAGACCAGCAGTCCAACAGTCATCACAATAATATCAGATCAGCAAGGCTAATAAAAAGCTAAAAATAATTAACATGCAAAATATTAGTATTACTAAAGAGACGACTACTTTTAGCTATATTATAAAATTCTAAACAGTCTTGAAACTTTGGAGTCAAGTATCAATGACAATATTATGCACAATTGCTAGCAGCTTCATATAAGATACAGGGTATAATGAACTCTCCCTACGAAATGTCAAAAGGTAATAAGGAATTATGAAAAGGGAGCATTAATGTTACTACGCTTTAAAGAGTAGTAAATAACAGTTTCCCAGACATAGGGTAGATCGACAGGAAGACAATAGTTGGTAGATAACTCCAGTCAAATAACCTCCGCAATGTAGGATATGCTATGCTATTACCTCATTATAAACGCTGCATTATGGATGTAAAGTATTTAAAAAGCAAACAAGTCATGTTCCTTGTTTGCAAAGCTAAAAAGGAAAAATGGAATTATCAAATATTTTGTATTGATTTTCGCGGGATAAGTATAGTTCGCCGCATTAGGAGTTCCATATTATCAAAAGGATGCGTTAATCCGATTCGTTTTCACGTTTCTCTGTATTTAATTCAATTATCCTGAAATTTCAAATTTGTTCAGCTACAACTAATGTAATCTTATACCCCGTGTTTTATATTAAACACAAGAAAATAATAAGTGTATTTTGAGTTTCCTGAAAATAAAACAAAATAATGACTTACTTGTCCTTGTCTTGGAACCAGATCAGCTGACGTTTTATTGACGCATTTCGTGGCTTCTTTTTTGTAAATAAACAATAATTGCCTATGCACAGTAAAGCAAATAAGATACTCCAAACAGTTAAAGACAAGAATATGTGATAGATAAATACCATGTGATATTGTACCTGGAATCTAAATGTGGTCCATATTAGTACGTGGTGAAGTAATATCGTGTTGATATGGGAAAATAAAGATGATACATTGAACGATTTCTAAAATGCTATCGTATGTTCTATTATGTTCTTTCTTGCATATTGATGTACACCCATGTCTCATTTTATGTGAAACAAACATGTATTTGTGCCACCACGATATTATTTTGCGTCAAATAACAATTAAGGATAAGCGATTCACATGCAAAAACAATTGTTTTTTGTGCTTTTTTTTCGTATAATAAGTTTGGTTTATCTATTCATTCATATGTGTAATGTTTATGCATGTTTTGTTTTATCCGTTCCAGTCTTACCGGTCTACAATTTCCGAGGACGTGTTTTTCACTGGTACTCCACATACGACCAATAAGAACACAGTATCTAAATTTTACACTGTTTTCATTGGACGATTTTCAGAAAGAGCTTTAAACTCGTACTCAGAAATTACCCGTGTAAGATATGATATTATGAATTCATTAATATTTGTTGGACACCAAATTTCCTCGTTTTCGCTGATATCAACAAACGATGACTGTTGAGGGAAATTGGAAAAAAAAACACAAACAAAACGATGTGAACTGAAACAAATATTCAATTGTTAGGTTTATGTTACTTTCAGAAATATATATATATTGAACCACATTTGGCCCTGTTCATCATTGCAGGAAGTTAGAGTGCCCGGAGTAAACTATTTAGCGAAATATGTAATTGTAAGTACAAGTTGAGCACACCGCGCGGTCACATTTCACCTTTATATCGGATAGTGTTTTCTTAACAGACAATGGGAAAAAACTAATTTATAGTAATTAAATACATACCTTCATGAAATATTATCCTGTCCTTGTAATACGATACAAATCCTGTTGTTTCAAAATTTTTCATGAAGCCATACGTAATTTCCAATATCATTGATGCAAATATTTGATATATAATTGTTATGGGATAAAAATTGCTGCACCAGTGATTATCATCGCAAACTTGGAGCACTTTCAAGTAATTGTTGATATAGTTCTGATTCAATGAATCTTGGATAAGAGTCTTTTTCCATTAGTACTTGGATTTTGTGTTGAGCAAGTTCGAATGTTTCTTTTGAAAGATTTTCTAGACTTGAAATGGTGGACGCCCTGGTCTTAGAATCTAGGTTAACCTAAAATAGTGTTATAACATTATATATAACATTATCTACACATGAATTATACACAAAATATCGTAAGTGGCTAAAACGTCTCACTCATAAATAACAAAATGTCGTATTATCTGACTGTACCGTTTACCGAAATATATTTTTGCCATGTAAAATGTTCATCATCATTATCATGTGAAATGATACTAAAATCTCCCACAATATTGTTACAAGAGGGAAAATGGCATACCCAATCAGTTTTCACTTTCACTTGAAAAGTTTAACAAAATCAATATACAACATTTTGGAAGCCAAGCTTTAACAATAAACTATTGCTATTACACAATTTTGCTTTGTAAGATATTGTTAAAGCTCTTAAAAACTGACAGAGAAATACACAAAACAATGTAACTAATGTTATTCGAGTCTTTCTGACAACATTTATAAAATGTGTCCATTATGGTACTCGTTAAGCCGGTACTTATATTGTGGCTTTCGCCTTGCACAGCCTTATAGTGTCCAAGTGACTCATGGAGTCAGTGATTATATATAACAATAATTTACACAGTCAAGGTAATTTCACTGCTAAGGCTGAACGATTGCAGGATAGAGAACAGAGTACGGTAACTAGAAACTTATTTTAAGTTGCCGTTAAAAGACATTTTAAGTTCATCGTAAGGGTACGCTAAAATATGACAAAGAGTGTTAGCATTACCAAAGCGAATCCTTAGTGTACCCTTTCTAGAGATACGACATCGATAACATTTTCCTTGGAGTTGTCGTCTTAAGGTGGTCCGACATTGGTTTTACAGAAATATATTATTGTTTCTGTCAATTTAATCATCAATGTGCTTAGAATGGCATGTGTGCACTCACGGTCAGAAGCATGTCCATCAAGGAGGGGTAGACCTAGCTGGGGTACAAGTGAATGCAATCTATAATGGCAACTAAAGACGAGCAGAAGATGTGTCATTCTATGATATTTGTCATTAATGATATGTATAAACACAAAACGTGTTTTATTGACTATTTAAAGACGCAAAGGAATTTCGAATTCATTCCATTGAAGTGAACTACTCACACTCATATTGCAATACATAATTCTGATTACTATTCTGTACAATAGATTAAATAAACTTCATACCTCTTTAGGTGCATTGAAAGCTACGAAATCGCCATATATTTTATGTGCGAAAACTTGCATCTTGGCATCACCCGAACAACGGAATTCTTCACAAGCAATCCAAAACTCTACATTTTCTTCACTGAACTCAGACTTCAGAAATCCCTTGAATAATTCTAATCCACCTGAAATATACAAAAACAAATATTACAATATATGTTCATTGCATCAAAAACGTTAGAGAATATGGAAGGGGCAATCAGGAATGGTCAATCTATAGATACAGACAGCATCGCACAAAAAGAAACGAAATAAATCCCGAACATCATCAAACAACAAACTAAACTCGAACAGTACCAGTCCAAGAAACCCCTAACTGAAAAGTTGGCTTGGTTTATGATGCTTAACGCCACTTTCAACAATATTTCAGCTATATCGTGGAAACCTAACCGAAAGGATAACAGCAATTACAAATTGTCATATACAATTTAATCTCAGCCAATCATATCAGGTAAAATGAATGCATTTGTGCATTTCACAATAAAATATTTATCGTTATTTAGTATGAGGGCTAATAAATATGAATGGAAATCCAATATACAATTAAGGTGTCTCACCAACTACATATTCGGCCGACTGTGTCACAATTGACAGGATATTCGATTCAGCACTATGTATTTGTGTATAAACAAACATTCCAAAATACTGCAATGACGAGGTCAACACAAAATCACAATTCCAATGGTCAACACACACGAAGAGGGACGCAATGCGAAAATAAACTAACGATCAACTGTTAGAATGTGCTTGATTGTCATACGTCGCACCAGTCACACATCGTGGTGTCGAATATGTCAATCTCTATTGATTTGAAAGTGGAGTAAACTACGAATAGTTTGCAAATTGCAAAGAGGTATTCATCAACCGTTATTAAAATGGCAGACAATACAATTGTTAGTGGTACTAAAAGACGACATGCTACAGAACAGTTGTCACTGATCCCTATTAAACATCGTGGTGAACTCAGAACTCAGGTGAAATAGATAAATAAGTTGGTCCACTAGTATATGTTTTTGAAAGTCCAGCCACCTCCCTAATCAGTTTGCTCCCATAATCGTGATTATGCATCGATGCTATCATCTGTTGGCATGACTAATGGTACATCGCACATTCACAAATCTGATTTGTCGAACAAGCATTGAGGTAATAGTAATCGGGATCGGGATCGTATAAGAACTGCTTAAATTATACATAGTCAAGTGAGCCATCCCAAATGCAGTTAGAGATTCATTTGAGGATGTAATCTTGACAGAAATTAAATTCAATAAAGATGCACAAGAGTGAGATAGCCTCGTTACATTCATTTATGTCCGATCCTCAAGATAAGCTGTTGGGAGTATTTTTCTTAGGAGAGGGGATGAAATTGTTACGAATCATGTATTAGTAAAAGTAGCAGGCGGTCAATAATCATAAAAGTTGTCGTTTATACAATCGATTGTCGCCCCCAAATAATTTAATATCAGATTAATTATGAAAAAACAACGTTTAATCCGGCATGGTCACAATACGACGGTTATAAACAAAGCGAACAATTACCTATCACCTTGAATCATTAAGCATACGCAAGCCAAAATATATGGCTGTTGATATCCAGGTTGTGGCTGTATCTTATGATCCCGACCTGCCTTTCTTGATAGTAGGATCTCCAATGACAATTCATGTACAGTTAAACCTGTTTAAACGTGTGTCGGTTTATACTGGTTAAATTAACAAATATTTCCCGTATTGGGATTTTATTTAAGTTCGATTTATGCAGGATAGTCATGGTTACATATAGACAGGTTACAGTGTATTATCAAACAATAAAGCCAATCCTGCAAAGATTAGAGTCAACTAAGGTACTTACTTCTGTCACTTAAAAGCGAATCGAAGGATCTGCTCCACTGTAAAGCTTGATCAGATGTAATGATCGGTACTTGTACTGGTGAGTAATTCTTGCGTACAATGGAATCTTCATTGTTCCATCTTCGTATAAATGGGATTTTTTTCTGTATACTCTTGAATGTTCTACAATGAAAATATGTTTGCTTAAAATGTATTAAGAACATTTTGAAGATGCCAAAGGGGTAATCAGAAGCCATAAATTGAAGAAAGACAGACAACACAACAGCCAAAATAAAAAGTTTTATGTGAAAGGTGGTTGGTTGTTTGCATGATGTATTTCTTTTTATAATGGTATATTCCTTACATTTTTGTATGTTATTAATTTACCAGTTTTGTGGGTTGAACACGGGGAAACGTCAGCAGATCTAAGTACTAAGTAACAATTATAACCATAATTTACCAGTATTTAATAGTCTTGATGGAATTTAAAACGTTAACTTCACCGAGACTTACATTTTTGTATTAAAAATTGGTTGACTATGCATTGGTTGCTCCAATATGAAATAATGTGTTTTAAAGTACAACGAAAAACAAAACAACAATTGTAGTGTCGGAATAGTTCCAAAATCCAAAAAAAAAGCTCGTAGGAAAAGGAAAATATGATACCCCTTGCAGACAAATACACGAAAACCTACTTTTCTGGCTTAGTACAGGCACATTAAAAAGTGGTGTAGTTAATATAGTTGTATGGGCTAACAATTATTTAAGGCATATTTGGTACTTAATATTTACTTACATGTGTCTTTGTTTTACATTTTGTTGTCTACTTAGTCCAGTAGAGGCCTTCTTAGCATCGTCAGATGAACATGACTTTATTATCTTTCGTTCTTCCTGGAATTTTCTATCGTCCATGTTTCGGAATAGTGTCGGATGCCAATGTGAAACATGCTTTGTACGGCTCTCCTGCTGCAAGGAAATATGAGAGATAATGTAGAATACAATAGTAGTTTGAGATTTTCTAAGGATTTAAGCAAGAATCTAATATTCAGACAACATATACATATACTATAAGTTGATCTCAAAACAGCCATTTAACAAATTTAGCACCAGCAAACATCAACACAGAGTAAACATGAGAATTTTCGTAGCTGACAAGAATAAACAGCTGCTTTTTCTGCATAGGCCCTATACTCGTATTGCTACCACAACTTTAAATTATTAAATTCAATTCGATTTTGAGCGTACCTGATGAAGGTTTTTGATATCTATTAAAATATATATTTTTTGTAATTTTATATCTGCGTTTGTTTTATTATAATCCTTGTGAAATGAAAAGATAAACAGTGATGACCAACAATTCCACCCATATCAGCAAACTGAGAAAATACCCCTCAAACCACTGAACACAAAAAAAAGAGTACAAGATATGGCGTTGGAAATTAGGACAGGCATCAACATGTGCTTATTTAAAACCTGATAATAAACATTCTTCCTGGAAATTACAAGTGTAATGTAGGAATTCACTCTAATCGATAAATTCTCAGCTTGTTTTTTAGATAATATTAATTACACATGGACTTTGACACTTTTTCATATAATAATGTCGATTAATACAATATTATTTATTCAACTTGTAGGGAAAATCAAGAATGGACAATCCCTAAATATACACAAGAAGACAAGTTTGAAAATGAGAACAAGGACCGTCAGACCCCGTAAATCGAAAATGGGAAACAATGCAACGGTGAAAAAATATAAAAGGATAAAAGAACGTTAATTGAACCACAAAATATTCAAATATCTTACCGTATCATTTGTATTTGTATCTGTGCGCAGAAACAAGGCATGGGCAGGAATATGCTTTGAGCAATCGTCACTTTTATGTCGTCTCATTGGGCGTGTAAGCATGCGCTTGAGCATTCTACACTTTGATTCCTTCTTCTTCTTGGTGTAACCTGTTTCTGTCTCCAACGAATTGTTTAACTCGGGTTTTTCTGGAGAGAAATCACAATCAGCTCTTTCTATGTTGTCTTTTGTTCCGGTTGAGGACGAGTTGCTGTCAAAGGACGACCCAATTCCTTCATCGCTGTCAGGGGATCTCTTATTGCCTGCATTTCCCTTCTTGCTGTCCATTATCCTCCTAAAGCAGTTTTCTGCCGTTAATATATCTGTCTTCTTTTCTGAACCAATGGCACATTTTTTATCCATCTCAATAGACAGATCTATGGAAGTTCCTTGCATATCTTCAAATGTTAAAGTAATCGACGTCGGTTCTGGCGACTGGGAATAATTGTCAGCAAAATCATTTAAATCCCGACTCCATTGACTACTGCTCAGAGCAGAATGTTTTTCTACCATAGCTTTCTGTAAGAAATAAAGGAAAATATTTACATATAAATAAATAACATATTTTATATTCATTAACAATGTCATAAGTCAATGATATCATCTATATGAATTAGACTTTTTTATACTTCACGACTGTCACGTTTAAAATGAAAAACAAAACAGTAAATCTCAAGCTCATTTACATAACAGCGCACTCTGCTGGTTTGGTAGCTACACAAATAAAAAGTGTCGAGGTAAGATTAGTTTTCAGAACCACAACCTCCTGTAATAGGACAAGCACAAGATCACGCGAGAGTTATTCAAGTGAGATTCAAATGCTGATCATCGCAACTAATCCAAATAAAAACAACAATGCATAGTTGCCACTCAACACAGATAATGCAGACAAAACAACAATGCATAGTTGCCTCTTAACACAGATAATGTGGATAAAACAACAATGTATAGGTGCCTCTTACCACAGATAATATAGACAAAACAACAATGCATAGTTGCCACTCAACACAGATAATGTGGATAAAACAACAATGCATAGTTGCCTCTTAACACAGATGATGTAGATTTACGAAACTACAAAACTAAAACAATAATGTATAATTCTACAGTTAAATGTGTTTGGTGTTCATACCTGTGTTCACATGATTACAAAGAATGATGTTACACTATCCTTTTATAGAACTATTTTTTCGGTCACGTGATATAGATATGCATTAAAGAGCTCAGTACAGTCAAGGAAAGTTAATATCTTACTATTGATGACGTCTGTAAATACGATGTAGATACATATATGGCTTTATCAAACTGTTTCAATTATGATTATTTTAAACATAAACATATATATATATATACCGAGTTGTCCAATGTGTAGTTGCTTAATAATTTGATAGCATGAATCAACACAGAAAATATGCCGCCAGGTGTCATTCGCTGTTATATTTTGTCTCAAACACCACCAGTTTCATTCATTTCAGACATTGTTACATAAACACTTTAGGCCTTATAAGGCATTAACCAAGAATCAATTACAATTCACCTTTGTTTGATTAATATTCTATGGAACAAATCCTCCGACGGAACATAATCATTTAATGATATGCTTCGGAAATTTAATATTTTATTTGTAATTTGATATGTGTTTATGTACATATAAACTGAAAATCAAAGATACTGTCGATATAATATACACATTATTAAATAGGAGATATTAAATGGCTAGATGGCATGACCAACGAAGATATCGATATCCACAGTAGTAAATGAAATTATCTTACAAGGGTCACGGAAGTAAGTAGACGCATGCGAGTCTAAAGTGTTTGAGCTGTCTTAGCTGTTGTGTTTATATGTTTCCTTCTTTGCTCTAAACTGGAATCGTTCAAAACTCGGTATATTGCATATCATTGTTATTGTCGTGTACCATCACTCTTTAGAAGCTGCTGCTAATTATGATCTGAATTTTACGTCACGGAACTCTCATACATTCAACGGATGATCTATTAGAACCAAACAGTTATCACTGATTTCACTATTTTTGTTAGGATTACATTAAAACACTTAAAAGTTAATGAAAAAATATATTTAATGTAAAGGCGTTTGGTTTCAGGGGCTAGGGTTAATGTTCTTGTGTTTAGCGCCACGCTTAGCAACATTTCAGTTATATCGTGGTGGAGGAAACCGCAGTATCTGCAGAAAACCACCGATCTGCCACAAGTCACTGGATAACGTTATCACATTTTGTTTGCATTGGTATTTGTAAATCCAACTTCCTTAACCCCTCATTTGGTTTCACAACGTGTTGTGTCCCTGCAATAAGAAAATAAGATGCTTCGAGCATCGTTACCTTTTCTAGTATGTTAAATGTAAATATGTTGGATTACTTAATGTCATCATTTTCAAAGCAGAGCATTTGTCAAAGACACAATTAAAATCTTATTTTAACAGTGTTATTTTATGCTATTTATATCTTCAATTATGTAATCTGTCAACCTCATCTCTGGCATATTGTATCTCGCTAATTGTTTGGAAATCAGCCTGTCTAAGCCAGATCATGAAACACTAACATCCTTGTGGTGTTGTCAAGAGACGACACAAACACATCCGTTGGAGTTGTCAGAGGCATTCGGAGGTTGTCCACCGGTAAACATGGAGGGAATTTGTAATTATTATGACAAATATATCTGACTTGTATAAAGAAAAGCACAGATATCAAACTCAGTGCAAGGTTACGTTTCTGGTATAACCTTTAACAGGTACGTTCATTGTCAAAAGATTGCAAAGCTAAATAATTGAAAAGTCATTGGAACCATGAAAACCAAAGGGTCTAAACAGGATAACCACAGTCTGCTAAGATTAATTATGCCTGAGGGAAGATAACTAGTTGTAATGTTAATTGCATGCTCAAAGCAAAAGGAAGATATTATGGGTAGAAAATTCCAGCAGATGAATAATACAAGACAATGAAAAAGCTTCTACGTTTTAGTAAGACACTTGCGGGGACAGTATCATTAAACAATTAAAATAACAGCTAAAACAAGAACAAAACAATGGCCAAGAGGAACGCCTACCAAAATCGAATGTGAGGCTAGGCACTCTGGAAGAGGATAACGCTTCCCGTCTAATCGATTCTACATGTTGTGAAACTTTAATTCATTATAAATATTATGGAAACATATATAATCAGATCGCATCAGAACAATTTAGCAGTCATAAATTTTCCATAGCTAATAACCGCTACCTCGTATGATGTTTATATTTCACAACTCTAGCTCATACTTTCTATTGAGACCCTTGACAACGCCATCGTCTTCAGTAAATCATTAAGTAGAAGATAGTTGAAAGATAGTATGATCTTTCAAAAGATTTTGCGAAAGATATCAATATCTGACTAAAACCGTTTCATGTTACTCGCCAGAAGACGATGCGAGATGGTTTTGAGAATAACATTTAATTATGGTTCACATTTTATTTTGTTTTCTTATCATATTTGTATAGTCTTGTGTAAAATCTTATTTACGTTATTTGTATTTGTTTGCTTATAGAGCTGTACAACACATACTGTGTTGTGTATTTTTGTTTTTTGTTTTGGTTTCTTAAGTCTTGCCAGTTTCTTATATTGCCAGTTTGCCCATTATTCATTGCCCCTTCGGTAACATTTATTCAGACAACATTTAAGTAACGAGTAATACCATCGGTTCTTTTTTTTTGAACTGGAATTAAGCATATGACAACATTAGCTTCACAAAGAATACATATATTGCGTATTATGATCAACAATATGACTTATCGCTCCTTATAGCAACGCTGCTCATACAATCATATATGTGTGGGGGTCAGTATTTTACTTCCAAGTGAACACACTTTCTTGTCCAATTCAATTCATGCCCCCCTATCATTTAACACCAATCACGATTAGCTTGCCGCATACCATCGTTCAATCACATTTGGAACACTATTATTTTGTTTTTAAAACTATCGAGTTAGACAGATTATCCAGATGTTACATACACAAGGCAAGTCCAAAGAGATACAAACATGTTTACTGGTTAAAATGTAAGTTAATTGAATTACATGGCGTACTGTTTACTGAAGACATATATCGTCTGGACAAGCCCAGTCAATCACCTCCAAAGATACCCCATTAGGTAGAAATAATAGGTTGCTTTAATAAACTATCATCTTCATTTGGAATAACAGACCCAATAACTTGACATATATGTTCAGCCTCGTTTATTCTTCGGTATATATTATCCAATTATAAACTCTATAATTACAAATCATGTGCTTGTTTAAAAAAAATATAATTGGGTGTTTTCTTTTCTGAAGGTCGAGATAAAACTGTACTTAGCATTGGTTGAGAAGTCGCTTTTAGAAAAAGGGGGGAATAAATACGAATTATTATACAGAAGACAAGAATAAATTTTAATTCAAGGGATATTATAGAAACCTATTTTGCATATTTTAAATGGGGAAGGGAGACAAATTAATATCCAAATGCAACATCGGTGACACATAAACTAAATACAGTTTAAAAAAACTAGATATTTAAAGCGATTTTCTGCACAGCAATGTGAATAGTAAGATCGCATCATCAAACATGTCAACATCTAACATTCTACTGTTTTTTTTCACGAATACTGAGAATATTGTCCCAAGTAGAACGATGTATTGCAAAAGAAATGACACTTTTATTATGTAGCCACCCAACTAGTTCGGTAGATCGTGGTAAGTATCCCCAGTATGGACAGAATCAAAGGACATAACAACATTACCATACAACAATTGCTATGCTTTGTATATTTAAATCAGCGCTAAATTCTTTGAAATACTTGGTTATAATACGATTTAAGTAACTATCCTGGATTGTAACTTGATCATTATTTGTTTCAATACCAGAGTCATCATAAAAGACACTATGTGTATGAATGGTAGACACCAGTTTGATTTGATCAATTATTAAAATGTAATGATTATTATCAATAATACAAATTAAATACTACATTGTATTACTAATTTTAATTGATATTTTTAACCTTATATTGACAAAATGCAACCCCCCTTTAATACAATGGGAGTAGACTTAATACCTGTACCAAGTCAGGGTCATTACGGGTTTCACAGTTTTACGGTTGTTGACTGATTTTGTTTGTTTATATACTTATGAGGTTTGACTTTCCCTTTGTAAGATTGCCCGGAGTTTGGTAATTTTGTTATTACCCTTATAAACCCTTGCTATCCCACTGAGGACCACGGTCTATTAATGAATGCCTCTCGATAACTTCATAGTATTAGGCGACATTACACTAAATTGGAGGATATTGCATATTGACCATTTGTTACACTCCATATTAAATAGCATATTACGTTACAATAAAATAAAGAGCTACATCAACCAGTGCTTAATAATATTAATAGGAATGAATCCGGTGAAATTTCAGCAAAACTACATGTAAATAAAAACAAACGTTAAAACGAAATTTATTGTTAGAGATATTATTACTAAGAACATATAGCCAATATAACGTGATATTCGTGCTCCATACTAATTATTCATGGCTGTTACAAGGATTATCAAATTCTAGTAAACGGTAATTTAATTTTTTAAAAGTATATTTATTAGCAGACACTACATCACGACAAAAACTACAAAACATTAGATTGATTTGATTTGATTTGATTTGATTTGATTTATTGTGCTTAACGCCACTTTCAGCAATATTTCAGCTATATCATGGCGACCAGTTTTAGTAGTGGAGGAAGCCGGAGAACCCGGAGAGAACCACCGACCATGGGCAAGCAACTGGTAAACTTTATCACTTGCGGCTGCGATTCGAGCACCCTTTACGAACATTAAAATGTACATGACACTCACGAAGATGCATGTTTAAGATATACCATTGTACAGGGTTAGTAAATTTCAAATTGCTATTACTTAAAACGGACGCACTGCTACAACAAATTTATAAAAATAACTTTATTTTATGTTATTAATAGCTAAGCGTTGAAAATTGAATGGCACATGCATGAAATAACACAAAATTATCCAAACGTAGCTTATTATATTTGTGTTTCTTCCAGAATTTTGGAACCGGATAGTTATATTGCTATATAATTATGAATAATATTTTTTACTAAGTATATAATCATGAGTAAAATAACATAATTGGTTTTTTTTCTCCCCTCCCATTTTTAAGATATATAAAAAATAGTCTTACCCTCATTGTCATCTATTTAAGCTTGATCCATTTCTAATAACTTGTGATATTAATTTAATAACTATAAAATTAGATGTTCGTTAATATATATTGTTCTGATACAAAATACGTTGAGTTGTCGACCAATGACAGGCAAGGCTTATTAACATATACAGATTGTCAATATATTGTGGTAATGAAAAATAGGCGCTTCCCTGTCGTGATATCGAATTAGTAATTGCTTAAACAGAAGCGTGTTCAAAACAACGATTGTGTGAACAGCACACAACCACGCAATATAACGGTAGTAGCGGATACAGCAAGTCAAATATAGCCAAATGTATCTGGCATAATATGAATGGTGATGGCATACACGTTAATGTAAATTGACAAGACCGGAAGGGAAGGAGCAATGATGTTAGGAAAGATAATAGAGTGTAGAAGAAAATAACACTATAACAGAGCGTATAATGATCGCAATCTACAGAGAGACGAAACGGGGGTGATCACCTGTGCTCTGGAAGAATATAGTTCCGGCATCACATGCGTCATTCATGGTATTATTTTTGCTTTGTTACAAACCCAGTGATTTGGGTAGCTGCTTTCCATTTGTCGTGAGATGCCCTTGTATTAATTCTGTTCCTACACAGACAGAAATGAGTAAATTAGCAATAAGAGGGGCATAGTTTGTACCCATAGGTATGCTGACAGTATGTCGAAAAATACGTAACTAAGCTTAACCAATATGTTGTCAATCAAAAACTAAATCATTTGTATGATATTAATTTCAGACACCGTTCTAGTAGAAGGGCCCGGGGGGCTCAATGAGTTAAATAGTTGGATTACCCAACAACTCATACAAGAATATCACCAATACGGCGTGGGTTCGCGGCCGGCTTTGTAAATTACAAAAAAAACGGTGCACTCGACTCGCAGCCGCAAGTGATAAAGTTTTCCAGTTGCTCTCCCATCAATATTTCATTAATATAATGGTGGACATGTACATCAGAGGCGGAAACATGAGTACCGTAGAATCATTTACGTCTCCTCCGTGTAGCATACTTACTCAGAATACTGCATCGATTGAAGCATTCAGGTTACTCTATATTTCCTATCATCCTGTCGCTCACTAATATGTTAATAACTATTTGGAACACGAACGAATATTGATTTAACTGCATTAGTAAAGCTAATATATGTTTGTAATGCAATAAAACCTGTGTAAACTGAACTCCTCTGGGACTGAAGAAATTGTTCAGCTTAGACAGGTGTTTAGTTTACACAGGTTTAAGCTACATAAACATTTAGTAGATAGGACTGTAACGTCTGTCTGCTTTAGGCAGGTTTTCTGTTTACTCAAAGTTCGGTTTAGACAGGTTTCACGGAATAATATGGCTTTTGCATGTCAACTGTGGCGGAAACAAATCTACGTCTTTGCAGTCACTACAAAGTCAAGAGATTCTGAATATACCAGTTTGTGTGCTAGATATTCTGAAAAGAGTTTGAAAATTCTGAAAATTACTAAAAATTCTGAAAAGATTCTGAACATTGCTGAAAATTCTGAACAGATTCTGAACAGATTCTGAAAATTCTGAAAATTGCTGAAAATTCTGAACAGATTTTGAACATTACTGAACATTCTGAACAGATTTTGAACATTACTGAAAATTCTGAACAGATTCTGAAAATTCAGAAAATTGCTGAAAATTTTGAGCAGATTCTGAATAGATTCTGAACATTACTGAAAATTCTGAGCAGATTCTGAACATTATCTTTCTTCTTAAATCAATATATTTTACTTGATTTTCATTAGATTTTAACTAAATATAGAATGTGATATTTCACTAATTATTTATTTAAAACTATATTATTTCATTTTCTTTATTTCAATCTTTCTTCTTAAATCAATATATTTTATTTCATTTTCATTAGATTTTAACTAATTATAGAAAGGGATTAGAGAAGGGATATTGTACTAATCATTTTGCTTAGATTAAATTACAACTATATTTTTTCATTTCTTATTAAATTTGTCATTTTCTTTATTTCAAAATTGTCTTCTTAAATCAATATATTTTACTTGATTGATATTAGATTTTTGCTAAATATCGCATGTGATATTTCACTAATAAATTATTTTCTAAAAAAAATTACAACAACTATATTATTTCATTTTTTATTAAATTTGTCATATTTATATCAATTTTTTCTGCTTAAATCAAAATATTTTACTTCATCTTTAAAAACTAATGAAAAGCCTTTAAATGGCCCTAACTTAAGTGCTGAAACAACAATCTAAGTATGTAAGGAAGAGCAAAGCAATTTGTTGACCTGTATGTTATAAAGTAGCAGAGGAGGCACGACACACTGGTGTCGTGTGCAAAAATTGGCATGTTGCACAACCGGAAGTCGGCATCAATATATCGTTATCTGATGAGAGTGATATTATCAAATGTTCAGTGTTTTGCTAAGCCGATTACAGTGTTCATGGATGATTAATGGCGAGTTCCTCTCGGTAGTTTGTTGATAGATACCAGTATCTATATATGAATGGAATTTACATAAGAATGTTTGGGTTGAATGTTAAATGTGATCATCTGCAATTTTCGAGAGGAACATTTTGTCGCCATCTTTTTTTCATTTATAGCATCCTCAACTGATCAACATTAAAAATGAAAATTGGTAAAATCTGGTGGAGACTTTTCCTATCCTTTTTAGTATGACATAGATCAATCACAGTGCTTCCTAAATTTCTTTAAGTCTCCGTAAGTCTCCATCCATTACGCCACAATTGGCCTTGAAAAATCCCCAATGTTGTGTGATTTGTGTTGTATCAAACATATCCTGTGACAATTTGAATTGATAGAATAGCATAGTGTAGCCTTTTTAATAGTGATTATGCGATTTCGCAGTAAAACATATTGAGGATCACTTGAACTTTATGATCGCAATACTTGAATACAAATAAATAATACAAATTATATGACAAAAAGGCACAAGTATAAATGTCACAAGACACATTTTACATGTATGTGGGAAAATAAAAGTGACATTTTAAAATTATTGTTAGCATAGGCACTCGTGGCACAGAATAATCACCCTTTTTCTGAGTACTTATTTATTTTCAATAAAACTAGCTTGAGACGCAGTTGATAGATAATTGAATGGTATGCTGAATTTGAAGACTTGAAACTATCTGTATTTAGACGTGATATATCAACGAACAATCCTACATCTATGTATCACACATAGCTGATAATCATGTAGTTGTATGTTCACTATCAGATATATTTACTACCAATCATGAAGTTTTAACTATTTAATTACATTATTAGGTCAATTTGTAATTACTGGGTGATGGGTGGGGCTGTTAAATGTACTTGTAAATGGAGATCATCTACGAACCATCTCATGATTAACTAGTTCACGACGTGAATCGATCGATCGATCGAGAGAGAGAGAGAGAGGGGATGATTTCGTGATACTCGATGCTTAGTTTTGTAGGTCGTTTTTTGTCCCTTTGTACATTTTCTGTTGGCAATGTGTTGTTTGTTCTCATTCGATATACGGATTATGATTACCCATTTGGTATCCTCAAACTCTTCTTGTGTTGTTTACTCCAAAGACGGATATATATTTTTTTCTTGACGTGTTTTGTCATAAGATATAGCCTGGGTTTCGCTGATGGCTTTCTTCCGATTTCTGATCCAAAGTCGGTATCACATGTCTGTTATTTAACTACTTGTTAAGAAACACGTAGAGCGGTTTGTGTATGACCATTTATATTCACTCTACGTCAATTTATCATTAGTATATTCTTGGGTGAAGGGTGGGGCTGTCAAATGCAATTTTGAATGGAGATCAAATAATTTTTCTGTTTGTATTAAGAAAAAAATTGAAGATTCCAAAGTCGTATGGAGACGCCGTATTACTGTTTTGTACCTGTGCGAATCAGCCTTGTACTAAGTGATCTACGTCTTGCAGAAAAAACATGTATCTATGTTTCTAATTTAATGAATGTGTCCCAAATAACCGTAGATTTGCTTCGTTTTTCAAAATTACTACCTGGTCCTTTCGTCATTCCTGAGTCATCACCCGAAGTTGCAACAAAGGTAGCACAATGGGTGTAACATGTGAAGTATGAACTGAGTGCCCGTCCAGATAATATAAGTTCAACTTCTATATTAGTGAGGTTCGTGTTGCTCTATCTTTAGCTTTCTGTGTAATGCTTCGTAGATCATGTTTGTCCTTTTTCTTTTGGCCATTGCATTGTCTGTGCTTCATAGATTAACGGGTGATGATTACCCCTTTTCCTGCTTGTAGTAAGGGATCTACGGGTTGCTATATAATATTTATGTTTCTAAATACATTGTTAAGCTTCTGTTGTAAGAAACGAAATCAAAGCGGCAAATATGTTAACCATATACCTATACGGTACCAGTCATCAGGTTTTCATATCATCAAAAAAAAGGATATTTGCGACCGACTGGGAACTGACACGACTTAACCTTAGCGAATACAGGGGTGAAGCCTCGGTTTTGGTGGGGTTCGTGTTGGTCATCGTTTTAGTTTTATGTGTTGTTATTTGCTTTGTTAGTCTTCGTGCTGTGTCTTGTGTACCCAGTTTTGCCAGAAAGTTAAGATTCACATGGCATTTTCCGATAATTTGAAAGTATAAAATAAGCTTAGTAAGTACTTTTTCATACTTGGGATGATTTTCAATTCAAAGATGAAAGCAATACCAGACAATTTAGCACAAGTTACAACGTATGCAAGCCTTTCTGGCATCGGAAGGTTAACCAGATTTATGCAAGGCTGTATAGACTAAGCTTTTGTGCTGTACGAATTAGTAATTATCTCATGGTTTTTCAATTTAAAGATATAAGTCGTTATATAAATTATCAATTTGACAAGAATGACAACGAATGCTAGCTTTTCCGGAATCAGAAGGTTACCAACATATTTATGTAAAGGTTAAGCTTTTTGTAGCATCTATTAGCACTTATCGTACGGGTTTTCAATTCGAAGATACAAGTAATTGAGCCATTATTAATTTGACAAGAATGATAGCGCATGCGAATTTTTCCGGCATCAGAGAGTTAGCAATTTTGTTTGTAAAGGATAAGCTTTTCTGATGCATGAATTAGTATTTAGTCATCCAAGATTAAATAAGATTAACATAGAATACCTAGTCAGATGATATATCCTTGAATACTAGGAGTCTTCATAAAACAGCTCAACAACGAGGTAACGTAATGGTAAAATAGACAAACAACTTAAAACATCAGATCAGAAAACACGTGGAAGATAGCATCACGTTTAATTAATGGCGTCCTGTCACATTACACATACATTGCCTTATCGTTCCTTGTTCGAGTTACGGCTTCTGAATACCCCTTTGGTATTTCAAACCTTCCTTATTCCGGAAAAAAACTGAGAATATATATTGTTTTATATATTAAGCTGAACATCCTTGGTTTCACCAATGGATAGGTGAGTTGTACTGTGATCTGTAAAGTACACGTTATATTTCCATATGCACAGTGTATCTATCATATTGAACTTGGTGACAAGTCCATTCATTGGGCAATGATCAATCAAAAAGTGACAATCGTGTTGCAGTATTTAGCTTATTTCATTTCTTATAGCGCGAATCCAAGGAGGTTTTCGGAGTAGAATCATTGAATTCTTTGATTGTGACTCTTCAAGATCCCCTTCCCTTTGCTCACACTTGATGGTTTTGTTGATAACGTTGGAATCGTTCATCCCTGTTGCGTAAACTTTATTTTCATAGCTGACTGTTAGGACGGTACGTAAATGAGTGTCCCCCTACCTGCTACATTTTTGCTATATGTTGTCGTTGGTGGCACTTAATAAGGTACCATCATCCGACCATATGTGTATGTCATATTATTTCTGTTCCAAATATAAAGGTAGATGTCGATTTTAGTGCGTATGATCCGTTTCTGGAATAACCTTCATTAATTACGCTCAATATCGAAATATGCAAACCTCCACCAATGTCCCATTCTTGATGCTTACATACGTGATGCATTGTTCCGCCGCAGTCTACAAATAATCAACACAGGTGTATATTTGCATGTGAATGGGGACATACACAAGAAAGGAAAGATTGAAATGGCATTAACCCATAATATTAGATGTCAGACCCTCCTCACTGAATTTGGTACTGCTTTGACAACTATTTAACCTATTTTGTTCCAGTATTGTAATAAATACTGTAATAGTGACAGCCGGAACCTTTGAGCCGTAATGGAAATGGGAGGTTTGGCGCTTTAAGATCAGATTAAACCCACCATTTCTTTAGAAATGCCTGTACCAAGTCAGGGTCATTACGGTTTTCACAGTTTTCCAGTTGTTGACTGATTTTTTCTTTATATATACTTATGCGTTTTGGCTTTCCCTTTGGAAGATTGTTCGGAGTTCGGTAATTGTATTATTACCCTTATTTACCTTTATACGAACAGCTTAGTAAGTACTTCTTTTTTCATGTTTGGGATGATATTTCAATTCAAAGATAAAAGCAATACCAGACAAGTTGACAAAAATTCCAACGCATGCAAGCTTTTCTGGCATCAGACGGTTAACCAATTATATGTAAAGATTGTAAAGGCTAAGCTTTTCTGATGCATCAAATAGTAGTTAATCACCAATATGGTTTAAGATTAATCACCAATATGGTCTAAGATTAACATAGAAGACCTACGTGAGAGAATATTCTCTTGTAAACTATGAGACCTCCTGGAACAAATCAACAATATTAAAATAAACAAACAACTAAACATATCAGATCAGAAAACACGTGGACGTTATGATCTCGTTTGCTTAATGGCGTCATGTCACGTAGCACATATGCATAGCAACTACGATCTAATACTGTGACGAAAACATGCTATGCTATAAAAAAAAAATACCACTGTCGGTATATTATTTATGACTTATTTGTAAAGTAAAAACGTTGGCATTTAATTGCTCATAGTATTTTCCATCCCAACTAATAAAGGACAATTATGTGGCAATTCCCATGAAGCCAATCGTCACATCAGAAAGCAACAGTAGCTGATTTGAGTCTTGATTTCTGATAATGATAGGCACATCAGTTAGTGCAATGGGGTTACATTAGTTTGCCACAATTTTCTGCCCATTTAATGACTAGATATAAAGCAGGTAACCAAGGTATGAAGAAATTATAACCTTTTTGTCATTATTACTAGAACATCTACAATAATTTGGTTGTATTTTTTTTTTTAATGTATCTGAATTGTATAATTAAGAAATAATTCATGGCAGGCATAGCGTTGTGCAAATTTACATATGGGCTGGGCCTTTATATTCGATGTTTTTTTTAAACCAGAGGACTTTTCTCAGTCATCTCTCATCGCCCTTAATGAGAGATGACTGAGAAAAGTCACCTCGTTTTAAAAAACATCGTTAATCGCTTATTATATGTAAATAAGCTCTGCACTTCCAGTTTTGACATTCATGGATGCAATGACATGGCTTCAGAGGGAAAAGTATAAAACAACACGTCCTAGAGGCAAGGTATGTACATTTCTATACATCTATCTGTAGATAAATAGTTCCGGTGAACAAAACAACAAACCGTGTAGAAACATAAGAAATAGGAAATTGTTTACAGTACTTTGAAAATTGGGAGGGGGGATCCGTTGCATACCTGGTGTTTATTTATCTTATTCAGTGATATTGCCATTGACCCTAATCCCTACAAATAATTGTTCAGAGACCTGTGATTATAATGATACTGATATTAATTGAGAAACACTTACGTTAACAATATTTGCGCCTTCATATGATTGTTGTAACGTCTACAAGGTTCAGCTGGTTATTATCACACAAGTACATGTTTATATGTGCAACCATGCTCTGTTTTCTGTTGAGACACATATTCTCGACATTACAATAATCTGTGTTTCCCTACCACATACAAGGACCATGATTAATGAATTATTTGTGGTGGTAACCGTGATGCTCGTTCAGCCTATGGAATCATAATCTTCAAAATATTATCGGAAAGAAATACATAAATATATGTCAAAATATTTCTGGCATCAGAGAGTTAGTAAATTTTATATGAAGGCTGTAAAGGTTAAGCTTTTATTTTTGTTGCGTCAATTTGTGCTTATCTTATGATTTTTCAACTTACAGATAGAAGTCTTTCCAGATATTGTCAATTTGACAAGGATAACAACATATGTGAGCTTATCCGGTATCATAGAATACAATATCTGTATGTAAAGGCTAGGTTTTTTTTTCTGCATCAATTAGTGATTTATCAACAATATTATCTATCACCACTCGTGTTGTGAGTTCGAATCTCGCTCAGGGCGAAGTGTGCTCGACACAACGTTATGTGATTTAACTTGTCAATGACTTGCAACAGGTCTTTTGTTTTCTCCGTTTACTCCAGTTTCCGCAACCAATAAAGCTGACACCAATATTTGGCTCAAATAATGTTGAGGGTGGCGTTAAACACCATACCCCACCTTAGCTAAGATTAACACAGAATACCTACGTCAGAGGAGATATTCTAATTAAACTGCCATATCAACAACAAGGTGACATAATGGTAAACTAAACAAACAACAAAACAGCTCAAAGAACATGTGGAAGCACATAGAAGCTGGCATCACGTTTTGTTAATGGTATCCTGTCACTTACCGCACATTTAGAGCATCGATGATCTAGAACCGTGGCTAAAATGTATTATTGATGACATATTATAATGCAATGTTCTCGTCAACTAATTGCCTAAAATTATATAAATCACAACTTTACGAAATAATCATCTGGCAACGCCACAGCCCCTATTGTATCTTATTTTTCCATTATGAAAAAAATGTGTCAGATATATAATTCAATTCCCATAATTCGAGTAGTGTTCCTTTTTCAGTCTATTCTATTTGCACTGATATCAATTCAGAAACGCTTGCGTTGCGAATATATGTTGTTTCATACAATTGTGTTTCCCAAGTCACAGACAAACTTGATCACATAATGCTGTACACTCGCCCTGATCGCGATTCGAACTCACCACATCAGTGGCTATAGGTACTGATTGCATAAGTAGTTGTAAGCTTCAACTCAGTTCGTGACACATACATGTCCTCGACCAATCAATAAATGTGTATAAAGGCATGTCAATGGGAACGTGCCTAGAAAAGTTATAATTGCAATATCATTTGAAGTTATACAAGAAGCTTAGTAAATACTTCATTTCCTTTCATATATGGGGTGATTTTTCAATTCAAAGATACAATTCATCCCATGCATTGTGAATGTGACAAGTATGATAACGTATGTGAGCTTTGCCGGCATCAGAAAGATAATCAATTTTGCAAAGGCTGTAAAGGTTAAGCTTTTCCTATTCAAATATATATGTCACTCCAGACATTATCAATTTTACAAGAATGACAACGAATCTGGTCTTTTCTGGCATCAGAGGGTTAACCAAATTTATGAAAAGGCTGTTAAGGCTACGCCTTTTGTTGCATTAATTTATTCTTATCTCAAGGTATTTTGATTCATATCAGCCATTATTAATTTGACAAGAATGACAGCGCATGCGAACTTTTCCGGCATCAGAGGGTAAACCAATGTTATGCTCAGCTTTTTCTGTTGCATCAATTAGTACTTAGTCACCAAGATTATCTAAGCTTAACAAAGAAAACCTACGCCAGAGGAGATATTCTTGTAAGCTGGGAGTCCTCATGAAGCAGATCAACAACGAGATAACATAATGGTATAATAAACAAACAACTTAACACATCAGATCAGAAAACAAGTAGAAGCACGTATCACGTTTGCTTAATGGCGTCCTATCAAGTAGTTCATATATATATATATAGCATAAGTGAGGTCAAAATGTAGAACCATGTATTTCCTACGGCTTATTATAAAGTAATAAATGTCAATTAAATACATAAAATATAACAAATGCAACTAATAGGAATAAATATTTAGCAAATCTCGAACAAGAAAACAGGAAACAGTAAAACCTGCAGAAATATTAGTGTCCATGGTGCTATTATTACGGCAGGATTTGATCACATTCTTCTGGGACTCATAACTAAAGGAACAGCAGATAAAGAAATAAAAAAAAACCAAGATAGTGATTGTTAGGTCAATATGCAGAGGTGTTTATGCATTGTCGTGACTCGCTACCAGCAAATAATACCCAGCCCGGCCATTATATATATATTATATGTATCTTGTTGGAATCCTAGCTTCTGCTCATTAACTCATTCTAATGCCACCTTGATACATGCATGTTGTATAACATTATGCTTTTTTCTCGTCATGACAGAACCTGCACATTTCTCAGTTGATGCTGAGAGAGATAGCAATAGGCCAAGTTCAGAATCCTGTTTTTCGTTCTTTTTTTCGGCTCCAATGTCGACATGTGTTTTCTTCCACAAAATTAGCACAGTAAATATAGGTAAAATGAGAAAATACTCATCCATTACCTTTTTGCCAAACTGAGGGGGGATGCCACTTATATCTCCTAGGAGGATAGTACATCTAGAGCATATGTACTGATATTATTGCTGTATTTCTAGAAACGTATCTTCCTTGTATTGCGCTTTGCAGAGACTTATTATTTTCTATATAAAACGACATGCTTCTTATCTATTTCCAAAGACGGAGAAATCATAATTGCCAGAAAGGTCGATAATATTGAATTGCATTAACAAAACCTGCTCCATCTACGGAATTAGCCACGAGTTAAGTCATCAAATAATAAATAAATCTGTATGTGGTTGGGAACGAGCATGAGTATGTAAAGATTACATTATGCTGTAAGTTGAGAGTATGCAAAAGCTTAAGTAGTTCTTTCCCGTTCATATTTTGAGATTATATCTGAATTCAAAGATATATGTCATGCAAGACATTACCAATTTGACAAGGATGACAACGTATGTGAATTTTTCCGGCATCAACTGACAACGAAGTAATATAATGCTAAATTAAACAAACAACATAGCAGTTCAGAAAACACGTGTAAACACGTAGAAACTGGCATCACGTTTTACTAATGGTATCCTGTCAAGTACTGCACATGTAGAGCATCAATGATCTAGAACCGTGATGAAAATATTTTATTTTTGACATATCTGTAAAGAATAATTGTCAAATAATTGTCTAACATATAGATATAGTAAATCGTGTAACTCAATCTTTTGCTTTCTATGTCTTGTTTTATAGATCGTTGTTTGTCCTTTTGATCCTTTTCATTGGGTCATTGTATTGTCTGTCCTTCTGATTACCTTGGTGATTTTCTTATCTATCGTATTAATATACTAAAATATTATATTAACACATTGAATAGCTCTCGATCGTCATTAAATATGACATTTTATTCTAAAACCTACAAAGTAACATCAAAACGATTTATATGCCCATGTTTAGTGTTCACAGTTGAAGTAAAGAGTAACGATCAATTACAGGCTACTTTAATTTTTTCGAGCATGCATTGACTCTAAATGTTATATATTTCTTTACAAAACAAAATATATAATTCATATACGAAAAGAAAATGAGATCACTTTGACTACTAATAGGTTTTGAATTTAAATATAAATCTTGATAAAATAAAGAAAAAAAAAAACTACTATGCCGTCGGAATATAATGGAAAAAAAAAACCTATCGGAATCGCTTCAAAATCCAAGAAAATATCGTAGAAAGAGGCAACATTGAATCCTCTAGCACACATATACACGAATTATTACTTTTCTGGCTTGATATAATACATGTACTTCACTACAAAAGGGTGGCGGGGTGAAACTAGTTGATGGGACTAAAAATTAAGCATCCCGTATAAGCTAAATGATGGGGTCATGCCAGTTTTACCCACGAGTGAATATTTGAGACAATGATCTATCTAGAAGTTGCACATAATGGAACATAAATTATATAGTGAATCTGCTAGCTAACAGTAGTATGATTGGTATTTTCCTGAGGAAGAAACAACAATTAAGGTTAAATTGAAAGTCCATTGTTTGCTATTGTTACAAGATCTAGCAAGTGTTAATTGACATTGACAGATAAATTATAAACATATGTATATACAAATCGTGACTTTGAATGTCGTGTTAAACTGATGTTTACTCTTTTGAATTGTGTACATGGTTATCTGATCTCGTTCTATAAAATGATCCTGGGTGAACAAGTGGGAAATAAATCACAGAAAAGTAGAAGTTCGCGATATATCTACAAACTGTATTTCAAATTATAATAATTCATCTGTTTATTAATAGAAAGGTATATATTTCATATAGTGGACACGACGCGTTTTTGCGATAACCCCCATGAGGTACGCTTATATATATAGTCAGAAGACTGGAAAATTAAACAATTTAAGAGTTCCGGGAGAAAGAACATCAAACGACCTTAACAGGATATATCAAATCAGAAATGGTCATCTATGTCTGCGTGATGAAAATCTTATTGTGTTTGTCCGCTACGAGGTTCGCATAAAAACGATGTTCGGTTCGTCATTACCTCAAGTTGGTTGTAGGAGTGTATAAACGTTTTCAGTACGAACGTGCTGTTTCCCTGTTTTGATTTTCAACTGCTTACGTCACGATCTTTCACAGCGATCTATGATTGGAGGTGAAATGTGTGATTGTCCGTTTTGCTTATATTGGTGGTATTAGGGATCAATATCGTTTAAACTTCCTTTTCATGAAGTACGTATGGAACTATCAATATATACACAATAAGACGAACAGACAGCACGCTATATATTATTGACACTTAGGACATTTTAAGAAAAATGAAACACATATTCGGAACTGACACGAGCACCGTTTAATCATAATACATTTTGTATATTGAGCCGATAATACGAACGTCCTTTTAAACACAGTGTGACGAATTTCATCATTTGATTGGCCAGTTAATTGACTTGGATGCACAAATAGAATTGTAAACAAATATATATTAATCTTAGCAGTTTGTTTATTTACTCGTGATTAAATGCTGTTAATGACATTTCATTTAATTCCGGAACTTACAATTAAAGCCAAAATAGCTTATCCGAGTAACAGATACGTTAGAAATAGCACATCATTAATTCAATTGGCGGGAATTGTTATCCGCTCATTATTTGTGGTAAAATAATTACAAGAACTGCGTCTATTTTTGATATTCAAAAAGGTGAATATCAAATCTGTACCCAATTGTTATTGTTTTTGCATTCAAAATGGTACGTATCGAAACGCTTCCTACGCAATATGTCGTAGGTGTTTTATGTGTTGAATCGTTATGGGTTGAGACATGACATAAGTCGTCAAGGTATAAGTCTGACCTCTGCTACAGAAAGCAAGAACTCAGAATTTAGAAGCAAAAATTGACATTGTTATTTATGTTATGGTTTACTCTAAAATGTATTCTAACAAGTTTGAACAATGTCTTGGTTGTTAGCTTGTTGTTTGTTTATTGTTATTATTATAATATGTTCTGTTTTTTGTCATTTTTTTTATTTCAAGTATTACGCTATGTTTGTGAACAATTTCTTTATGTCAAGCAAGCTTATTTATATAGATTGAAAGAAATATTATCCTAAAGGTTCAATGCCGCAAAAAAATGAAACAAATTGAATTACAATTACCGCGGTATCATCGTCTTGGTTGTTAGCTTGTTCTTTGTTTATTGTTATTATTATAATATGTTCTGTTTTTTGCCATTTTTTTGTACTTTTATATTTCAAATAAACTGAAATTGAATGAGCATTGTAAATAACCAATTCTTCATTGGTTCAATCCATTTGGATCTATTTTCCACATACTCTTGGGTAAGTTCAACTTATTCCTGTAATAAAAGCCTTACTTAATATACTTCCCCTGGAAGCCAATAGCATGCCTTCATCATGATTCGCCAATGGAAACTACATTTAAATTAATAGCAATTTTATGTTTTCATTTTTGAAATATTTAATAAAAATGTAAATTTAGTACCTTTTAGTAAAACATGTAATAACATTAAATAAAAAAAAATGTGATATGATCAAAAGGGGTATTTCCCATCCGTTTTTCTTTGGCAATGTTACTAACAGAAGTAAAATGTTCAAACCTAGTATATTGCAAATAAATCAAATCCATATAATTATTTTTCATCAAGGTTATAATTTAGCGAACATACCTAACTGTTTTAAGAAGAGTTTGAAGATACCAAAGGGTAGTCAGAATCCGTAAATCAAAGAAGGACAGACAACACAATGACCGAAAGAAAAAGGACAAAAAGAGAAACATACACACAAAAGTAAAGATCGCGCAACAATGAAAACCGGGAAGTCAAATTAGATGGTCCGAAGGGTAAGCAATTCCTGCTCCATTAATGGCACCGTTAGGTTTCCTTTGCAAAAAATAAACAATCCTCTGATAGAACTGGCATGTCCTACTACCAATTAATTCAAAACATATTGATTGCTTTATTCAGTATTACATAACAACCAATTATGTATTTACTTATTGAAATATATAAATGTTTGATATCTCAAATGTTAGAAATATCAGTTATGATTGTTTTGTTTCAATAGAAGTCGTCTTTAACCCGCTCATTGTACCTTCTTATTTAGTTATGAGTTAACTACGAGCACTCCCTGACCCCGCTGTTATACGATTCGTGTCTATCACTTCGGTTGGCAGTTAATTGCTATTGGATGCAAATTAAACTGGGTGAAAGCCACACTGCTCTATATATATGAAAATTAAACCAAACAGTGTTAGAATTAGAATTTAGAGCTGTCAAATTTTTGTTTTTCCCTCGACGGGATTTGAACACACACCATTGATACACTGCAGCACCATTTGCTTAGCCTTACGTCCAGCGCCCTAGACCACTCGACCACATCCACTCCCTACATATATATATATGTAAGCTTTAAAGCAAGTCAAAGTAAACTGTTATGTCATTCATAAGTGTTTTATTGAGTGAGCGGTCATGTGTGCATTTGTGTGCAAAGGGGTATCGAATGTGTGTGGTTTTTTTTGGTTTTCCATTTGATCAGCAACTTTAATACGGCTGAAATATGTGTCACTGCTACTGACACACACACAAATCGTCAACGGACTGGTGTAATGACTATTGTGTTTATTTATTATGACATGAAGATGGGCTTCACACCCGATGGTCTCAAAAAATGTTAAGGTTCGAAGACGAATTTAATTTTTTGTTGGCATAGCAAGATAATGTATTATAAAAATTAAACTCGTGAAAGATATTTTAATAAGAATATGTTTATCCTCCATGTAAATGAACTGTTCAATGGGGATAAAAGAGGAACAACTTTTGTGTAATATATAACATCTGAAACAATACAGCCATATACATTACTTGTATTATTTAATTATGTTATTGTCGTTGAAACCTTAGATGTTTGCTACATGTATTATACATTAAGTAAAGATTTCCAAATATTCTGCAGTAAATTATGACAGATAATTTAAATATAATCGTAGATATCAAACTTAGTGCACAGGACGCGTTTCTGGAATAATTTCATCATGTATGCTCAAAATCAAAATATGAGAAAGCCAAATAATTTAAAAGTCTTTGCAAGCAATACAATGCAAAAATTGAACACCATAATATTGGAATAACATTTCAAACGCAATTTGAATATTATTTTCTGACATAGAAAAATAATTAGAGCATTACAGGAATCCAATATAATACATATGTTCTTTGTTTTACCCAAGTCGGTAGTTCGGAGATGTGCTGAATGAATGGTGACGGTGAACACGAGAACAAGTTTTATTGCGCAGCATCGAAGATTAAATTTGTCGTACCGGGTTCGTTATTGGTATCCCAATTAAAAGAGACCAATAGAACCGTCGTCATATGTTAACATGCAGCTAAGATGTTGTTGATAGTGACACAACAGATCCACAACCGTAGACCGTAACAATGCAATACTGACAGAAATGACCCTGGTTTAATATATCATATCTTTAAAACAGCCATACATATTACATATATTAATTAACTATTTGTGATAGATACAATTGAAGTGTGTCCCAACATTCAATTTCGTCGGTAAATTGGACATGTTTCGTTTGATCTCACTGAGTGATATTTTCAGTATCAACGGACTGATTGTGATACTGGGAAATATCTGTTCGCGTGATGTCATGACGATTTATACAGCTAAAAATGATAACGTCGGTTTTGAATTTTTCGACGATCATTATCAGTACTATCACAGTTCGTCATTTATGACTCTCTAAGATACTAGCGATAATGTCTGTCTCGACCGTTGTTTAATATAAACATTCCATGTATACGATAATAACAATTCACTGTCGGACCATCAAAGTAGCCCAGATGTAAAATGTCCCTTTTCTTCTTGTTTGCGCATTTTCTGTTCTTCTACCATTTACGGTTTCTGATTACCACTATGGTATGTTCTTGCAATAGCCAACACAATGGTATTAATGTCATCAGTTAATAAGGTGGGTACCATGCATAGAGTATGGGCAAGTATTAACCGTTCCGTTGAAACAGGTCTCTCGGTGGTTTTCTGAGCGTTTTTAAATCAAATATTCTGTCCTTCTGGAAATTTCGCTAAGATTACATATGCTTCTTCCGCTACCAATAACTCGTTCGTTTATAAACAAAATCAGATATGAAATAAGATGCGCGTCTCAATGAAATTGCTCACTAAGCGGTTGTAGTAATTCTAGCAATTTATGGACTCTTTCAGAACGAGAACGAGTCGTGTTTTGAATATAGCAACGTAGAACTGAATCTACTTAAGCAACAACCGCTCAACTAAGACACATTACCGGAGAACGCAATTATTAGTATTGCATATGCATTTAATATTTCAATAGCATTTTGATATGCCAGACGAGTTTAACAAATATATACGCTCTTGATTGATTGATTGATTGATTGATTGATTGATTGATTGATTGATTAATTTATGGATTGGTATATTGATTGATTGATTGATTGATTGATTGATTGATTTATTTATTGATTGATTGTAACGTCAGTATACATCGAAAATGCCCCTGAGTGATGTTATATACAAAGAAGCATAATGTGTACTATTAATTAATTGATATATCACGTATGCTCATTCAATTTACAAATACATCTAGGTGGAATACGTGTAGCTATCAGAGGTAATTAATTACAATAAATTAATCTACAATTGGAAGATAATTGATGTTTATAATTGATTGGTTTATGGTGTTTATCGCACCTTTCAACTATAGTTCAGTTATATTGTGGTGGTCAGGGGAGGAAACCACAATACCCGGAGAAGACAACCGACCTGTCGTAAGTCGCTGAAAAACTGCATCACATAATGTTGGATCGATTAAACATCGCCATGAACGTAGTGATCGGCACTGCTTGCAAAAGTAGTTGCAAATCCAACTACCATGCGATCACGACCACAACGGCCCCTTTGATGTAAATAGAAATAGAGATTATAAGTATTTCATAGAAAACACTGTGTGACGTAATGCATTCAGTAAGTATGCAATGTATAACTTCTATGAAGAAAAATTTATGTCATGCCATGCTGGGAGGATGTAGAATGTCGTGCAAACTTCTGACAAATATAATATATGATGTAATATGGTTGAAATGTTGCAGTTTTGCTCTTAAATATGAAGTTTTATTAAATTGTTTACTTACGAGGCACCAACTAGCGATTAAGCTGTCATGGAAACTTACATGAATGTAAACCATGTTCCATGTTGTCATTAATATAAACGTACTTCCGGTTAAATTGTCCAATCAAAAGCCAGTTCACAATTGTGATCCGTAGTATTATGACAAGTGATGTGTTTATAATGTTACATTTCTGCTCATCAATTTAAAGTTTTATTTTAAAATTTGATTTATATGTGCCCCAAGTAATATGTAAGCACACCGATGTAGAAATGGGAGGAAATTTAAATGCTGTAAAATAAATTTCTCGTTCTATAATATGATATTTTTGTTCATACGTTGATACGTTTTATAATATGATATTTATGTTCTTCCACTGTATCAATCCTGCTGTTCTAGCTACACTTGTTAATTGATAATCTGTACATGTATCCTTGAGCAGAAAGCTTGATATTTAAAATGAATGGAGATTTATGTGGCTTGATATAAATAAATGTCTCCTTTATAGGACACATCGAACGTTTTCACTGTTTTGATCCTGTTCATTAATCTGAATTCTAAAATTATTTGAAGTTATTATTTTAATGGGATCCCTGTAGGGAGCATTTTTGCATGCCTGTATTAAAGCAGGCGTAAATTGAAAATGCTTTATACATATATAGATTGCATAAATCTCAAGCTTAAGCATAAGGCAGATGCTTAACGGTTATATTAAATCAGATCTTAGAAGACATCTGTGTACTTTGTTTCACCATTCTCAACTACATATTATTTGACTTATATTCAATTTATATAATAGTTACTTATGTATAGGTCATTATCGTGATTTATTGACTTCCTAAAGAACAGTAGCATAGTCCGAAACATTGATAATGACCGAGTCGCAGTGTTGAATTCAATACTACTGTCCCAGGGACAGTCTATTTATCACGATAATGCCATATGCACAAGTAACTATTAGTTTTATTTTATTAAAGGAAATAATACTTTCTCAACAATATTGCAAATCTTCAATCGTCAGCAGCAAATGTTGGTCTACATTGACAACTGCGCGATCTCCGTTGCGTTTAAAAAAAGGGACACAACTCTAAATCTTTGAGTGGTCATTAACATGATAATGCAAGGCGCATCACCATGTCTACGTCAATGAAAAAAAACGAATTTAGAACTGATATGAAATAAATAGCGATAATGCATAACTAATGTTGAATTACCAATGTACAAAACAACTAGGAATTATCTCCCTTTTGCCACGGATTGGCATTAGGATTGGGGGAGGAAATAGTGTATATTATGCATTTCTCATCTTTCGGTAGAGCAATATAGCATGCTTGAATATAAGAAAGGGAAAATCAGAAGCCACGATTCAGGGATCTAGATATACACGAATGACATGGGAATTCATTTGGAACTCAGTAGTTTATTCATCTTTGTACCGCTGCCGCCATAAAGTTTTCAAAAACGAATATCATTCAAATTATGAAAGCGAGTTCACCATTGCTCGTAGCAGCATGTGCGTTGTGTGGTTAATTACATATATGTAGTAATAAGCTTCATTTGATCAATAGATGATATGTTGGTCCATAAAACTAATTGAACTCTATCACAGACATTATACGGAATGTCACTCATACACTAAAATTGGAGATTGTTCTCAGCAACATATAGGTTTTACTCTTAGTGACACTACTTAGTTTCATGATACTAAGGGTTGAACTTTGGTCTATATAGCGGATTTAACCTCGCCACTTTGTTTTGAAAAGCCTATACCAAGTTGTTCGGAAAACAGTTGATGAAGATAATGAGTGTTAATGGCATCAACTTTCTACGACTTCCCAATTAGTACCTCCGTTCTGACGGTGTGGTATGTTCAACTATTTTTAATTTATTTAGAATATAATAATGTAAAATTCACTTAGACTTCTGAATTCTGGGCCCCAGAACAGTCTTGTTCCGCCTTGCAAAATTTCTCTTTGAGGCCTTAGGAGTACGTATACCAAAAATAACGTTTCAACAATGGGTTAAACATTAATAACAACATTAGTTATATATGTATCTATTATCATGTATATGTATACTATAATGGTATTTCTAAGTTGTATATGTAGGTTAATTATATCAATTATTTATAAGTTTCTACATGTATGTATTAGATAACTAGTTTCCCTCATCAATGTTTAAGATGTAGGTCTACAACAATTGGATTCCATGTACTTGTACGATATATACTGAAATCACTTAGTTGAGGCATATACAAGTTCATTTAGAACTTTTATTGGCAAACGTAAAATAGTATTGCTCAACCATAGACTAAGGGCAGTAGAATCATAAATAGTTAATTATGTAGCATTTATCGTCAGAAGCAGTTCAACACAGTCATTTATGGCATGAATAATGCTATTGTTGAAGATCTAGTTGTGATTGTGTAATGTAAAATAAGTCGTACTACGAGCGATGTTTTTTTACTTTAATTTGTGTCTAAGCACAATGTTCAATCAAAGCTTGCATCCTTATGCTTTCTTACTACAAGTTGTTCCTTTAATTTAATACAAAAACAATGTGTCTCATGTTCATTTTCATCTATAAAACATAGAAAACAATGTCAAAACTATAAGTAAGCATATAGGAATATTAAGCAAATTATGTATATCATCTTTATCATGTGAAATGATATTAAAATCTCCCACAATATTGTTACAAGAGAGAAATTAGCATACCCAATCAGTTTTCACTTTCACTTGAAAAGTTTAACAAAATCAATATACAACACTTTGGAAGCTCAGTTATGATATGCTTTGGTTATACAATATTGCTATTACAAAATTATGCTTTGCGCTCTTAAAAACTGACAGAAAAATACACAAAGCAATGTAACAAATGTTATTCGAGCCATTCGGAGCACATTTATAAAGTATGTCCATTATGGTACTCGTTAAACCGGTACTTATATTACGGCTTTCGCCTTACACAGCCTTATAGTGTCCAGGTTACTGATGGAGTCAGTGATTATATATCACAATAATTTATACAGTCAATGTAATTTCACTGCTAAAGCTGAACGATTGCAGGATAGAGAACATAGTCCGGTAACTAGAAACTTATCTTAAGGTGCCGTTAAAAGACACTTTAAGATCATCGTAAGGGTACGTTAAAATATGACAAAGAGTGTTAACATAATCAAAGCAAATCCTTAGTGTACCCTTTCTAGAGATACGATATCGACAACATTATCCTTTGAGTTGTCGTCTTAAGGTGTTCCGACATTGGTTTTACAGAAATATATTATTGCTTCTGTCAATTTAATCATCAATGTGCTTAGAATGGCATGCGTGCACTCACGGTCAGAAGCATGTTCATCAAGCAGAGTTAGACATAGCTGGGGTACACGTGAATGCAATCTATAATTGCGACAAAAGATGAGTAGAGGTTGTGTCATTCTATGATATTTGTCATTAATGGTATGTATAAACACAAAACGTGTTTTATTGACTATTTAAAGACGTAATGAAATTTCGAATTAATTCTACACACAATCATATTGCAATACATAATTCTGATTACTATTCTGTACAATCAATTAAATAAACTTCATACCTCTTTAGGTGCATTGAAAATTACGAAGTCACCATATATTTTGTGTGCAAAAACTTGCATGTTGGCATCACCCGAACAACGGAATTCTTCACAGGTTATCCAAAATTCGACATTTTCTTCACTGAACTCAGACTTCAGCAATCCCTTGAATAATTATAATCCACCTGAAATATAAAAGAAAAATATTCCAATGTATCTTGATTGCATCAACAACTTTAGAGAATATGGAAGGGGCAACCAGGAATGGTCAATCTATAGATACAAGCAGCATCGCACAAAAAGAAACGAAATAAATCCCGAACATCATTAAACAACTAACTAAACTCGAACAGTATCATTCCAAGAAACCTCTAACCGAAAAATTGGCTTGGTTTAAGATGCTTAATCCCACTTTAAACAATATTTCAGTTATATAGTGGCAGCTTAACCGAAAGGATTACAGCAATTACAAATTGTCATATACTATTTAATTTCAAGCTGTATGGAGTATTTTTCTTCGGAGAAGGGGTGCAATTGTTATGAATCAGGTATTAGTAAAAGTAGCAGACGGTCAATATTCATAAAAGTTGCCGTTTATACAATCGATTGTCACCCCCAAATAATTTAATATCAGAATAAATATGAAAAGAACGTTTAAACTGTCATGGTCACAGTACGACGGTTATCAACAAAGCGAGCAATTACCTATCACCTTGAATAATTAAGCATAAGCAAACCAAAATATATGTTGTTGATATCCAGGTTGGAAACACTACAATGCGGTATCTTATGATCCAGACCTGCCTTTCTTGATAGTAATCTCCAACGACAATTCATACATAGTTAAACCTGTCTAAGCGGCCCTTTTCTGTTTCGGTTTATACTGGTTAAATTAACAAATATTTCCCGTATTGGGACTTTATTTAAGTTCGATTTATGCAGGATTTCTGCTTAGTCATGATTCGATGTAGACAGGATGCAGTGTATTAACAAACGATAAAAACAATCCTGCAAAGATTAGAGTCAACTAAAGTTCTGCTCTACTGTAAAGCTTGATCACATGTAATGATCGATACTTGCACTGGTGAGTAATTATTGCGTACAATGGTATCTTCATTGTTCCATCGTCGTATAAATGGTATTTTTTTCTTGATACTCTTGAATGTTCTACAATGAAAATATGTTTGCTTATAATGTATTAAGAACATTTTGAAGATACCAAATGGGTAATCAGAAGCCATCAATTGAAGAAAGACAGACAACACAATGGCCAAAATAAAAGGTTTTGTGTGAAAGGTGGTTGGTTGTTTGTATGATGTATTTCTTTTTATAATGGTATATTCCTTACATTTTTTATGTTATCAATATACCAGTGTTGTGGGTTCAGCAAGGGGAAACGTCACCAGATCTAAGTAACAATTATAACCATACTTTACCAGTTTTTAATATTCTTGATCGAATTTATAACGCTAACTTCACCGAGACTCACATTTATGTATTATAAATTCCATGACAATGCATTAGTTGATTCATGTGAAATAATGTGTGTTAAAGTACAATGAAAAACCAAACAACAATTGTATTGTCGGAATAGTTCCAAAATCCAATTAAAAAAACTCGTAGGAAAAGGCAAAATTGATACCCCTTACACACAAATATATGAAAACCTACTTTTCTGGCTTGGTACAAGCACTTTAAAAAGTGATGGAGTTAATATAGTTGTATGGGCTAAAAATTTGTTAGGGCATATTTGGTACTTAATAATTACTTACATACGTCTTTGTTTTACATTTTGTTGTCTAACTAGTTCAGTAGAGGCCATCTTAGCATCGTCAGATGAACATGACTTTATATTTTTTCGTTCTTCCTGGAATTTTCTATCATCCATGTTTCGGAATAGTGTCGGATGTCAATGTGAAAAATGCTTTTTGCGGCTCACCATCTGCAAGGAAATATGAAAGATAATGTAGAATACAACAGTAGTTTAAGATTGCTGCCATTTGTTCCGCAGTAGGAGGAATCGCTGTTAGAGGATCTCTTTCTGCCTGCATTCCCCTTCTTCTTGTCCATTATCCTCCTAAAGCAGTTTTCTGCCGTTAATATTTATGTCCTCTTTTCTGAACCAATTGCACATGTTCACTCATCTCTATTGACAGATCTATGGAAGTTCCTTGCATATCTTCAAACGTTAAAGTAATCGACGTCGGTTTTGGCGACTGGGAATAACTGTCATAAAAATCCTTTCAATCCCGACTTCATTGGCTATTTCTCAGAGAAGAATGCTTTCCTAACATAAATCTGTGCAGAAATAAAGAAAAATAGTTCCATAAAAATAAATCACTTATTATATTGTCATTGACAAGGTCATAGGTCAAAGGTATCATCTACATGAATTTGCGTTTTTATACTTCCCAACTGTCACGTTTGAAATTAAAAAAAAGTCTCATTTACATAACAGCGCACTCTGCTGGTTTGGTAGGTACACAAACAATAAATGTCGAGGTAAGATTAGCTTTAAGAGACAAAACCTCCTGTTAGAGTGAAAGCACGAGGTCATTCGAGTGTTATCCACATGAGAGGCAAATGCTGATCATCGCAACTAATCTAAATGAAAACAACAATGTACAGTTGCCTCTTAGCACAGATAATGTAGATAAAACAACAATGTATAGTTGCCTCTTAACACAGAAAATATAAATAAAACAACAATGTATAGTTGTCTCTTAACATAGAAAATGTAGATACAACAACAATGTGTAGTTGCCTCTTAACACAGATAATGTAGATAAAACAACAATGTATAGTTGCCTCTTAACACAGATAATGTAGATAAAACAACAATGTATAGTTGCCTCTTAACACAGATAATGTAGATTTACGAAACTACAAAGCAAAAACAATAATGTATAATACTACAGTTAAATGTGTTTTGTTTTCATACTTGTGTTCACATGATTACAAAGAATGATGTTACAATATCCTTTAATATAACTTTTCGTTCGGTCACGTGATATAGATATGATGATTCATGCTATCAAATTATTAAACAACTACACATTAAAGATCTCAGTAGGTTCAAGGAAAGTTTACTATCTTATTGTTGATGACATCTGTAAATACGATGTGGATACGTCTATGGCTTTATCAAACCGCTTCAATTTTGATTATTATAAACATAGACATATATATATACTGAGATATCCAATGCGTGGTTGCTTAATAATTTGATAGCATGAATTACCATAGCAAATATGCCTCCAAATGTCATTCGCTGTTATATTTTCATCTCAAACACCACCAGTTTGATGCATTTCAAACATTGTTACATAAACTCATAAGGCCAGATAAGGCATTAACCAAGAATCAATTACAATTCACCTTTGTTTGATTAATTATTCTATGGAACAAATCCTCCTACGAAATAATCATTTAATGATATGCTTCAGAAATTTAATTTGATTGAAATCATATATGTGTTTATGTACATGTAAACTGAAAATCAAAGATACTCTCAATATTATATACACATTATTAAATAAGAGATATTAAATGGCTAGATGGCATGACCAACGAAGATATCGATATCCACAGTAGTAAATGAAATTATTTGACAAGAGTCACGGAAATAAGTAGACACGTGCGAGTCGAAAGTGTGTGTGCTGTCTTATCTGTTGTGTTTATATGTTTTCTTCTTTGCTGCAAACTGGAGTCGTGCAAAATTCGGTATATTGCATATCATTGTTATTGTCGTGTACCACCATTCCTTAGAAACTGTTGCTAATTATGATCCCAATTTTACGTCGCGGAACCCTCGTACATTCAGCGGATGATCTATTAGAACCAAACAGTTATCAATGATTTCACTATTTTTGCAATGATTACATTAAAACACTTAAAAGTTAATGAAAAACATATATTTAATGTAAAGGCGTTTGGTGTCGGGGGCTAGGGTTAAGGTTCTTGTGCTTAACGCCACGCTTAACAACATTTCAGTTATATCATGGTGGAGCAAACCAAGATAACCGCTTAAAATATACCATTATACAGTGCTAACCAATTTCAAATGGTTATTACTTAAAACGGACGCACTGCTACAACAAATTTATAAAAATAACCTTATTTTATTTTATTAATTGCTAAGCGTTGAAAATTGAAAGGCGCATGCATGAAATAAAACAAATTATACAAACGTAGCTTATTATATTTGTTTTTCTTCCAGAATTTTGGAAGCCAATAGTTATATTGCTGTATAATTATTCATAATATATTTTACTAAGTATATAATCATGAGTGAAATAACATGATTGCATTTTTCTCCCTCCCCTTTCTAAAATATATACAAAATAGTCTTACCCTCATTGTCATCTAATTAAACTTGCTCCATTTCTAATATCAGTAAAATGTGAACTTGTGATATTAATTTAATAACTATAAAATTAGATGTTCGTTCATATATAGTTCTGATACGAAATACGTTGAGTTATGGATCAATGACAGGCAAGGGTTATTAACATATACAGATTGTCAATATATTGTGGTAATGAAGAATAGGCGCTTCCCTGTCGTGAAATCGAATTGCTAATTACTTAAACAGAAACGTGTCCAAAACAACGAATGTGTGTACATCACACGACCACGCAAGATAACGGTAGTAGCGGATACAGAAAGTCAAATATAGCCAAATGTATCTGGTATAATATAAATGGTGATGATATACACGTTAATGTAAATTGACAAGACCAGGAAGGAAGGAGCAATGCTCACAAGAAAGATAATATAGTGTAGAATAAAATAACACTATTAAAGAGCGCATGCTGATTGCAATCTACAGAGAAACGAAACATAATTTCAGTGTATTGTGCAATCACCTTACTAGTAGGGTAGAATAATCATAACATAGGGATATAAAAAGACAACGTTGCTTAACGTCCAACCATTAAGTAAAACTACAATAGGAAGTACAAGGATTGCAATCTTCAAAGAGAAGAAATACCATCGTTGAACTGTACAACATAATAGCAGATTAAAATGAGCATAATCCCGGCATATTAAAGAAAAACAATACTTCTGAAACATAAACACATTAAAGCAACCTAGGACAGACAACACGATTGCAAAAATAAAAAGGACAAAAGGTCAAACCATGATCCACAACATACTACCTAGACACAACAGATCGCATAGCACAAACCCCACTAAAAGTGGGTGTGATCTCAGGTGCCCCGGAAGGATAGATAGTTCCTGCATCCATAGCGTTACTTTTGGTTTGTTGCAAACCCAGTGATTTGGCTAGCGTCTTTCCATTTTTCGTGATATGCCCCAGTATAAAATATGTCTTTGCAGGAACAAAGAGAGAAATGAATAAACCAGCGAGAAGAGGGGCACCGTTGGTATATGTATATGTATAGTTGCCTCTTAGCGCAGATAATGTAGATAAAACAACAATGCATAGTTGCCTCTTAGCACATATAATGTAGATAAAACAACAATGCATAGATGCCTCTTAACACAGATAATGTAGATAAAACAACAATGAATAGTTGCCTCTTAGCACAGATAATGTAGACTTACGAAACAACAAAACAAAAACAATAATGTATAATACTACAGTTACATGTGTTTGGTTTTCAATACTTGTGTCCACATGATTACAAATAATGATGTTACAATTTCCTTTCATAGAACTATTTGTTCGGTCACGTGATATAGATATGATGATTCATGCTATCAAATTATTAAACAACAACTCATTAAAGAGCTCAGTAGAGTCAAGGAAAGTTTACTATCTTACTATTGATGACAGATGTAAATTCGATGTAGATACATATATGGCTTTATCAAGCCGCTTCAATTATGACTATTGTAAACATAAGCATATAAATATATATACTGAGATATCCAATGCATAGTTGTTTAATAATTTAATAGCATGAATCACCATAGAAAATATGCCGCCAAATGTCATTCGCTGTTATATTTTGTCTCAAACACCACCAGTTTCATGCATTTCAGACATTGTTACATAAACTCATCAGGCCAGATAAGGCATTAACCAAGAATCAATTACAATTCACCTTTGCTTGATTAATTGTTCTATGGAACAAATCCTCCTACGGAAATAATCATTTAATGATATGTTTCGGAAATTTAATTTAATTGAAATGAGATATTTTATTTGTAATTTGATATTTGTTTATGTCCATATAAACTGAAAATCAAAGATACTGTCGATATAATATACACATTATTAAATAAGAGATATTAAATCGCTAGATGGCATGACCAACGAAGATATCGATATTCACAGTAGTAAATGAAAATATTTTACAAGAGTCACGGAAGTAAGTAGACACGTGCGATTCGAAAGTGTGTGTGCTGTCTTAGCTGTTGTGTTTATATGTTTTTTTTCTTTGCTGCAAACTGGAGTCGTGCAAAGCTCGGTATATTGCATATCATTGTTATTGTCGTGTACCACCATTTCTTAGAAGCTGTTGCTAATTATGATCTCAATTTTACGTCGCGGAACCCTCGTACATTCAGCGGATGATCTATTAGAACCAAACAGTTATCAATGATTTCACTATTTTTATAATGATTACATTAAAACTTTTAAAAGTTAATGAAAAACATATATTTAATGTAAAGGCGTTTGGTGTCAGGGGCTAGGGTTAAGGTTCTTGTGCTTAGCGCCACGCTTAGCAACATTTCAGTTATATCGTGGTGGAGCAAACTAAGATACATGTTAAAGACATACCATTATACAGTGTTAACCAATTTCAAATGGCTATTGCTTAAAACGGACGCACTTCTACAACAAATTTATAAAAATAACCTTATTTTATTTTATTAATTGCTAAACGTTGAAAATTGAATGGCACATGCATGAAATAACACACAATTATACAAACGTAGCTTATTATATTTGTTTTTCTTCCATAATTTTGGAAGCCAATAGTTATATTGCTGTATAATTATTCATAATATATTTTACTAAGTATATAATCATGAGTTAAATAACATGATTGTTTTTTCTCCCTCTCCTTTCTAAAATATATACAAAATAGTCTTACCCTCATTGTCATCTAATTAAACTTGCTCCATTTCTAATATCAGTAAAATGTGAACTTGTGATTTTAATTTAATAACTATACAATTAAATGTTCGTTCATATATAGTTCTGATACGAAATACGTTCAGCTATCGATCAATGACAAGCAAGGGCTATTGGCATATACAGATTGTCAATAGATTGTGGTAATGAAGAATATGCGCTTCCCTGTCGTGATATCCAATTGCCAATTACTTAAACAGAAACGTGTCCAAACACAACGAAAGTGTATACATCACACGACCACGCAAGATAACGGTAGTAGCGGACACAGCAAGTCAAATGTAGCCAAATGTATCTGACATAATATGAATGGTGATGATATACACGTTAATGTAAATTGACAAGACCAGGAAGGAAGGAGCAATGATCACAGGAAAGATAATATAGTGTAGAAGGAAATAACACTATGAAAGAGCGTATAATGATCGCATTCTACAGAGAGACGAAACACAATTTCAGTGAACTGTGCAATCGGCTTAATAGCAGGGTAGAATAATCATAACACAGAGATATACAAAGACAGCGTTGCTTAACGTACAACCATTAAGTAAAACTACAATGGGGAGTACAAGGATTGCAGCCTTCAAAGAGAGGAAATACCATCATTGAACTGTACAACATAATAGCAGATTAAAATGATCATAATCCCTGCATATTAAAGAAAAACAATACTTCTGAAACATAAAAGCATTAAAGCAATCTAGGACAGACAACACGATTGCTAAAATAAAAAGGACAAAAGGTCAAACCATGATCCACAACACACTACCTAGACACAACATATCGCACAGCACAAACCCCACTAAAAATGGGTGTGATCTCAGGTGCCCCAGAAGGATAGATAGTTCCTGCATACATAGCGTTATTTTTGGTTTGTTGCAAACCCAGAGATTTGGCTAGGTTCTTTCCATTTTTCGTGAGATGCCCCAGTATGAAATATATCTTTGCAGGAACGAAGACAGAAATTAATAAATCAGCGAGAAGAGGGGCACAGTTAGTACCCATAGGTATGCCGACATTATGTTGAAAACACGTCACTAAGCTTAACCAATATGCTGTCAGACAACGTTCTAGTAGACTCAAATATAACCACAGAGTGAATTCATATAATCACGATTATATACATTGCATTGTATTAAACACATAATGGCCCGGGAGGCTCAATGAGCTAGGTAGTTGGATTAAATAACAACTCATACAAGTCTATCACCAATACGGCGTGGGTTCGCGCCCGGCTTTGTAAGTTACAAAAAACGGTGCACTTGACTCGCAACCGCAAGTGAAAAAGTTTACCAGTTACTGGCCTATGGTCGATGGTTTTCTCCGGGACTCCAGATTCTTCCACCACTACAACTGGTCGCCATGATATAGCTGAAATATTGCTGAAAGTGGCGCTAAACACAATCAAATCAAATGAATTACACACATATATTACGAAAAATTGGAGCTAAGGTCGAACTCATCAATAGTTCAATAATATAATGGTAGACATGTATATCAGAGGCGAAAACATGAGTACCGTAGAATCATTTACGTCTCCTCCATGTAGCATACTTACTCAGAATACTGCATCGATTGAAACATTCAGGTTACTCTATATTTCCTATCATCATGTCGCTCACTAATATGTTGATAACTATTTGGGACACGAACGAAAATTTACTTAACTGAATCAGTAAAGCTGATATATGTTTGTAATACAGTAAAACCTGTCTAAATTTATTTCCCCCGGGACTGAATAGTTTGTTCAGTTTAGACAGGTGTTTGGTTTACACAGGTTGAAATTACATAACATTTAGTATATGGGGCTTTAAAGTATGTCTCTTGTAGGCAGGTTTTCGGTTTAGACAGGTCTCACTGTATAATATTGCTTTCGATGTCAACGGTAGCTGAAGCAAATCTACATCTTTACAGTTTAAATGCGATTATGTTTATCGTTTGTTGTAATGCTTTCTGCCTTTGTGCTCACTTGATTTAGTCATTTACAATGTTTTATGTTAGTCGGTAGGGGTATGTGGATTGTAATTTTGCTTTCCTTATTCTAGATTATCTTCTATTAGTACTATTTCCATGTATTCTTTAAAACACCGACATCAGACGTATCTTTTGATAAATAGCTTCACCAAGTAAACTTATTGCAAAAAGGAAAACATCAAAAAACACAATTTCAAAATATAATGGGAAAATAAGAGAAAGAGGCAATATCGAAACTCATAACACCAAAATACATGACCTCCCAATGTCTTTGCTTCACATGAATATATCAGAAAAATGAGGCGGGATTTGATTAGTATTATGGACTCACCCTCCCCTCTTAGTAAAATGATGCGATCATGTAATTGCCAAATAGTCAGTAATACAGCCGTGTTTAATAGATGTACTTCATGAGGTCCGCGCAGTTAAAAGATGGAAAAGCCCTAATAATAGAGAAATAAATAAAAGTCGTTATGGGAAAGTGAACCAGAGACCCAAAATAAATTAGTGAACACCACCAACAAGCCATAATTCACACGTTGGTGACAGACTTTATCACAAATTTAGCTATCTAGCTATGGACGGAAATAGAAAACACAACATTAGAGATGATAGGTTATAATTGTACAGATAGAAAATTCGACAATCACAGGATGATTGTCTGGAAGACCTATTTTACAAGACAGAAGATGTAGAATATATCACAGCGGGTATTTTCCACATTAGAAATACCGATGACAATGTAAAAGCGTTATCGGAAATAATGTTTGATATATGTCACATCCTACAATGTCTATATAACTCCGATGATCTACGTTCGGATACGCCTCCATCATGTATCACGTTTTACTATGCATTATGCGGATTTCGTGACTTCCAAGGCAACCTACATTTCCGTTTTGATGTTCCATGTTCAAGCGCTAATAAATATTAAGGAGATAATATGGAATCACGTGTATCCCCAATGCTGTCACTTCAATATAAGAACTCACTAGGCAACATGAACTTTCCACGAACCATTTGTATTGGCATACTATTTTATCCATACGAATTGTGTGCAAAGTAAAAGCAAAATGGTGATAATGGATAGCCCAAACTCATAAAAAAACACCGGAGGTGTTGGCAGGTAAATGCATGCGTCTGTATCAATGCATACACTGCCACGATACGTGATTAATGTTACGATTCAATACTTTTTCAATAGTTTGTTCTACAGTTGCTACAGATAACACAACGGTAGTTTAATCATTTTGTACCGTTACTACTACTACCAATGACCTTTATGTTGATATTCTGCGCAGTGATCGTCCATTTCTGTCTATTGACAAGCTTACAGCGTTGGTGAAGTAATGCTGCACTTTTTGTTAACTTGCCTGCATCATTTCACTACGAGGTGATGATTGGGCAAACAAAACTAGCATGATCTCATAGCTTTTCATTTAAGTGCCTGTGCCAAGCCAAAAAAGTGAGTGGTCCTCTATATGTGTTTTATGGGTATCGATATTGCTTCTGTTTCTACAAATTTGTTATTAGTTTTGAGAACTTTTTTTTTCATTTCATCTTGCTAGTTATATGTTTTTTTAATCTATTTCCCATTTGCAACTGTCACACTAGTTTGATCAGCTGCTATGGGATGTATTTTTCTTTAAATGATATAATTTTCAATAGCAGAATGATTAGTCTAATACGTTATAAAAGGTGTTTTCCTCACCAATAAGATAAATCTATAATTGACACCCAACAAAAATGTAGGCTGCATCTGTATCTAATTAGAGTTTCGTGATGTTTTGTTATCTTGTTGATCTATATTTTTGTTTGCAATAATGACGGGAAGCCACAACATTCAAAATAAATAAAGTAATACATAAAATGCGCTGAATCAATGAATTATTTGTGTCCAAATTGAAATTGTGGAATAGATATGTGCACAACGTCTGCGAATGTAAATGGTAATTACTTCTTAACTAATTGTATACCCGTGGACCGTGTTGGATATAGATCATTGTTGCATAAGTAGATATCATACAATATAAATCCTCCAGACGAATGTATCATTGCTGTTAGACAAAACAACAAAAACAGAGAGAACAAAATGAATGAATCGTTGCTGTTTAACTCCAAGTGAATATATATTCAGCTATATCATGACAAGAACAAGTTACTTTCGATTAGAAAATAATGATATCCGCCTTGCTTTAGACCAACACCAATACAAACAGTCCTGGTTGAACATGTCGCTCCACTCCAGCGCAGTATCCTTATTCCGAGTCAACAAGTCGATGTTCTTTCTCTTGAAATTTTCCAGAGGAGCAATATTTACCAGTCTTATAGGACAGTTTTTGGTTTGACCAGATCTGGGTTCGAACAAACAATCTACCGTAATCGATGGGATCGATCATTACATCACCGAAACGGTTCATAAGCAATTCGTATTTGCCCAAATAACATCAGTACAGCAATGCTTCGTGTAAAGCATTTAGATTTCAACGTTGTCTTTATTAATCTATGGTATAAATCATATACAGTAAAATAAGAAGAATAATGGAATTCTAAGCATATTGGATAGCTTGTTAGGTTTGCATGTTGAATATGACTAATACTTGTTTTGTCATGAATGTGAACTTGTACATACTGGTGTGATTAGACCAAACTCAGGTTTTAAATATTGTAACATGACAGATATTTTATTATCATTACTTTCATCTGTTCGAAGAAGCTACAGAGATTGTCAAGATGTGTTTATCAACAGAACTGGCAACAGCTTTGTCAATGTTAATTTCAGGGCACGGGTGGCTCAATGAGTCAGCTAGTTGGATTACCTAGCAACTCATACAAGCCTATCACCAATACGGGGTGGTTTCGCTCCCGGCTTTGTAAATTACAAATAAGTGTGCACTCGACTCACAGCCGCAAGTGATAACGCTTACCAGTTGTTGGCCCATGGTCGGTGGCTGTCTCCGGGTACTCCGGCTTCGTCCAGAACTAAAACTGGTCGCCATGCTATAGCTGAAATAATGTTGAAAGTGGCGTTAAACACAATAAATCATCAAGTCAATCAATTTTCATTTCCGACAAAAATAATGACCAAAGATGAAATATTTGCACACACACATATATATATATATATGGTTATACAGGGGGTTGCCTGATTGAATTGCGCCGGATTGTTATCACAGGAAGTGCCACTAGTGGAACAGGAATTGATCATACTTCCGCAGCTTCTCAATTCATCACAGTTCATTTTGTTCAATCTTTAGTGTTTTCTTGGGTAATGTTTTGCCAATAAATGTTTGTGTTTTTGTCCTTTTTCTTGTAAGACATTCTTCAATTTACAGGTTCTGATTGCCGTTTGGTATTTTCAAACATCTTTGGTGAGTGTTTAACATCACGTAAAACAATATTAAAGCTATCTCGTAACAAGCAAAAATACCCCTCCCCCCCCCCAGAATAATTCCAAATCTAATAAAAGAATAGCAGAATCAGTGGCAACACACACATGACCGCTCAATTGTTTTTGCTTGGTGCAAGAACGTCGATAAAAAGTGGCGGAATGAAACAAGCTTAATGTTTTCAAACCTCTTCTTTTTGTTAAATGAAGCTGTCCTGTGAAAGTTTTTTTTCTGTTTGCATCTAAGTAAAATACGATCTTTCACATATCACCGTGGCAGTGATAGCAAGGGTAGATGTTGGTAAAACTAATATTTTCTTACGAACACGACAGTGATATCCATTCACACCTTTTTTTCTTTTAACTGTACAAATGTTGATCTAACATATGTGATTACAAAATTTAGATTAAATGCATGCAGAAAATAATAGAGGCTCAACGGACGTTCTTGAATGTTGCTGTCATATGATCTCAAGTCGGCGAACTCTGACACACGTGTATATTTCATGCAGTGAATCATCAAAATGGTGATCATGGGCATTTAATAACAACTCCAAGAAAGGCTTTGTTTTTGCATAAGCTGTAATGACACATGTTATAGTAATTACCTGTATCGGACAACATGGTGTTGAACCTAAAACATGTGATGCGAAAATTAAATCAAACATATGGGAATGATCGTAAAGTTGCACCAGGAATATCACAGACGAGGTTGAACTATCTTATGCTGGTACCTGAAAATGACGAAATATTTGAAATATTTTCAAACTTCTCTAGTTAGGGAACGACCATTTACCTTTTTCTAAAAAAATATTCTGATTCCCAATGTTGCTGAAAAAAATATTCTGATTGTGGTGGAGGAAACAAAAAATAATCTGATTCAGAGTTTTTGTCATATAACCTAATGTTAAATTCTGGAAGAAAATTTCGCGCATCGCGCGACAAAAAGAATAAATATTCTAAATCTTGTGTTGTCCGAAAACAAATTTCTGAACGAAACAAAAAACCATAATTCCCCCCCCCTTCAAGTTAAATGGTCGGTCCCTTAAAGATTATGAAATGAATCATGAAAATGACGGCAATAGTTTATGGTTGATACAGATAATAATATGTCTCAATAAGGCTTTGTTTTGATAACAATTGTAGTGATGGATGTCAATGCAGTTCCTTATGTTGGGCATGATGGCGTTGAACCTACGGCATGTCTCATTAACATCACGTTCAATGCATGCTACATGTTCAATTAGTCCTATCTACTATTACTAATAGTAACATTGATTCCATAGTTTATCAGTATAGAAATTGAGATACATGTGTAGCATCGCACGATGGACACATGCAGAGCATACTGTCCACCAATAGAATTACGCACGTTTCTAGTACCAACAACATCCGTTAAGCCTGTTTATAATAATGAACTCTATGATAATATTTATCATAGTTAAACTGCTTCTCAATAACTAGCATGTGGTGACTTGTCTATCCTGTCCATTAACATATGGTTGTGATTGGATATTGATTAAATAAATTGTAAGTTTTCGTTTAGGTCCTTGTCACATGATCATGTGACGTCGAGTGTCGCACATTGTATTGCGACGTATTATGGTCGCCATTTTGCAATTGAAGTATCTAGGAAGGGGTAGATATATGTTCTCCTTGTATTTAAATAGAACTAGCATATAATGATATGTAAATGTAAATATTAGAGCTGCACATTTACTATGCAACAGCTGCATTGTATTGCCACAACCGTACAGCGATTCCACATTTAAGATAATAAATAACCATCAAATGAGAAACCAGTTTTGTTATTTTGAGAAGAGATTGACAATACCAAAGCGGTAATCATAATCCGTATATCGAAGAAGAACATACAACATAATGGCCAAAAGAAAAGGTACAAAAGGACAAACAACTATCTACAAAACATACACATACAGTTCAAGATCGAGAATAACTGATCCGACAAAGACAATATTGATGTTTTGTTTTAGGACAGATGTTACAAGTTGTTGCTAACTTGCAGGGATCAGGATTGTCCCTATTCATGTATATGGACTACCGTAATAGTTTACATGTTATGCAAAGCCATCGTATATCACTCTCTGGTTGCATGAGATCTTATTCAAGCTAAAGGAAACTATAATTCCTTCCTATTTCTATATCCCGGGTCATATTGTAAAATCAATTTTAGTAAAATTGTCATCCAGATTTGCTTTTCCACAAACATATTGTAGACATGAATTTAGTGTTAGAAAAATCGTAGATATCAAATTTAGTGCCCACGTATTTCAGGTAGAACTTTCATCGGGTACGCTCAAAATTGAAAGATTGGAAAACCAAATAATTTTAAATCTTGGGAGCAATAAAACCAAAGCACATCAGCTGGATAGCCAAAGTCGGCTAAAATCACCTATGCATGTGTGTGTGTGTGTGTGGAGGGGGGGGGGGTGAGGGGGGGGGGAGGGGGGTCATGATAAAATAAAACTATGATGAAATATTCATTCAGTGACACTGTCAGTCTAGATATTTTTTCATTTCAGCAGTTCCTTGGCGTGTTTGATAACTATGAAATGCTCTTTTGGCTTAGCGACCTATAGTTTTCTGTAATATGATTTTGCTATTGTTTTACAATGCAACCACTGTGTTTTTTTGTCCTGGTTTGAGGGGTTGGGAGTATGGTGGTGGGATGTTGCGTGGCATTGTCGGTCACTTTCAAATTCTAATTACATCATCGAAATCTTCGCGCTTTCTTCAATATTTTCAATATCTTACACTATCTTTAGTTTTATGTGTATGTCTCGAGATCGTTGTTTGTCCTTTTGACTTTTCTCTGTTGGCCACTGTGTTGTCTGTTCTTCTATTTACGGATTCTCATTCCCCTTTGGTATCTTCAAACTCTTCTTACTCCTTGCTTGAGCTTCTGTTTTTAACATTACACGGCGTTCCGCTAATGTGTGTGCTTCGAGTTCTCCAGTAGATATTTTCATAATTGTTTTATTGATTCCTTAGACAGATATCAATGTGTCTTGGTGTCATTTGTCATAAGACATATTATGGCTTTCGTTTCTCTTGTCTAAAATCCTATGATGTCGCTCATCCAATTTCGTAGACGAAATCGGTATTGCAAGCCTATTATTGAACTATTAATGAATCAGTGTATTTGTTGAAAGGCCATAATAGTTTATTATTAGCAGACAGCCATCTGAAGCGTAATGGAAATATCATGGAAACAAAGGCAGTAAATTCGCTACCACTAATTCAGATAGTTCATACATGTATAATTCCATCATATTTTATCGTTACAAGAAGTAACCAATACATTTTTTTTCAAAATGGAAAAGAATGTTGACATCTGCACCCATAACTCTTTGATAAGAATGGTGTTTGCTGTTTAGTATAACATCTACGCGATAGTAGGCATACTGCTCATCTATTGTGATATCATATAAGTATAATGTACTCCTTTTTGATTCAGTTAATGATTTCAACATTATATGACGTTTCATTAAGATGCTTGTTTCAAGCTCTCCCTAGTAGAATTACTTAAATAGAACTAACACGATACAATGCAAACACCTCACCTTGTTGTTGAGGGGGTGGTGGTGCATTTTATAGCCTATTCTTCAATGTATGTCTTCTGTTTACCCTTTTAGAATCTTCACATTTTCTTGTAAAATGTAATGAACTTAAAACATTAAACACAATCATTTTATGTTCCGTCAAAGGAAAGACACAAGTAATACTGATTTTATCGTAGGCTAAGACGACATGTTTTTTTAGAACAGTGAAGCATTTTGACATTTTCAACAGATCAAAGGGACCCATATCTCTTTGACAAAAACATATGTTTACTGTAGTATTTCGTGGACTCACCATGACGCTTACTGCTTACATCATGAAATATCACATTAATATGCTACTCCTTGTTATTGAGCTACTGTTTTTAACATTACATGAAGCTTCATTGATATGTTTGTTTCAAGTTCCGCAGTATAATAAATTTAATAACTTTAATGTTATTCTTATGGAGACTTCTGTGTCGCCAAGATTAAATATAGTATGTATAATGTTCAAAATCATGGCGTTCTTCATAATAACGTTGTTCGCAGGGCTACATTACATGCAACGTTGTTCGCAGGGCTACATTTCATGCGACTTTGTTCGCATGGCTACATTACATGCGACGTTGTTCGCAGGACTACATTACATGCGACGTTGTTCACAGGGCTACATTACATGCGAGGGTTGGCATTTTACTCATATGTGGAAAACACTTACATGATCATATCATTTAACTAAGAGGGGAGTTCTTGGTCCTTAGTTTATTATCTAAGCCAGGAAATTGAGTTATCATGTGTTTGTGTAATAAGGATATCGATTATTCCTCTTTCTACTATTTTGATATTTGATTTTGAAATCTTCTGACAGTGAAGTATTTTATGTTTTTCATTTGATTTCTAATTATTTTATTGATTCGGTAGACTGATATACATTTTCCTTGAAGTGATTTGTCATATGACATACTATGGTTTTCTTACTCCTTGCTTGAGCTTCTGTTTTTAACATTACACGGCGTTCCGTTAAAGTGTGTGCTTCGAGTTCTCCAGTAGATATTTTCATAATTGTTTTATTGATTCCTTAGACAGATATAAATGTGTTTTGGTGTCATTTGTCATATGACATACTATGGTTTTCTTTTGTGTTGTCGAAAATCCGTTGATGCCGCTCATTCAAATTATGCGGCAAAATCGATATCGCAAGTTTATTATTCGAAACTTCGTTAATCAATTAGGGTATTTGGTGTAAAGCCATTATATAGTTTATATTTAGCTTTCTAGCAGACCATCCTATGTACACCTACTCAAAATTAGTCCATTATTTTACAGAAGAAATAATGTGTGACAAGATAGAACAGAAGAAGGTACTAATCAGATTGTATTAGAAATAAGAAAAAAATGGTGTTTGCTGTCTGATATCACAGCTATCCGGGATGAATCATGCTGTGCCCATCCTGTAATATATCATACATATGCTATCCCTTTATATTAAGCTACTGTTTTCAACATTATATGAAGTTTCACTAGGGTGTTTGTTTCAAATAATTCAAAAACGAAAATCAAATAAAATACTGATCAAAATATTATTAACGGTTAGTTGTGTTGTTGTTGTTTTCCTCAATGCAAACATATATGTGTTTGCTTTGAGCAAAATAGCATTCAATTTTGTAATGTTTAATTTGGAACGTAATCAAAGGGAATTATTCAGTCCCAGTTGCAATGGTTCCTTCCTGCCATGTAAGTCATTAAACTTCAACAGCCAACAAAACATTCTCTGTGACGCTCTGATGATGGATTAATTCCCGTAAAAAGTAAGGCGGAAGTATATTTAGGTAGTATGGAATCGAAGCATACCACGAGATTTACAAGAAAAAAGTGTGCACAAAAATAAACCACTTTGTTTACATTGTAACTGATGTTGGCATTGGAAGCCTTGTTATTATTATATATATTGGACACTATGTTCTGCCCACTGCTTATGTTATTCATATTGACACAACGTCTAGTGCCTGTGGCGTGACATACTGATCACATCATGCACTATCATCAATTCTTTTCACTCCTTTTTTGTAGCTACTTTTTTCAACATTACTTATAGTTTCAATAATATGTTTTTTATTCAAGTTCCCCAGTAGCATTATTTTAATAACTCTGCTATTATACTTATGGATTAAATATATTAAGTATAATGTTCAAGATTATAACGTTCTTTATTAGCCCGCTTATATGTGAGGGTTGGCATCTTACTCACATGTGGAAAGTCAGTACATGACCACACCATTTCACTGAAAGGGGAGGTTTGACTAGTTTATCCCCGCCATCTTTTCATTGACGTGATTGTGTCAAGCCAGGAAAGTGATGGAACATGGATTTGTGCGTTTACCTCTATATAAGATTGTCATATCTGATCTTAGAATTTCCACTCTAGTGTGGTATTTTTTTCTTTTTCGTTTTATTTAAGGATTGATCGCAAAGTTTGTTCGGTTCATGAAGAAATAACCTCAATCAGGTTGTGCACACCGTGTAGCCAGCGTAGTGGGTTACGCAAGCGAAAGGTGTGGACAACATGATAGAGGTTATTTCGAATGAACCGAACAAATAACTTCAATGAATCCTGATAAATTAATTCAAATTGTTTGCTATGATATTGAAAAATATATTAATTTTTTTTCAAAATAAGGCAAATAATCGGAATTTTTTTTAAATAACCCCAAAGGTGCCTCATTTAAAGAAAATCGCCTTATGAGAATGGCACGCGATGCCTTGAGAACGACGTCTATTTTCAGATTCAGTTCATATGAAAATAACCTCAACTTTATTACCCAATCAAGAGAGGTATACAATGACATGTGACTCTAAAATTAATGTTTATCCAATTGTTTTATTGATTCCTAGACGGATATATATTTTCCTTGACGTGACTTCTCATAAGACATAATATGGCTTTCTTTTGTCTTTTCTAAAACCCTCTCATGTCGCTCATTTGATTTCTGAAAATGAATCGGTATTGCACGCATATTACGTGGATACTTGTTAATCAACTAGTTCAGTGTGGGTAAGATGATCTTAGATTATGTTCTCTTTATGACATACCCTTACAAATTACTCAAAATTGATCCCGTGTTTTGCAGAGGATAGAAACGTGCGACGAAATCGAATTACAAGGTTATATTACAAACACTATTGCATCTTTATTTGATACAATATCGATGTCAAACTGCTTCCCAAGTTTCATTGTTCGTTGGATTCTTAATTTCGTGGATCACGAAAACCACGGAAGTTGGTACTACCACAAATAAAAGGGATTTCACACTATTACACACAACTGATTATCGTGTAGTTGTCTGTTCATTGTATATTTGCTGACAATCTTGAAGTTTTAACTATTTAATTTCATTTTTACGTCAATTTGTCCTTAGTATATTTTAAGGTGGGGTTGTCATATGTATTTGTTAATGTTGTTTACTCCATAGACGGATATATATTTTCCTAGACGTGATTTGTCATTAGACATAATATCATATGGGTTTCGCTGATGGCTTTCTTCCGATTTCTGATCCAAAGTCGGTATCGCAGGTCTATTATTTAGCTACTTGTAAAATCATTTTTAGCTTATATTCACTCTACGTAAATGTGTTATCATTATATTCTAGAGTGATTGATGAGGCTGTCAAGTGCATATGTGAGTGGAGATCATCTATTCCCCATGTCATAATTAACTATTTCACGGCGTGAGCCGCGAGAGAAATAGGATAATGCTTGAAACACGTGGTATTGTGGTGACCTGGCTGTCAGATATTTTTCACATGTCCTGTTTTGTCTATCTTGTATATGATTTACGTGTTCTTTTGATTGATGTTTATCATTTGTTTTCCATATGTAATTCATAAATTTGGCGACGAAATATATGCTAGATTTAGAAAAAAAATGATATATTTAATTGGTAGCTCATGTTAAAATTATTCACAAGTAAAATGTTTACCTTTGGCATCATCTTACGTGATTACGTGACAATGTATCGTCGCGTTAGTTTTGAAGCTAAAGTTTGTCAGTTACTTGCGACAGGTCGGTAATTTTCTCCGAATACTCCGTCTTCCTCCACCAATAAAACTGACCGCCACGATACAGCTGAAATATTGTTGAAAGTGGCGTCAAACACCATCAAACAAACAAACAAACAAACATTTACATGTTGGAATGCCTTACTGAATAAACATACGTACAGACAGCTTTGTGTTAATGTACAATATCATGTTTTCGATGTATTCTTATACAGCTTATAATATCCACCTAACCAGGAAGTGCTAAAACAAACTTATACCTATAAGCCCTTCACAGTATCATTTATTTTGTATTAAATGGTGTGATGCATACCATTTTAATACCAAGTTAGCTTTTGGATGTAGGTCTATCCCTAAGGTAATGTTGATGAATTTTCAAAAGCGATATGTTGGATAGCCGAACATAAATATGGTATTGCCCGTATTTTACATTTATTGGATGATTTCTTGACAATTGATGCACCTGATGTAGATGGAAATGGCACTATGGCTCTACTTACCATGATGTTTAACAAGTGAAATGTGTCATTAGCTAAACATAAGACTATGGGTCCTTTAAAAATGATATAATATCTAGGAATTATATTAGACTCTAACAAAATGGAGGCTAGATTGCCGGAAGAAAAAGTTAATCGCATTTCTAAATTATTAGATACTTTTATGGTCAAGAAATATTGTATAAAGAGAGAACTGTTACAATTGTTGGGTCACATTAACATTGCTACTAGAGTGATTATACCAGGCAGAACTTTTGTTTCTTATCTGTTAACCTTAGCAACATCTGCAAAAGAGTTAGAACATTGAGTACATATAAATTCTGACTGTACGGAAGATTTGCGAATGTGGTTTTAGATCAGTGGAATTGTGTGTCGCTCTTTCACGAAACAACTATTACTGTGGCATCAGATATGGAATTATACACGGATGCATCGTCTACGATGGGATTTGGTGGTTTCTTTCGAAGGAGCTGGTTCTGTGATAAATGGCCCTCAGATGTACCTAACGAGGGGGATGAAAAACTATCCATGGCATTTAGAGAACTATACCCATTTGTTATTGCAGCTATTCTCTGGGGGAAATATTGGTCTAAAAAACGCATCAAGTTTTACTGTGATAATTTATGCACAGTTTAAATAATTCGAAAAGGTAGATCAAAGGTAAATTATATTAATAAGCTAATGAGACGGTTAACATGGCGCTCTGTCAAATATAATTTTTGTATATATGCTGAATATTTGCCTGGAAAAAGTAATGTTATCGCTAACGCTCTGTCTCGTTTTCAGAATGCAACATTTCAGGAGACTAGTGTCACATGCCGACAAGCAACCTCTACAGTGCCCGCCTATATCCAAGGTGATGTGGAAATTCGAGGAAGAATTCGCACCTTGATGGAGCAATCCGTTACTCAGTCTACGAAACAGGTTTATGACTGCGCCTTTGATACTTATCGTAAATGCATGTTACTGTGCAATATTACGTGGAAATCTACATTGCCACCTATATCCGAATATTTGTTAATGAAGATTAGTATTTACTGTCACCAGTCTCTTTATTTATCGTATTCAACTACGGGTATTAAGTTGTATTTATGTGGAATTCACTATAACTATTTGATTGCTGGAGTTGCGAACCCATTTGAAGGACAAGGAAACAATTTGTTGCAACTTCAAATGTTACTAAAAGGCATTAAGCCTAATACGACATCTACGTCGCGCACTAGACTACCTATAGACAGTATCATCAACGATGCTGGAAAATTTCTACCATGTGGATATTTCAGCTCTATGCACACAGGTCTTATTCTCACAGGCTTCATCAACTATCGTTGGGGCGGTATTCTTACTGTAACATGGAGATTCTCACAGATGGATTCTTCAATTCTGTGAGAATAGGACTTTGAACGGCTGAGCCAGTAAGTAGTAGGAATGTTAAGTGGGAATATTATAGTTATTGATAATGCTTTTTACTTTTATACACAGCATGTAGTCTTGTAGTGAAGTTTACTTGGAAATAATTATCCTTTAAAAAATAAAATAAATGTGTGTCGCTTTATCTCAACAATATTAGACCTTTATATCAAAACACTGATTGACTCGTTGAAAGTCACTATGTATCACTATGTGGACATTGCAGGTTATCTGAGCCATGCTTATCAATACTTCTATTAGACTCGGTCTTGAAGTCATGCATCATTTTGTGATCCATCGTCCATCTACATGAAGTCATGCAACTTTTTGTGATCCCTCGTCCATTTACATGTACATGTATCTAGACAAGTCTATTTTGATAATTAAGAATCCTTTCTGAACACATGATTTATTCAGGATAAATTAGAGCTTAAATATTTAAGTGATGTTTATAAGAGTAAATAATGCATTTTGTAACAAAACTACATTATTTATTATAATTTATTAAACTCTCAAATTTCTATGTAGTTATTGACTTCCTTCTTTCTTACTGTGACACAGTTTAATGCATGTGTTTTTGCACACGTGCATCAATAATCACGTGATCATTATCGGATGGTGGCCAGCTCAGTTGTAAACAAAGACAAAATATTGAGACTAACCGCCACCATCCCCAACCACTCACCTTTTTATTGTATTATTTTGTATAAGGTAATTAATGTTGTCATGGTAATGCCGAGAACTGGCTAGCTGCAATTTTCTCTTAAATTATTTGGAATTTGCTTTTAGATTACATGGTATTTAGTTTATATGGCCATAATTATTTTCAATAATTTCTCCCAAATTAAAAATACAGCCAATACCTCAAAGGAACATCCAGCCAACTGTCCCTTACGGTGGAGGTTCAGTACTGGTTTGAGGGTGTATCTCTCATGACTGGAAGCTGGATTTAGTCACCATACAAGGCAACCTAACTGGTGATCAGTACATCAGAGACGTCTTGCAATCAGTTGTTATCCCCCATTTCGACATCCACCCACTAGCTACAAGGCCTGTGTATATGGAAGACAACGCCATGCCTCATCGTTTAAAATCAGTAGCCGCCTACCTCCAAAGCGAAGCCGTGACTGCTGTTCCTTGGCCAGCCATGAGCCCGGATTTGAATCCCATAGAGCATATTTTGGGACATATTAGGCCGTCGTATACAGGTTCGGGAACCTCCTGTGCAAAACTTTCGTCAGTTGGAAGCAGCATTGCATCGAGCATGGCAGCAGCTATCACAACAGGACATCCCACGTCTAACTGGAGGGATGAGACGCAAGGTTGAGACCGTTATCCAAGCACGTGGGGGTTCCACCTGATACTGAACCTTAAACAATAGATGTCGTCAAGTGATTCATAAGTGACGTTTTGAAAGTGAAATGACAATCTTATCGTGTTTTTTTAACTGTGAAGGTCAATACTTAAAGGCTAAGCGAATGGTGCTGCAGTGCAACAATGGTGTGGGTTCAAATCCCGTCGAGAGAAGAACAAAAATTTGACAGCACTATTATCTAATTCTAACACTGTTTGGTTAAATTTTCAGACGTATGTATATATATATATATATATATATATACAGTTCAGGGACATAAGTATTCGTCACCTATATATTTGTTTACATATATTTCATATAAAACCACATTTTAAAAAAAAAAATATTTTAATGCTATCTCTGGGCAGATATTTATGAAATTTATTCCAAGACACGCAGAATTCTTTGAATTTTATATGTTTATAAGGTTAACAACAAAATTACCGAACTCCGAACAACCTTACAAAGGGAAATTCAAAATTCATAATTATATAAACAGACAAAATCAGTCAACAACCGGAAAACTGTGAAAACCGCTCTCATTACGGTTCAAAGGTTCCTGTTGTCACTATAACAGTATTTAAATATAGGAACAAAATAGGTAAAATAGTTGTGAAAGCAGTACCATATGCGGTGACGTAAATGTCAAACATATTTTTACGTCATACATTGATAAAAAACATTTTTGACATTTTTCTAAACTTCTTTATCTATATGTATGTTCACTATCTGAAAATGCATCGCTAATAATCGTTTCTGCAGAGACGGAATATATTTCGACAAGATCTTGGTATCGGAATATAAACTTTTCAAGAGATCGAATAAGGCGAATCTTTTCATAGCCCTGGTCCAGTAGCCTGTTTCTCAGATGAAGATGACGTTTCAGGAAATCAGAATAATTGCTACTGGCCCTTGCATAGCGAATCAATTGCGAGATGTAAACACCATATGCAGGAGAAGCTGGTATATTGTTGCACATGTTTGGAAAATTTATGATTTTAAAATTGAAGTCGTCCTGTTTATCATAAATTTTAGTACTTAGTTGACCTCTGTCGTCAAGTTCGAGGTATAAGTCCAAAAATGATGCGGACGAAGCTGTATCTGTGGTCTCTTTAACTTCCAGCTCTGGAGGATATATCAATGGAAGAAATTCTGCAAATCTAGAATAATTGATAGATACAACGTCATCAATATACCTGTATGTGAAATTAAAGGCTCTAGCCTCATGAATCTTCTTATCTTTAACAAGCTTTTGAAGAAACTCCGACTCATATGAGTATACAAATAAATCGGCTAGAAGAGGGGCGCAATTCGTACCCATTGGTATGCCGACGACCTGCTGAAACAGTGTCCCTCCAAAGGAGACAAATATGTTATCGATGAGGAACTCCAGCATACTGATCACTTGTTCCTCGGAGTAGCATGTTTTACCTTTTTGAATTTTGTTTGAAAAATATGTGGAATTGTACCCTAACGCAACAAATTTTGAGCCATAGTTTCTATGACTGAAAGCTTTATGAATTGTTTCTTTTAAGCGGGTTTTTAATTTGTCATGCGGTAGGGTGGTATATAGAGTTGAAAAATCTAAAGTTTTGATGGAGGATACCTGAGAGAAAGATCTTGATTTCAGGTTATCCAAAAGATCTTTAGAGTTTTTCAAAATCCACATGTGATTTATGCCACTACGCGAGTAAACAGTTTCACAATATTTCTGTTGTCCCTCTTTTACTGCAGACAGAATCTTTGTCAGGTGAATAGACAATTCTTTCGTCGAACAAGTTGATGATCCCGCTATGTACCTTTCTTTGTATGGTGTCTTATGGAGTTTATCTGATAGTAATTTTTTTCTGCATGGTTTCTGTTTTCTGGCGATATAAACACAAATGTTGATTTTCCCGATTTTATTTTTGTTAAAATATACTAGTATAGCAAATTTGACGTCAGAAATAAAAATGTCTTTAAATCATAAGAAAATGAAGACAATCTAACGGTAAATCATGCTAAAATAAACAAACAACCTTTAAACATGTTTGCTTCTTCTGGTGCAAATTTTGAATGATAAAAATCCGCATAGAATTGACTTCACAATTATTTTTTTTGGAAAAATGTGGTTTTATATGAAATATATAGCGTAAAATCGAGGGTGACGGATATTTATGTCCATTGATTGTACATATATATATATATATATATATATATATGTATAGGGAGTGGATGTAGTCGAGTGGTCTAGGGCGCTGGACGTATGGCTAAGCGAATGGTGCTGCAGTGTAACAATGGTGTGGGTTCAAATCCCGTCGAGGGAAGAACAAAAATTTGACAGCTCTAAAATCTAATTCTAACACTGTTTGGTTTAATTTTCAGACGTATATATATATATATATATATATATATATATATATATTTTTTTTTTTAATTTGTCATTTCTTTAAAATGTACCATTGCATATGTTTAAGTTCTGTTATTTGTTTTTCTTCTTCTTCTTCTTCTTCTACTTCTTCTTCTTCTTCTTTGCATTTTTATTTATAGAAGTTATGTATTTATATATCAAAACCATATTATGGTAACACATGGACACTCTACTGTGCATATTAAGATTAGAGGTCCGGAACATACAAATAAGAAAACATGTATTGATATGGACACCAACACATTAAACAAAGGAAAAAGAGATGAAATAATAAAGACATTTTATTGAAAATAGAAAGTTAAAAGGGGATAATTTCGCTCCACTCAGACACATTATCCTGATTCCGAGCCAACCAGTATTTGCTCCTATCCCTGTAGAACTGCGTGCTTAGCGGAGATGTAGCAAATACCAATTGTATAGACTTTGTTTTGATCTGACCGGGACTCGAACCCACGATCTAACGTACTTGGGGCGAACACGCTAGCTAGCCATTCCACAACCGATGCAGTTGGATGTAATTGAACATGAGAGACTATCCAAATGTACACTTAGACACAAACTAAGTAAAGGAACAGCCCTTTTATTTCTGTTCTACATTTCACAGGCACAATATGGTCTTCAATATGATGAATTTAACTCATAACCTAAAATATGTGTGAAACAGGCCCTATTCTGCAGGTCAGCGGTACTTTTCATTTCTGTCGTAACATTTGACAGAATGTTATGCAAACCTCTTCGATATTTTCACATCTTCAGCTGTCATCAAAAGTTCACACAGGTCTATACAATGGATTCATTTTATGTTTACCCTTTTATTGAGGAAGTATAATTGTAATGGTATATAAAAGAGCTTCTTTTTATTTCATATATATAACTGCTGTTTTGTTTTGCAAGATTAATGTCCATAGTTTTCAAGACTATTGACTACCGCTGAACTATTTACTGGCAATTTAAACAACTTTCGCAGAATTTTTAATTGGACGTTGCTTATTGGATAAACTACGGTAATTGCTATGCGTGATCCTCTGGCGTTTTCGTCGCTATTGAGAAACTCGGATTTTTTTTTTTTATTTGATTTTTTTTTTAAATAAATCAAAATTTTGGAAATTTTGGAAATTTTCAAAAATTTCAGTTTTCATAAAATTTCATAAAATTTCAAAATAAAAAAAAAAAATTCAAAATTATAAAATTAAAAAAAAAAATAATTTTAGAGTTCAAAATTCTAAAATTTCAAAAAAATTTAAAATTTTCATAAAACTTGTAGTCACCATGTACATTTATGTTGAAGTCTACTTTCTCAAAAGAATCAGACTCTTATGAATCACTGGGGAAATAGCATAACAATATCCACGAGACAATATTCGGATTTATAATGCAAATACTGGCAAAAGATGCGTGATTTTATTGGTCTTTATCATTTTGAGGTGATCATTCAACTATGAATCTAATGTTTTTCGGTATAATAAAATATTTATAGACTGTGTATTCGGGAATAGTAAGTTTGCTGTCCCCTCGACCCTCGGAGACAACACACTTGCTATTCCCTCATACCCAGTCAATAAGTATATAATATTATTTGTCAAAAAGGAAAGGTTTAGAGACATGAAAGGCTAAAATTTGTTAAAAATCAAACAGGAGCTTATTCTGTTTGAAAAAAATATTAAATTTTCATTGTGTGTACAGAAGGACAATGTCCGCAATGGCAATGGCACATCATATCATAATACAACCACATACAAATGATGTGATTTCATTAAAAAACATGGGTTCCCATATTTCTCATAAAAAATCATGGATTCCCATTATTATTTTATCAACATGAATTCCTAAATTTCACACGGTCTGTGTTTTAATTTTCCAAAATACAATCAAACTTATATTTAACGATCACCATTTGGGACAAAGGTGACGACTGGTAAGGCAGTATGCAAAATATTCCTACAAAATGAATGTCTGAATATTATTTACAGTAAGTATAGAGTGATTTACCTTGAGGATACCTGTGTTAGTTACCTTGAAGATATCTGTGAGGGTGTATCTCTGTAAATAAGCTTAGAGTTAGTTACCTTGAGGATATCTGTGAGGACATATCTCTGTAAATAAGCTTAGAGTTAGCTACCTTGAGGATATCTGTGAGGACGTATCTCTGTAAATAAGCTCAGAGTTAGTTACCTTGAGGACATCTGTGAGGACGTATCTCTATAAATAAGCTTAGAGTTAGTTACCTTGAGGACATCTGTGAGGACGTATCTCTGTAAATAAGCTTAGAGTGAGTTACCTTGAGGACATCTGTGAGGACGTATCTCTGTAAATAAGCTTAGAGTTAGTTACATTGAGGACATCTGTGAGGACGTATCTCTATGATTAAGCTTAGAGTTAGTTACCTTGAGGATATATGTGAGGACGTATCTCTGTAAATAAACTTAGAGTGAGTTACCTTGATGATATATGTGAGGACGTATATCTGTAAATAAGCTTAGAGTTAGTTACCTCGAGGACATCTGTGAGGACGTATCTCTGTAAATAAGCTTAGAGTTAGCTACCTTGAGGATATCTGTGAGGACATATCTCTGTAAATAAGCTTAGAGTTAGCTACCTTGAGGATATCTGTGAGGACGTATCTCTGTAAATAAGCTCAGAGTTAGTTACCTTGAGGACATCTGTGAGCACGTATCTCTATAAATAAGCTTAGAGTTAGTTACCTTGAGGACATCTGTGAGGACGTATCTCTGTAAATAAGCTTAGAGTGAGTTACCTTGAGGACATCTGTGAGGATGTATCTCTGTAAATAAGCTTAGAGTTAGTTACATTGAGGACATCTGTGAGGACGTATCTCTATGATTAAGCTTAGAGTTAGTTACCTTGAGGATATATGTGAGGACGTATCTCTGTAAATAAACTTAGAGTGAGTTACCTTGATGATATATGTGAGGACGTATATCTGTAAATAAGCTTAGAGTTAGTTACCTCGAGGACATCTGTGAGGACGTATCTCTGTAAATAAGCTTAGAGTTAGTTACATTGAGGATATCTGTGAGGACGTATTTCTGTAAATAAACTTAGAGTGAGTTACCTTGATGATGTCTGTGAGGACGTATCTCTGTAAATAAGCTCAGAGTTAGTTACCTTGAGGACATCTGTGAGGACGTATCTCTATAAATAAGCTTAGAGTTAGTTACCTTGAGGACATCTGTGAGGACGTATCTCTGTAAATAAACTTAGAGTGAGTTACCTTGAGGACATCTGTGAGGACGTATCTCAGTAAATAAGCTTAGAGTTAGTTACCTTGAGGACATCTGTGAGGACGTATCTCTATGATTAAGCTTAGAGTTAGCTACCTTGAGAATATCTGTGAGGACGTATATTTGTAAATAAACTTAGAGTGAGTTACCTTGAGGATATGTGAGGACGTATCTCTGTAAATAAGCTTAGTGAGTTACCTTGAGGATATCTGTGAGGATGTATCTCTGTAAATAAGCTTAGAGTGAGCTACGTTGAGGATATATGTGAGGACGTATCTCTGTAAATAAGCTTAGCGTTAGTTACCTTGAGGATATCTGTGAGGATGTATCTCTAAATAAGCTTTGAGTTAGTTACCTTGAGGATATCTGTGAGGACGTATCTCTGTAAATAAGCTTAAAGTGAGTTACCTTGAGGATATCTGTGAGGACGTATCTCTGTAAATAAGTTTAGAGTGAGTTACCTTGAGGATATGTGTGAGGATGTATCTCTGTAAATCAGACTGATGAATACGGATTGATCCTCCCCCTATTTCATACCCATTCAACACTAGATCATAATGTTGACTTCTGACCTGCAATTTTCGCAAAAGAAAATAAGGGTAATAACAAAATTACCGAACACCGAGCAATATTTAAAAGGGAAAGGCAAAAAGTCAACAAACAGACAAAATCAGTCAACAACCGGAAAACTGGGAAAACCGCAATGGTCCTGACTTGGTACAGGCATTTCCAAAGAAATGGTGGTCCGAATCAGATTGATGGCACCAAACCTCCCGCTTCCATAACGGTTAAAAGGTTCCGGTTGTCACTATTACAGCATTTTTAACAATACTGGGACAATTTAGGTATAATAGTAGTCAATGCAGTACTTTATGAAAATCCATTGTTTATTATCGTCTCTGCAGAACGGTTTAACTAAACGGTCATCTTCTTACACAGGACTGACCAATAACTTTAATTAACGGTTATTTGGACTCACCAAAATGATATTGCCAGTATAAATGAATCGACTCCAATACCGAAAATTAAAGGTAAGTTTTACTTCCAACTTCAAATGTGTTGCGACGTTAGCGAAAACAACATAAACATCAGTTTTGAAGGTCTCGACAAACATTAGCACTAGTATCACAGCTCGTTCTATCGGACTCGCTACGATACTAGTGATACTGTCTGTATCAGCCTGAAAACTGCAGTTATTCTATTTACAGTCAAACCTGTATTCATAGGTCACCTTTGGGACAAATCAAAAATGGTCTTTTAAGACAGGTGACTGCTTAATAAAGGTGACCTCATAGCCATGTTTGGCTGTATATGGCCAAGGTGAATCTGACATAGCAGTCATAAGATAGTACACTAAATAGTACGTGGTAACATGTAATAATCTTACCCACCATCTAAATTTACTTATTGAAAAAGCAGTTCTGAAGATGTTTAAAATGTTTTCAAAGATGCCAATTGCACCTTTTCCTGTGAATTTGTTTACTGATACATTATATCTGTGTCACAAACAAAAAGGACCATGGCTATGCTTCGTTTGTCGTAATCGCAATACAGTCTTTCCCTCATTCATGACTTATGACCAGGTATTTGGTAAAAGTAACATGACAGATGCCACTACTGGAACAGGAATTGCTTATCCTTCAGAAGAACCTGCGATTAACCCCGTCTTTTTAGTGGGGTTCATGTTGCTTAATCTTTAGATGTTTGTAGAGTGTTTTGTTAACATTGTTTTTCCTTTTGTCCTTTTTTTTCTTGGCCATTGTTTTTGCCTGTCCTTCAATTTATAATTTCTGATTACCCCTTTGGTATTTCCAAGCTTCTTTTAGCTTTAAGTGTAAGTGATACAACACTGCACAACAACAGTCAATGGGTAGACATATAGGTTCTAACACCAGAAGAGGTGCAAGATAGTAAAATCTGTGACACCCGAGGGTAAGATTTAAATCATATTGTATCGCCCCTTTCTATTATGTACAAATATGCTATGCGAATAAATTTGTGCTTTATTCGTACTAGAGGAATAAACTTTTCAGCCTACGAATAAACTTTTCCGCCTACGAATAAACTTTCCTGGTACCCTGTAGCTATGTACAGTGGAGGGCACAGACAAGTATGAAACTGGTACTAATGTAACGCGGACCACGAAGAAGACACCTTTGACAACATTTATGAAAGGCGAGGAATGACGCTTGTTTCTGTCTTTTTTGTTTAAATCTTACAAGTTTTCTGACTTTTTTGACATTGCAGGATAAGCACAGTATAGGTACATTGTTTTTAAATATAAAATTCATTTGTACTTGCTACGAAACAGGCCTGAAAAGGTCGCCAAAGGCTTGCTATTCTGCTTTTTTCTAAAGCTCGTACACATAGATTTTATATTTACCGACAATGTACGTATATTGTATATATATAAATATTTATCACTGTTGTGGTAGCATTTATATTTATCATGAAATACATTTAAAATACTGCCAATTTACTTCAACAATGGAAAACAATTTTGCGGAAAATTCGTGTGTAGCTTGTCTTACCCAGGAAGCTGGTTAAGATAGAAAAATCTTTTTCACATAAATTAACAAACTACTTTATCCAAGGGGTGAGAAATGTCACTCCTCTCTGACATATTATCCTGCTTCCAAGATAACCAATCTTTGCTCTTTCTCCTTAATTCTTCTGTGCTTAGCCGTGAAGCAACAAATATACTAATTTCATAGACCCGACAGAGGCCCGAACCCATGATCTACCACGTTCGAAGTGGGCACACCATCTCCTCTATAAAATATGACAGTGATTTTATTTTTTCATAGAGAATAGCCGTTTTTAGGTAACACAGACAATATATGTTTTGTCTTTTTGATTATTTTGGTTACTGTTGTAGTGTAGTGATGTTAATTTGTCTTAATAGTTGGAGACTTTGAACTTTTTGACTTTGAGAGTGTACTTGTGCTCATCCTTATTATCAGATATAAATATCATGTTTGATACTATATGTATGCACAGGTAGGTGATCACTAGTTCTCTCTAACAAAAAAAAAACAAAAAAAACGTTCACTTTAGTTCTCAACGTTCCCTATTTTTTTCAATTTTTTAGTTTAAATGCTTTCACCATTATTATTGCATACCTTCTCTGGGTGGCTTTTAATTAGGTCAACATCGTCCGGATGAGGAGCAGTAAATGGATGGTGGGCTGATTCTAATCCTTCTACAATAAGAAAATTAATATATACATTGATGGTTTCTATAGTATAACTACTTTTGCATTCAAAATATCAAAAATAATTCAGATTTCATTGGAAAACGGTGACTTTATAAGAGGAGGAGTAGGGTAAGACTTAGGGTTACAGCGTTTAATGCCACTTTTAACAATATTTCAGGTATATCGTGGCAGTCAGTTTTATTGGTGGAGGAAACCGAAGTATTCAGAGAAAACCACCAACCTGCCGCTAGTAACTGACAACCTTTATCACATAATGTTGTATCAAGTACACCTCGCCATGAACAGGGTTCAAACTCCCAATTTTAGTGGCGATAGCATCCGACAACAATGGACCCATTTAATAACTGAGTGAGTGATTGTTGCCTAAAGCCAATTCAGAAATTTTTCATCTATATCTTGGTGATAACAAGTCAATTGTCAAAGAGATGATGATGATGAGGTCTGCTTTGTACTAGACCAAAACGCTTAGTTGGATTTTTATAGTGCTAGCTCACAGAAACAACAGTCGGTGGGTAGACATGTCGCCCCGCTCGGACATGTTATCCTGATTGCTCTTTTTCCTTAATGATGCGAGCTTGGCAGAGAAGCAACAAATACCAATTTTATAATCTTTGGTTTGACCCGATCAGGGATCAAGCTCACGATTTACCGCACTCGAGGCGAGCACGCTAAGCCATTACACCACCGATGTAGCTATACAATAATTGATGACTTTTATAGTATAACTACTCTTGCATTTAAAATATCGAAAATAATTTATATTTCATTGGAAAAAGGTGACCTTATCAGAGGAGAGGTACAGTATAAACATTCAGCTTAATTTATCCTACAAAACTCAAATATTTGACCTTGACAATGAGGAGGTTTGACTTATGTTTAAATACTACCATTATGCATACCTCCTTCTTCTTTAGGAAGAAACAACGGAAAGTATGTGACCCACAAAAAAATGAATTTATTCTCATCTCTCAACTGTACACCTAAATTTGGAAATACAAATGAAGTTGTAAATACAGTCAAACCTGTATATAAAGATCACTCATTGGAACATGAAAATGTGCCCTTTATGAGTAGTTGCCCTTTATATACAGGTTAAAATTATATGCACTATTTATTAATGGGAAAAATGTGACTGCCCTTTATAGAGTGATTTGTTGTATACAGGTGTCCTTTAATGCAGGTATGACTGTACACCGAGTGGAATATGTCTTTTTCTATGATTTCCTGAAAATGTACATGTTAAATAATGGATCATTAGTTCACCTATCATAGGAAGAAGTAAGAACTTTGATGTTTCACTAAATATATGTTTAATATGGAAATTAGATGTATTCTATCCATCCACAGTAAGTTTATCCTTTTCGAGCATGAACTTGATGGTTTGGCTTGGTTTGGCTTATGGTGTTTAACGCCACTTTCAACAATATTTCAGTAATATCGTGGAGGTCAGTTTTATTGGTGGATGAAACGGAGAAAACCACCAACCTGTCGCAAGTCATTGACAAACTTTATCAGATAATGTTGTATCAAGTACACCTCGCCAGGGCTTTCATGTTTTATTTAAGATAAAAAAAAATATGTACATTTAAGAATAAAATACAAATTATACCTTTAGATTCTAACACATCAGCAACAATTGTTCTTAATTTTCCCAATGAAGTATGCTGAAAAATAATTTGGAAAAAAAAATAAAAACCATATACATGTAATGCGATAATTCATCCATATAACATGGGCATCTTTGTCATCTGAATACTTTTTGTCCTGAAAGTTTTTAGCATAACATTTTACCATCCCAACTAGTAATCAGTTAACTACAAGCATTCATTGCCCTTCTTTTGTACACTACAGTACATGTTTATGTTGTCATTCACTTTTGTGATAGAATGTAGTCTTTTTGAGTGGAAGCAAATCTCTGTAGGTTTTCCATCGCTTGCTAAAAGTATAAATTGACATTGGAGATCCAGTTACCAAGCATGAGGTGTTGGGATCCCATTAACCAGTTTGACTCTGCCACTTTGTTGTGCCTCTTCCAAGCTAAGTGTACTAATACCAGCTCATTTTAATCTGATTGAGTTTTTATGAATCTAAGAAATCAATATTGAACAAGGCAGTAGGCAGAAGTGAAATACATATGCACATTATAAGTAGATGAAAGTCAATAGTTGTCAATATGAATTAGGGTTATGGTGTTTAACGCCACTTTCAACAATATTTCAGCTATATCATGGCGGTCAGTTTTATTGGTGGAGGTAACCAAGTTTCCAGATAAAACCATCAACTTGCTGCAAGTCACTGACAAACTTTATCACATAATGTTGTTTCCAGTACACCCTGTCTTGAGTGGGATTCAAAAACATACAAGATGAGTTCCAATCGACACAAACAAACTGTGAATAAAAATGCTGAGGTGAAAGTGATGCCGAGTCAATATGATTTTTAATAAAAACAATATCAGAATTAACAGAATATCATGTGGCAATATAATTATATATTTAAAACCATATTTAATCTTTGTATCACAAGGATGATTCCAGTTAGAAAATAAAATAACTGAAATCACTGAAAATCAGCTGAAATCATCTACACCCCCTCTGTACACCAGATGCCAATACGGTAAAATCTCATGCATTTATTTTTAACTGTGATGTAAGTTTCTGTTTCGTATCATCTTTCAGGTATTTTTTAAAGGGACATTTCCATTCATTTTTATCATTGACTCGGATGATCGGAAGTTCCTGCAATATAAAAATCTAATAAATTAATTCAATAACTTTTAAACATTTGAATTGAATACCCACACCATTCTAAAAATAAAATTTTGAAATTACTTCATCACTTAGTTGCACAAGTGTTAAAGGTCTCCATACAATAATTTCTTTAGAAATGAACTGCTTGCAGTCTAATTTCTTTGTTTGATCAACATTCTGACTATCCGGCAAACCTCATTAAGCTAGGGTATGGTTCTAAGTAATCTTTAATTCAAAATAGTATTATACATTGTACTTTCAAAACCTCAGAATAAAATTTCAAAATAACCCTTCAACGAGAACTGGATGTGGAGGTCCTTTTTAGCTAATAAAATGAATGTACTGGTCATCAAGAAATTGAATGGAAGAATGTCTCCTTAGGACATGGATGCCACCCGCTTCCACCTAAAGTAAACAGGTATTTTTTGGCAAGTTAAGGAGAAAAACTCTAAAATGGAAAAAAAGCGTTAAAGTCAGAAATCAAACTTTGCTTTCTTTTTATGGTTCCAGACCGGGTGTATAAATTTCAAATGACTTGCTTCAGGGAAATTATTGATCGGAAACAAAATGTGGGAGGAACATACGGACTGACGAACGTACAGACATCAGTAAAAGTTAATGCTCCAAAATGCCTAGCAGCTTGGGCATAATAAAACAAATGAATAGAGTAGGGCTATGGGTGTTAATTAACACTTTCAATTTTCCAGTCTTGGTTGTCAGTTTATTTTTGGAAGAGTTAACTCAGAGTGTCCATAGGAAACCTGCTGCTAGTCAGTGACAAACAGTTTATTGCCTGAAGTTGTTGTTAGTACACCATGGCAGGGGACTGATTTTGAACTGACAACATCTGGGGTGATAGCACTGAATGCAAAGGTAGTAAATTCTACAATACGGTTACAAAAAAGATGGTTCTTTAAATGAAAAAATAATACAAAATCTATACTTACACAAATGTTGATTCCGTCTAGATTTGCTATAACATCATTTATATCTTTGCTAGATAGGTATTTCTACAAGTAAAATTTACAACAGATTTTAAACAGATTGTTTCAACAATAACAACATTTTTAGGTTTGTTTATGGTGTTTAACACCACTTTCAACAATATTTCAGCTATATCGTGGCAGTCAGTTTTGTTGGTGGAGGATACCGGAGTAACTGGAGGAAAACCACCAACCTGTCGCAAGTTACTGACAAACTTCATCTCATAATGGTGTATCGAAGTACACCTCGCCAGAGCGGGATTCAAACTCACAATGTTAGTGGTGATAGGCACTAATTGCATAAGTAGTTGAAAATCCAACTGCCGTACAATCACGACAACGACTGCCCCTAACAACGCTTTCAAATATTTGCAATGTTCCAGTCAGTGAACATTGCATGATAGGACTTTATCATGTTATACAGCAATATCATTTTTCAGACCTCAGCATATTACAAAGAAACAATCAGCATTTTGTCTTTTTATTTGAGTTTTATAGGTTTGGTTTGGTTTATGGTGATTCAACAATATTTCAGCTACATCATCGCGTCAGTTTTATTGGTGGAGGAAAATTTGAATTTTTGTATTTTATGAGAAATAACTAAAATTTTGAATGTGATATAATTTACAATAGATCCTGTCTATTGTGAAACCTTTCTAAATCGAATCTGATTGTACAGATTTTAGTGTTCAAAATAAACAGGTGTTTGGATTATACAGGTTCAATTATCAAAGAATTCCTACTTTAGAACATTATTTAAAACTTGGTTTATACAGGATTCCAGATTATATAGGGTTCGGGTTAGGGGGTTATGGTATTTAACACCACTTTCAACAATATTTCAGTTATATTTTGGCGGTCGGTTTTATTGATGGAAGAAACTGGAGAAAACCAAAGACCTGTCGCAAGTCACTGATAAACCTTATCACCTTTCCTGAGTGCGTTTCAAACTCATAGCTTTAGTGGTGATAGGCACTGATTGCACAGGTAGTTGTAAATCCAACTACCATATGATCACGACCACGACGGCCCTTTGAGTTTTATATGATAGATTTCTATTTAACTTCAATTACTAAACATAATTAAAACGATATATCTAATTGCTCTCCCTTTTCTTGTATGTTTTAATTTTGTCAAAACATAATCTTGCGACATACGACATTCTGAGTAATACTAGCCAGAAAATATATTAAGTAGTTATTTCCATAGATCATTGATTCATGGCGATTTACCGATCATCAATCCTCAAAATCTGACATATTCATGTCATTTGGTAGAACCCCTCTGAATGAGAGGTGCGCAGGTCATCCTTGTTGTGTTGGGTAAAAATTCGAATCCACTATTGGTAATCGCATAGACGACGCAAACAGTTCTTACTTAACGGTAAATGTGACCGGGTCGCAGATGAATTTTAAGTGATGCTCACATACGGTGAATTGGAAATTGACAGCTTATGGGTTTATGGTGTTTAACGCCACATTCAACAATATTTCAGCTATATCATGGCGGTCAGTTTTATTAGTGGAGGAAACCGGAGTACCAGGATAAAACCAATCCATTATAACATAATGTTGTATCAAGTACACCTCACCATGAGTGGGATTCGAACTCACATATTTAGTGGTGATAGGCACTAATTGCATCCATTGGTCTAGTACAGTACAATTATTACAAATATCATCATCGAAATGTAACTTCTTCTCGGAATGATGTTGATGAGAAATTACTCACTTGGTGTAAACCAACTTCCCTCCTTCCCTCATATTGTTCTCACATAGATTTGGGGATATGAAATTGCTAAAGAACATTAGATTAATTTATATTTAGGATAAAAAGAAATATCCCCTCAAAAGTATCAGATATAAATATAATATCTATTATCCCTTGTGGTATCCTCAGAGTTATTACTTGTCCAGTATCATTCTTCAGTATGTCCTCATAGGAATGCATTCCACAGTTTGAAAAGCAATCTGAGACATTCATTAACTAAAAGAAAGTGAAAAAACATTATTGTTTCTATTATTTCGAATATAAAAATATATCCAAATAAAAGTGAGTGAGTGATTGTTGTCGAATGCCAAATGAAAATTGTTTCAGTTTTATCAGGGTGAGTGCAAGTTACATTTGATGAGATGATAATGACATGTTACTCCATTCGGACAAAATATCCTGATGATGATCCAACCAGTATCTACTCTTACTCCTGAATGCTCCGTGCTTGGCGAAGAAGCAACAGATACCAATTGTACAATCTTTTCTTTGACCCGATTGTGGATCGAACCCACAAACTATCAAACTTGAGGCAAGCACGCTAATCATTAAACCTCTGATGCGGTTCCTAATAAGATCAATTGTCGATCTATGTATCACAGCGATGATTCTTGTTAGAAAATAAAATAACGGAAAATCATTGAAAAATAGCTGTAACCATCTACATCGTCTTTCAAAAAGGTCATTTTTTAAATATTCCGACCATATCCTGCAACCTTTGGATTTTTTGTTCACACCAAAATAGCTGAAATCAGTTACATAACTGGAAAAAAAAGCATCCCATGTATCATTCAGTGTGCAGAGAAAGATGACATAGGAATCTATTCAACTTATACATTCAAAAATGAATATGAAAACTACTTGATATTGTGGAGTTATTGACCGTCATTGATCAAATTTTCTTTTCATAATCCAATTATCTTTGTTAAAGTTTGTCAGTTTCCTCCACCAATAAGACTGACTGCCACGATAAAGCTGAAATATTGTTGAAAGCGGCTTTAAACACTATCAAACCAAACCAAACTACTTGTTTTAGCAAATTTTTTTTTTATAGCTATTAGCTCATCATAATTAAAATACAGAAAAAAATACTAGTCATTTTTTGAGATAATGTTATAGTACACAATTATATTTGGAGGCTGTCGTGATCATGATCGTATGGTACTTGGATATACAACTGTGCAATCAGTGCCTATCACCACTAAAGTTGTGAGTTTGAATCCCGCTCAGGCGAAGTGTACTCAATACAACATTATGTGATAAAGTTGAGACATTATAGTTAGTATTGAAGTGAGTCCAAAGGAACAATCTGTGATGATGTATGCAGAGAATATAAAAACTGACTTTATATTGTTTTTATCGCACTCAGTAACGACATATGTATTTGACACCATACCGACCGACAATTTTCAGTATCGGAATCAGTTCATTGATACTGACAATATCACACTGTGGAACCAAAGGAAAAATGTCCATATTACTGATAAAAATAGCTATAATGTACGTCTTCCTTTGAAATTGAAGAAAGTAGCCTGTCTGATACAAGATGTTGTATCCCCACACTGTGGTGATAAAAGAATGGTGCGAGGTTGCATGAGATCTTCTCTGCCGAATTACTTTGCCATGACGTTATAGCATGTGGGGAAAAACACATCAATGTAAGCAACGTAAGCAAAGCGACTGCTTAATGTTCATTCATTCGTATTGTGTATGTATCACAAATTCATTTCCCAGGACACTATTTCAATATTTCCGGCAACTGTACTGTCCACATTTCTCAAAGCAAGCGTTGTTTGACGATTGTACAAATGTGTTAATTTTAATTCGACCCTTGTTATTTGCTTGAAATTTGTTTTTATTCAAATGTTAGAAAAACTTATTACATACATAGTATGTTGGTACAGTACAAGACTTTACATCAGGTCTTGCCTGTTGTGTGAACTAACTGCATCACAACTTGTCGCTATAGCGACTCGTAGTGATACTGGTTCACACAACAGACTCGACCTGATATAAAGTCTTGCGCCGACACACTATGTATGTAATGGGTATTGAGTGGTGGCTGTGAAACCTCTCTAATAAACACATCTTAACAATTGGTATTGCTACTATTTCTAATATGGGGAAAACAATTATGCATGCAAACTTGGAATTGTTTTAATCTATCGTACCTTCATATCATATCTGGTGTCTGGTTTATCTGTTCCATAATTTGTCATAGCCTCTGCATAACTGATTTCTGGAAAAGGAAGAGTTATTTCCCCTACAGGCCAGCTGTATTGTAGTAAATGTTCTATTAAATCTTGTATTTCTCTCTGTGTAGTAAATGACATCTCTAAATCTACCTGAAAAAATATTCGATATATAATTGTAGAGTTATCTCCCTTACAGGCCAGTTGAAGAGTTAGCTCCCCTACATGCGAGCTGATGAGTTATCTCCCCTTCAGGCCAGTTGTACTATGCTAAATATTCTATTATATCTTGTATTTCTCTCTGTGTAGTAAATGATATCTCTAAATCTACCTGAAATAATACTTAATATATAATTGTAGAATTATCTCCCCTACATTCCAATTGAAGAGTTATATCCCCTACATTCCAGTTGAAGCGCTATCTCTCCTACAGACCAGTTGTACTGTAGTAAATGTTCTATTAAATCTTGTATTTCTCTCTGTGTAGTAAATGACATCTCTAAATCTACCTGAAAAAAGATTCAATATGTAATTGTAGAGTTATCTCCCCTACAGGCCAGCTGTATTGTAGTAAATGTTCTATTAAGTCTTGTATTTCTTTCTGTGTAGTAAATGATATCTCTAAATCTACCTGAAATAATACTCAAAGGGATATTGTCTACCAGCTGCGTAATTTTTTCATACCCAAAATTTGTGTCGATTTCCGTACTGACCTTCATAAAATGAAGATTAAACACCGAATTATTGATGAATACGCTCCGAAACATTGTTTTTTCGACTAAAAAAGCTGACCATCGTTACCGTAAGCTAATTAATTATGCACTGACCTGGGCGAGGCCAACTCTATTTATTTATCTATTTTTATGTCAGTAGCCCGGATGCTGCAGCATGGATATTAAGGTAAGATTCTATAAAAGTTGAGGAAAAAAGCTATTTGCGAACCGATTGTATCTAAAAGACGTAGAATAAATAATTTCTGTGTCAGGAATAGATTTTCTTTGATGAAAACAACATGCCTTAACAGATTCAGCCGATATTTCCACGATAACCATTGAAAACATGCCAGGTGGCACCCCATGGGGACAAGCTCAACTCCGTATTTTCGATCGGAAATTGTTGCCGGCGTTAAAAATAATTAAATTAGTTTTTTTCTTCTTGTAAGCTATGAAGTTGTTCCCCGAGATTTTGATACACGTGTTAAATTAATTTACTTTAGCCAATTTTACAGACAATATGAAAACAGAGACATACATGTAGAACACAGTGAAATACATGTCTGATGAAAACGAATGACGTAGCCAGTGTTGTTTTATTTGTTTTAAAATTGACTGGAATGTTTCAGAGAAATTTGGGCTGGACTAGAAACAAAAGAGACCTTACTTCTAGTTCCACAAGAGTAGAAATGTTTTTTTCAGACGCCACAGAAATCATATTTCCTTATTTACCGGCGAAGTGCCAATCTAATTAAAACAAGGTGAACTGTGATCTAATGCTCACTTATGACACCCCTGCCACTTCCCATGATATGGGGTACCTATATGAAGCTTGTGACCAAATACCAGATTTCTGCCATCAATAGTTGTTGAGGAAAATGTGCATATATGTTCAATGTGGATAAAAATCAACGAAGTCGGCAAGCAGGAAGTAGGAATCTGATGGTTCCAAAAACGCTTCCCACGATATGGCATACCTATGTGAAGCTTGTAACCAGATATCAGATTTCTGCAATCAATAGTTGCTGAGAAAAATGTGACGAAAAATATTTTGGAAGGACAGATGGACAGAGGTAAAACAGTATACCCCCTCCCCTCTTCGGGGAGCGGGGGTATAATTAGATCTAAAATAGGGAACAAGTGCGTAGATCTAATTTTAATTAGATTGGCGAAGTGCTGGCATAATTTTTTTTCTTCAACATTTTGTATATGATTATACTGTGAAAATGGCAAGTATACCATTGAACTGTGAAAATGTCAAGTCGGAATATATTTTTTTCTCCTGTCCAGCCAAATTTTTTTTCTGCAAGATTCAAAAAACAAAATAATTTTTTAGGAAAAAAACCATATGCAAATTAAAATTGAATAGCTTGAGGGGTAAATTGATAACAAAAATTGCAAGACCAAAATGGTTCTCCCATATACCAACAAAAAACCGAAATAAAACTGTGGTCATAAGAAAGTCCCACGAGAAATCTTTTCTTCCAAAATAAGACTTTTTTTTATTTCTCTAAACTGAATTTGTGCAAACTATTTCACTTATAATCTTATTTCTTTTTTAAATAGAGCTCATTTTTCTAGATGAATGCATAACCATCTGTCTTTACTCTGTTTTTATTAAATCTCTTGTCTTTATTACAGGACTTTGATCGGATTGTCCTTGATGAGACAGTGTTGGGGGTTGCTAGAATGTTTCGAGAGGAACTTGTAGTAATGCCCCATGACGAGGATTACAACAGATCCAATAGGTATGCAGCCTACCGCCAGTATGCCATTTGGGCACATGGACGACTTGGAGCTGGGGTCAGACGTGTGATCCCAAGCTGTTGTACTAGGAAAATTAAGGACAAATATCCTGATCTATATGGACAAAACAAGGGTTTCATTCCTAGACGATTTAATTAATACTTGTTCATGAAATATTTTTTCTTCAACATTTTGTATATGATTATACTGTGAAAATGGCAAGTATACCATTGAACTGTGAAAATGTCAAGTCGGAATATATTTTTTTCTCCTGTCCAGCCAAATTTTTTTTCTGCAAGATTCAAAAAACAAAATAATTTTTTAGGAAAAAAAACATATGCAAATTGAAATTGAATAGCTTGAGGGGTAAATTGATAACAAAAATTGCAAGACCAAAATGGTTCTCCCATATACCAACAAAAAACCGAAATAAAACTGTGGTCATAAGAAAGTCCCACGAGAAATCTTTTCTTCCAAAATAAGACTTTTTTTTATTTCTCTAAACTGAATTTGTGCAAACTATTTCACTTATAATCTTATTTCTTTTTTAAATAGAGCTCATTTTTCTAGATGAATGCATAACCATCTGTCTTTACTCTGTTTTTATTAAATCTCTTGTCTTTATTACAGGACTTTGATCGGATTGTCCTTGATGAGACAGTGTTGGGGGTTGCTAGAATGTTTCGAGAGGAACTTGTAGTAATGCCCCATGACGAAGATTACAACAGATCCAATAGGTATGCAGCCTACCGCCAGTATGCCATTTGGGCACATGGACGACTTGGAGCTGGGGTCAGACGTGTGATCCCAAGCTGTTGTACTAGGAAAATTAAGGACAAATATCCTGATCTATATGGACAAAACAAGGGTTTCATTCCTAGACGATTTAATTAATACTTGTTCATGAAATATTTTTTCTTCAACATTTTGTATATGATTATACTGTGAAAATGGCAAGTATACTATTAAACTGTGAAAATGTCAAGTCGGGATATATTTTTTTCTCCTGTCTATCCAAATTTTTTTTCTTCAAGATTCAAAATCAAAATAATTTTTTAGGAAAAAAACCATATGCAAATTAAAATTGAATAGCTTGAGGGGTAAATTGATAACAAAAATTGCAAGACCAAAATGGTTCTCCCATATACCAACAAAAAACCGAAATAAAACTGTGGTCATAAGAAAGTCCCACGAGAAATCTTTTCTTCCAAAATAAGACTTTTTTTTATTTCTCTAAACTGAATTTGTGCAAACTATTTCACTTATAATCTTATTTCTTTTTTAAATAGAGCTCATTTTTCTAGATGAATGCATAACCATCTGTCTTTACTCTGTTTTTATTAAATCTCTTGTCTTTATTACAGGACTTTGATCGGATTGTCCTTGATGAGACAGTGTTGGGGGTTGCTAGAATGTTTCGAGAGGAACTTGTAGTAATGCCCCATGACGAGGATTACAACAGATCCAATAGGTATGCAGCCTACCGCCAGTATACCATTTGGGCACATGGACGACTTGGAGCTGGGGTCAGACGTGTGATCCCAAGCTGTTGTACTTGGAAAATTAAGGACAAGTATCCTGATCTATATGGACAAAACAAGGGTTTCATTCCTAGACGATTTAATTAATACTTGTTCATGAAATATTTTTTCTTCAACATTTTGTATATGATTATACTGTGAAAATGGCAAGTATACTATTAAACTGTGAAAATGTCAAGTCGGAATATATTTTTTTCTCCTGTCCATCCAAATTTTTTTTCTTCAAGATTCAAAATCAAAATAATTTTTTAGGAAAAAAAACATATGCAAATTAAAATTGAATAGCTTGAGGGGTAAATTGATAACAAAAATTGCAAGACCAAAATGGTTCTCCCATATACCAACAAAAAACCGAAATAAAACTGTGGTCATAAGAAAGTCCCACGAGAAATCTTTTCTTCCAAAATAAGACTTTTTTTTATTTCTCTAAACTGAATTTGTGCAAACTATTTCACTTATAATCTTATTTCTTTCTTAAATAGAGCTCATTTTTCTAGATGAATGCATAACCATCTGTCTTTACTCTGTTTTTATTAAATCTCCTGTCTTTATTACAGGACTTTGATCGGATTGTCCTTGATGAGACAGTGTTGGGGGTTGCTAGAATGTTTCGAGAGGAACTTGTAGTAATGCCCCATGACGAGGATTACAACAGATCCAATAGGTATGCAGCCTACCGCCAGTATACCATTTGGGCACATGGACGACTTGGAGCTGGGGTCAGACGTGTGATCCCAAGCTGTTGTACTTGGAAAATTAAGGACAAGTATCCTGATCTATATGGACAATACAAGGGTTTCATTCCTAGACGATTTAATTAAAACTTGTTCATGAAATATTTTGTATTTGATCCCATATACCCTAATGATAAAGTTTGCCACTTGCTTCTCTATGGCCGGTGGTTGTCCGGGTACTCTGGCTTCCTCCACCACTAAAACTGGTCGCCATGATATAGCTGAAATATTGCTGAAAGTGGCGTTAAAACACCAAAAATAAAAAATAAATCAACCCTAATGAGTTGTTAATTTCACAAGTTGGTCAGTTGTAATTGTAAATTTAATCTTTTATATAATTCAAAACCAAACTTGGCAGAGATGTTTTCTATGAGGTCCTACACAAGAGTTGTTACTTTTGTGTAGATTCGTCAAAAAACATGGCCACCATGTGACTTTGAAAATTCTGATTGATCGATTTTCAAGAAACTTCTTCTCAAGAACCGCTGAAGAGATTGAATTGAAATCTGGTATATATGTTCTTATGAATGACTTTAACATGTGTTGTTACTGTTTGCGCCATCTGAAAATTCAAAATGGCCACCAGCAGAGGTCAAAGTTTGCATTGGAACCCTATGGGAAACAACATTTTCATCTTCTCGAGAACAGCCGAACAGAATTTAACCAAACTTGGCAGAGATGTTTCTTGTGAGGTCCTAAAAAGTTGTCCTGGTTTGTACTAACTAGACCAAAACACTGAGTGCTATCATTATTGTGCATTGGACAATTTGTAATGCCCATTATCCTGACTTGGGTACTTTTCCGCTCTAAATGTGCAGAACTTCTGTTAGACCAGGAAAAACAAAGAGTGACAATCTAAATTTATTGTATGCGACAATATAGTCAATTGTTTTGTCTTGGTCTTCAAATCTAGATTTCTGAGATGCTACAATATTATCCCGAGTTGGAGGTTGTAGATTTGCTGCAAGATGGACCGAGATTCTTCTGGGATCATCTACTTCCAACTGCACACGTTAATTCATTCCTTCATTATCTTGCAGTTTCATACAAATGATGACCCTAAATATTATTGGAACATAGGAATATGATTTGTCAGCTTTAACAGGCTGCACAGACCATCTAGCTGTCTTTGTGTTGTAACTTCTCTGCCACCTGAAGTAGAAAAATACATACAATTTAATTCACAAGAATAAAACAATAGAATTGAGATTATGATCTATGGAGCCCTAACTTTCAATTCAAGATGAATATCTCGAATGTATAGTGAATGAGCAACTAAACACATCATTACAAGTCCACTTTATGAAGAATTTGAGTGATTTGTAGACAGATTTTAGGTTGTGGTCATCCCTCAAGAAGCTCTATGGCAGGCATCACGAGCTGGTCATTGGTTACAGGGTGTCCGTTACCCAAATCAGAACTGATCTTCATTTGTTGTTGATGTCTTTCCCTTCATCGGATGGGACTTCTACCAGACTTGACCATGGACAACACAGCGGGTTTGCGACTTTCGATTGACCCTTCTGAAGCCTATGATCAAATATCAGATTGCTGCCATAAATAATTACTGAGAAAAATGTTGTGAACATCTTGGGACGAACGGACGAACAGAGGTAAAACAGTATACCCCCCCCCCCCTTCCAGGGGAACGCGGGTATAATAAAGCTCCTATGACATATGATCATGCATGGTTCTGTTATTAGAACAAAATTTCAAGTATGTATGTTACAACTTAAACATATGAAATTAACATGACAAACCTTAGGGTGAAGTTGAGGCTAGGTTCAAAATCTTCATCGTCAGAATCATCACCAACATCACTGCCCTCTTCAGTTATATCTATTGTTTATTACAGTGTATGTGTATAATATCGAAACAAATTTTGCTATATGGTTCTGATGTGCAGCTGTATAGCGAAAAAGCTTTTCAAAATAATATTAAATCTATATACATGTATCCAGCACACATCTACACAACCCAATATAAAGAGACAACATTACATCAAAGTTCCAGGAAAAAAATTTGTGCGCCAGACGTGCGTCAATTCTGACCCAGTTTGGTTTCATTCACGTAAGTAGCTAAGGACATTTCAGCTTGTGGATTGATGAAAATGTAGATGTATGGTATTTAAAAATTCACAGGCATTATTTCCCCCTTTGAAAATTATTTTTTTTAGATTGAAAAGTCTTGCCTCTGTTGTAGTAATGAATGTAAAGAATTAGATACTTGTGACATTAAAATATTCAAATACAATACAATGGTCCTGTTCTCACACGACATTACACATATATTTCACTTCTATTTCAAATTATCAAGAGACGATGGGTAGCGAAAAAGTATAATATAAGTTTGGGTCCATAAAACTAGCTTAACTACCAAGCACCAAGTGCCTGTGCCAAACCAGGACAGTGAGCAGTCATGTATATGTATGTTATGGTTATCAATTACATGGTATTTAGTTTATATGGCCATAATTATTTTCAATAATTTCTCCCAAATTAAAAATACAGCCAATACCCCAAAGGAACATCCAGCCAACTGTCCCTTACGGTGGAGGCTCAGTAATGGTTTGAGAGTGCATCTCTCATGACTGGACGCTGGATTTAGTCACCATACAAGGCAACCTAACTGGTGATCAATACATCAGAGACGTCTTGCAATCAGTTGTTATCACCCATTTCGACATCCACCCACTAGCTACAAGGCCTGTGTATATGGAAGACAACGCCATGCCTCATCGTTCAAAATCAGTAACCGCCTACCTCCAAAGCGAAGCCGTGACTTCTGTTCCTTGGCCAGCCGTGAGCCCGGATTTGAATCCCATAGAGCATATTTGGGACATATTAGGCCGTCGTATGCAGGTTCGAGAACCTCCTGTGCAAAGCTTTCGTCAGTTGGAAGCAGCATTGCATTGGGCGTGGCAGCAGCTATCACAACAGGACATCCCACGTCTAACTGGAGGGATGAGACGCAAGATTGAGGCCGTTATACAAGCACGTGGGGGTTACACCCGATACTGAACTTTAAACAATAGATGTCGTCAAGTGATTCATAAGTGATGCTTTGAAAGTGAAATGACAATCTTTTCGTGTTTTTGGAACTGTGAAGGTCAATACTTAAAGGCTAAGCGAATGGTGCTGCAGTTTATCAATGGTGTGGGTTTAAATCCCGTCGAGGGAACAAAAATTTTACAGCACTATTATCTAATTCTAACACTGTTTGGTTTAATTTTCAGACGTATATATATATATATATATATATATATATACAGTTCATGGACATAGGTATTCGTCACCTATATATTCGTTTACATATATATCATATAAAACCAAATTTTTAAAAAAAATATATTGTAAAGCTATCTCTTGGCAGATATTTATGAAATTTATTCCAAGACATGCAGAATTCTTTGAATTTTATATGTATATAAGGGTAATAACAAAATTACCGAACTCCGAACAATCTTACAAAGGGAAAGTCAAAACTCATAATTTTATAAACAGACAAAATCTGTCAACAACCGGAAAACTGTGAAAACCGTTATGATACAGACATTTCTAAAGAAATTGTCGGTTAAATCAGATTTTAAGGCGCCAAACCTCCCGCTTTCATTACGGTTCAAAGGTTCCTGCTGTCACTATAACAGTATTTAAATATAGGAACAAAATAGGTAAAATAGTTGTCAAAGCAGTACCATATTCGGTGACGTAAATGACAAATATATTTTTACGTCATACATTGATAAAAAAACAGTTTTGACATTTTTGTAAGCTTCTTTATCTTTATGCATTTTCACTATATGAAAATGCATCGCTTATAATCGTTTCTGCAGAGACGGAATATATTTCGACAAGATCTTGGTATCGGAATATAAACTTTTCAAGAGATTGAATAAGGCGAATCTTTTCATAGCCCTGGTCCAGTAACCTGTTTCTCAGATGAAGATGACGTTTCAGGAAATCAGAATAATTGCTACTGGCCCTTGCATACCCATATATACGTCTGAAAATTAAACCACACAGTGTTAGAATTAGATTTTAGAGCTGTCAAATGTTTGTTCTTCCCTCGACGGGATTTGAACTCACACCATTGATACACTGCAACACCATTCGCTTAGCCTTACGTCCAGCGCCCTAGACCACTCGACCACATTTCCTTTCAAAACATTATACAGAGGTCATCTATGGACTCTTTATTTGCAATTTGTTTCACAAATGCAAATAGTTTTAGCTGTTTTAGCTGATTTATTATTTTTAGATATTCACGAGTTAATAAACAGAAATCTTATTTATTAAAGATTTGCTAACATCAATAATTCAAGAATGCGCGTAAATCGTTAAATTTTAAAACCGTATATAAATGAAATGGAAATAAAAATACCACACCGTGGGAACAATTCCAAAATCAAATGAAAAAAATCTTAGAAAAAGCAAGCCCAATCCCTTTCAAGCAAATATACACGATCATTCACTTTGTTGTATTGGTACATGAACTTGAATAAACAAGTTGCGGGTTTAAATTAGGTATATGGACACTAACATACCCTGTTACTGAAATCAAAAGAGGATACGAAGATAACGAAGAACAGCTTCAAATCAATATGATTTTGTGAGCGAATCTTTCAGCAAAATTGGTCAAGAAATGACATCTGTGTATATGTTTTGAAAACACATGGTATTGCATGTATATATAATGTAAAACCGTAATTATTTAACTCTGGTTTGCTTAAACAAGACCATTCACTATTTTGTTATGTTCATTGTATTATGCTATCTGACCTCTAAGAAGCAATACTGGGTATATTAACTTCAATTAAAAACCAAAGAAATACCTCACATACACAAATCAAACAGCATCTTGTATGACAGCCAGACCACACACTGGGATGATTGTGAGCTTAGTATTTACCTGGTAAATTATTTTGATTCAGAGCGCCATTTTTTTCCAATTTGATCGCCATGATGGTACCATTCTAACACAAAAAAATAATTAACATTCTGCAAGCAGGCATGTAATGCAAGCATGTTAGTTGCCAGGAATTGCATTGAAGATTTGTAGCAATAGTTCTGAAATCGGTGATAAATATGGTTCAAAGATGTACCTATGGCTCATCAGAACAAAAAGGAACGTATGATTACTCAAAAAACCAAAACGAATGAATGTCGTACACAATGTTAATGATTATATGTTGTATTATGCATTTGAATGATTCCATTATTAGGTTATTCTAGCTCTAGATTGAATAGAAATTTACAAATCCAACACAAAAAACTCCCCCAACAGATCAGAATAAAATATACTGGGGTGAGGGTTAAGGTTACGATATTCAACGCCACTTTCAGCAATATTTCAGTTATGTCATGGGAGTTAGTTGTATTGGTGGAGGAAACCGGAGTACCCGGAGAAAACCATCGATCTGTCGCAAGTCAATGAAAAACTGTAATCACATAATGTTGTATCGAGTACACCTCGCATGGGGTTCGAACTAGTTGATGTGTGGCTACTCTCATCTGGCGTCGATGGTTCATTTAGTACTACTACAAACACATTGCCAGCAATTTTCTAAAACCCATGTCATCCTGACAGCAATGTTCTACTTTAACTGCTCCCATATTCACAGGTCCGGTGCGTATATGTCTCATATCATTCTTTAGAAATGTCTGTACCAAGTCAGGGTCATTACGGTTTTCACAGTTTTCCGGTTGTTGACTGATTTTGTCTGTTTATAAACTTATGAGTTTTGAATTTCCTTTGTAAGATTGCTCGGAGTTCGGTAATTTTGTTATTACCCTTGTCATCTGCCAATACCGCTTGCAGCGTATATTCCGATTTATTGTATATAGCTTAATTATAAGTTTCAGATTAATCTTATTTTCATTTTAATTGCTATATTGGAATTCCGAATAAAAATGATGTTCGGTTTGTACGTACCTCCAGTTGTACGGTGGCTCATGTTTTATTTACATTATTTGTTTGTTTGCGTATTGTGTGTCCAACACATATTGTGTTGTGTTTTTGGTTTTCGTTGTCTTTGTATTGCGAATTGAGGATTGTCCATGTTTGATTGCCCCTTCGGCTGTCTCTAACCTGTATATGCCTAAAACCATTAACTTACCAAAATATTGTGTATAGCGAACATCACAACCAGTCCCAATGATTACAAACTTTATATATTTAACAATCTGTCTGATCCGAACACCTGTTTATACCCAACGATGTTGTTTTAAATGTGTTCGGTTTCAATACGGTAAGACCATAGCGGATTATGTATTACATTAAGAGTCTTCGTTTATACATTGTAGTGAGACTGTCGCATTATATCGTCCGTTTTTGTCGTTTTTTTTTCTAAATAAGGGTGTGGTTTTAAATAACATAATAACAATATTTTTAAATATATATATTTAATTTTCAATTCTATCTTAAATAATACAATAATACACATACTATTTTCAACTTAATGATTAGCACACGATGTAGTCTGAAATGAAATTGTCTATTCACGGACATATTTTATATCAAGTTTTTAAGACATATTGTTCTTCAATTGCTTTATTTAAATACGATTTTCGAACTATTTTGTGGCAATCTTCACAGAGGTTATTTAATCGAGAAGGCACATCTGGTGTATACTATCTGTTTGGACCGGCTGTATATGAAATATATATACCATTCACTCTGCTGACCCCATCCCTTTATTGATTATTCCCATTACTGGCGTAGCTTATTAGATGTATTTTGTCACCAGGTCTCTCATTTGGTAAGCAAAATTTCGATGTTATATGACTGCCTCGATGTCCATCCGATTCCAATGTTTTCTTCTTTTGTGTGAAGGGGGGAGGGGGTTATGTTTTTTTTATTTCGTTCAGAATTTTTTTTTCGGACAACACAAGAGTTGGAACACATATTTTGTTGTCGCGCAAAGCGCTAAGTTTGTTTCCAGAATTTAACATTAGGCTATATGACAAAAACTCTGAATCAGATTATTTTTTTTTCCTCCACCAAAATCAGAATATTTTTTTCAGCAACATTGGGTATCAGAATATTTTTTTAGAAGAAAACCATACCCTCCCCCCTTCAACTTAAATGGTCGTTCCCTAACTTGAATGGGGGTTATGGTTTTTTTCTAAAAAAAATATTCTGATCCCCAATGTTGCTGAAAAAAATATTCCAATTTTGGTGGAGGAAAAAAAAATAATCTGATTCAGAGTTTTTGTCATATAACCTAATGTTAAATTCTGGGAAAAAAAATAATATTCAAACTCTTGTGTTGTCCGAAAAAAAAATTCTCAGCGAAAAAAAACCCCCATACTCTCCCTTCAAGTTAAATGGTCGGTCCCTAAAGATAGATGTGAAAGATTCTTTCGCTATGAAGATAACGCTTAATATGGTGTCGCTATAATTTATACCTGCAATGTGTGTAAAATGTGCATAAACTTGCCATGGGGATCAAACACAGATACGCCGAAAGGTTCAGTATTGCATTGCATCGTACACTGTAATTGAGACACGAAAATACATTTACATAGTAAATGTTCTATTACAACACGAAAACAGAGGTGGAAATCCGGGATATGGTGTGCCACAGTATACTATGCTTAATAACTTATACACAGCTTTGTGATGTAATGAAATATGGTGTTTAATATCACTGCTGACAACATTCATGTATATAATCTGACAATTAGATGTAAAGCATTGACACATGACGCGAAACATGCTATTAATGTTCATTTAAGCAAATTGTGTTCATAATTTTTATCATCCGATAAAAAAAACGCATGGAATATTCTCTTTTTTTTTCTTCCACAACAACAGCAAAAAACAGTTACGTGTACAAATTCAACAGCAAATGAAATGTTGGTGAATATTTATAGAACATATGAATGTATATATCCAAATGAGGTAGGTATGAATCTCGCTGCTTTGCATATAAGTTTTCTAGTTCTGTGGTATTTCTAGAAATGCTGTTTCCTTTGTTTAACAGTTACATGTTTTTGTTCATGCAGCATTATTTCCACCAATGAGTTTTTTTTATGAAATTCCATTCCTGTTGTAGACATCACGTTTAGATTAGAATGACAGTCCAAAGATCATTCATAATACAATTGTCTAGCTGTCTAGCACTGAGATAAAGGTACGTAGCGTAACGTGACGTACGTTATGATAATATTAAACTGTCTACACCTAAAACAAAGCAAATGTCTAGCTGTCATTATGATTATATACAATTAACAGTCCCAACAACCACCGTCATCTGCAATCTATCACTTACTATAGTTACCATACCACTATCATCTTCAATCAACCATTGGCCATGCCAATACCTACAAACCCGTTCGCCAACCATTATTATTAGCAATGAGCAACGACTAGCGATCACCAACCGACCATCAACTTAATAGTTCATTTACAGTCATATTAATAGTAGAACTATAGTCCAACTGTAGACATAAGCCCAACTGTCAACGCTATGTTTGGCAAATTGTATTATGCCAGCATTCCAATGTCATTACCTATCAAACCATTCACCACCAATCGTTATTACACCGATTCATCCACCATCCAACCGCCATCAATATAATATGAGTCTAACGAACATTACCGTGCGAATCCTGACAACTACCATGACCATATGAGACCTGTAGTCCTACAGTCATCACTCTATTTCCAGCAGAACAACCGTCATTGCAATAATTTCAGTCACACTGTCTAAGAGTCATCACAATGATATATCAGCAGGGGAGGTCATTATTCAGTATGATAATATCAGACCGGCGATATGACAGTCATCACGATATTATGAGAAGTCTAAGAGTCATCACCATAATATCTTAGTATATATCCAATTCATAATAAAAATATCAGACAAGCAGTCCAACCATCATCATGATAATATCAGACCAGCAGTCCAACAGTCATCACAATAACATCAGATCAGCAAGGCTAATAAAAAGCTAAAAATAATTAACATGCAAAATATTAGTATTACTAAAGAGATGACTACTTTTAGCTATATTATAAAATTCTAAACAGTTTTGAAACTTTGGAGTCAAGTATCAATGACAATATTATGCACAATTGCTAGCAGCTTCATATAAGATACAGGGTATAATGAACTCTCCCTACGAAATGTCAAAAGGTAATAAGGAATTATGAAAAGGGAGCATTAATGTTACTACTCTTTAAAGAGTAGTAAATAACAGTTTCCCAGACATAGGGTAGATCGACAGGAAGACAATAGTTGGTAGATAACTCCAGTCAAATAACCTCCGCAATGTAGGATATGCTATGTTATTACCTCATTATAAACGCTGCATTATGGATGTAAAGTATTTAAAAAGCAAACAAGTCATGTTCCTTGTTTGCAAAGCTAAAAAGGAAAATTGGAATTATCAAATATTTTGGATTGATTTTCGCGGGATAGGTATAGTTCGCCGCATTAGGAGTTCCATATTATCAAAAGGACGCGTTAATCCGATTCGTTTTCACGTTTCTCTGTATTTAATCCAATTATCCTGAAATTTCAAATTTGTTCAGCTACAACTAATGTAATCTTATACCCCGTGTTTTATATTAAACACAAGAAAATAATAAGTGTATTTTGAGTTTCCTGAAAATAAAACAAAATAATGACTTACTTGTCCTTGTCTTGGAACCAGATCAGCTGACGGTTTTATTGACGCATTTCGTGGCTTCTTTTTTGTAAATAAACAATAATTGCCTATGCACAGTAAAGCAAATAAGATACTCCAAACAGTTAAAGACAAGAATATGTGATAGATAAATACCATGTCATATTGTACCTGCAATCTAAATGTGGTCCATATTAGTACGTGGTGAAGTAATATCGTGTTGATATGGGAAAATAAAGATAATACATTGAACGATTTCTAAAATACTATCGTATGTTCTATAATGTTCTTTCTTGCATATTGATGTACACCCATGTCTCATCTTGATGTGAAACAAACATGTATTCGTGCCACCACGATATTATTTTGCGTCAAATAACAATTAAAGCATAAGCGATTCACATGCAAAAACAATTGTTTTTTGTGCTTTTTTTTTCGTATAATAAGTTTGGTTTATCTATTCATTCATATGTGTAATGTTTATGCATGTTTTGTTTTATCTATTCCAGTCTTACCGGTCTACAATTTCCGAGGATGTGTTTTTCACTGGTACTCCACAGACGACCAATAAGAACACAGTATCTAAATTATACACTGTTTTCATTAGACGATTTTCAGAAAGAGCATTAAACTCGTACTCAGAAATTATTCGTGTAAGATCTGATATTATGAATTCATTAATATTTGTTGGACACCAAATTTCCTCGTTTTCGCTGATATCAACAAACGATGACTGTTGAGGGAAATTGGAAAAAAAATCATAAACAAAACGATGTGAACTGAAACAAATATTCAATTGTTAGGTTTATGCTACTTTCAGAAATATATATATATTGAACCACGTTTGGCCCTGTTCATCATTGCAGGAAGTTAGAGTGCCTGGAGTAAACTATTTAGCAGAAATATGTAATTGTAAGTACAAGTTGAGCACACCGCGCGATCGCATTTCACCTTTATATCGGATAGTGTTTTCTTACCAGACAATGGGAAAAAACTAATCTATAGTAATTAAATACATACCTTGATGAAATATTATCCTGTCCTTGTAATACGATACAAATCCTGTTGTTTCTAAATTTTTCATGAAGCCATACGTAATTTCCAATATCATTGATGAAAATATTTGATATATAATTGTTATGGGATAAAAATTGCTGCACCAGTGATTATCATCGCAAACTTGGAGCACTTTCAAGTAATTGTTGATATAGTTCTGATTCAATGAATCTTGGATAAGAGTCTTTTTCCATTAGTACTTGGATTTTGTGTTGAGCAAGTTCGAATGTTTCTTTTGAAAGATTTTCTAGACTTGAAATGGTGGACGCCCTGGTCTTAGAATCTAGGTTAACCTAAAATAGTGTTATAACATTATATATAACATTATCTACACATGAATTATACACAAAATATCGTAAGTGGCTAAAACGTCTCACTCATAAATAACAAAATGTCGTATTATCTGACTGTACCGTTTACCGAAATATATGTTTGCCATGTAAAATGTTCATCATCATTATCATGTGAAATGATATTAAAATCTCCCACAATATTGTTACAAGAGGGAAACTGGCATACCCAATCAGTTTTCACTTTCACTTGAAAAGTTTAACAAAATCAATATACAACATTTTGGAAGCCCAGCTTTAACTATAAACTATTGCTATTACACAATTTTGCTTTGTAAGATATTGTTAAAGCTCTTAAAAACGGACAGAGAAATACACAAAACAATGTAACTAATGTTATTCGAGCCTTTCTGACCACATTTATAAAATGTGGCCATTATGGTACTCGTTAAACCGGTACTTATATTGCGGCTTTCGCCTTGCACAGCCTTATAGTGTCCAAGTGACTGATGGAGTCAGTGATTATATATCACAATAATCTACACAGTCAAGGTAATTTCACTGCTAAAGCTGAACGATTGCAGGATAGAGAACAGAGTACGGTAACTAGAAACTTATTTTAAGATGCCGTTAAAAGACATTTTAAGTTCATCGTAAGGGTACGCTAAAATATGACAAAGAGTGTTAGCATAACCAAAGCGAATCCTTAGTGTACCCTTTCTAGAGATACGTCATCGATAACATTTTCCTTGGAGTTGTCGTCTTAAGGTGTTCCGACATTGGTTTTACAGAAATATATTATTGTTTCTGTCAATTTAATCATCAATGTGCTTAAAATGGCATGTGTGCACTCACGGTTAGAAGCATGTCCATCAAGGAGAGGTAGACCTAGCTGGGGTACAAGTGAATGCAATCTATAATGGCAACTAAAGACGAACAGAAGATGTGTCATTCTATGATATTTGTCATTAATGATATGTATAAACACAAAACGTGTTTTATTGACTATTTAAAGACACAAAGGAATTTCGAATTCATTCCATTGAAGTGAACTACTCACACTCATATTGCAATACATAATTCTGATTACTATTCTGTACAATAGATTAAATAAACTTCATACCTCTTTAGGTGCATTGAAAGCTACGAAATCGCCATATATTTTATGTGCGAAAACTTGCATGTTGGCATCACCCGAACAACGGAATTCTTCACAAGCAATCCAAAATTCTACATTTTCTTCACTGAACTCAGACTTCAGAAATCCCTTGAATAATTCTAATCCACCTGAAATTTACAAAAAGAAATATTACAATTTATGTTCATTGCATCAAAAACGTTAGAGAATATGGAAGGGGCAATCAGGAATGGTCAATCTATAGATACAAGCAGCATCGCGCAAAAAAAAAAGAAATAAATCCCGAACATCATCAAACAACAAACTAAACTCGAACAGTACCAGTCCAAGAAACCCCTAACTGAAAAGTTGGCTTGGCTTATGGTGCTTAACGCCACTTTCAACAATATTTCAGCTATATCGTGGAAACCTAACCGAAAGGATTACAACAATTACAAATTGTCATATACAATTTAATCTCAGCCAATCATATCAGGTAAAATGAATGCATTTGTGCATTTCACAATAAAATGTTTATCGTTATTTAGTATGGGGGCTAATAAATATGAATGGAAGTCCAATATAAAATTAAGGTGTCTCACCAACTACATATTCGGACGACTTTGTCACAATTGACAGGATATTCGATTCAGGACTATGTATTTGTGTATACACAAACATTCCAAAATACTGCAATGACGAGGTCAACACAGAATCACAATTTCAATGGTCAACACACACGAAGAGGGACGCAATGCGAAAATAAACTAACGATCAACTGTTAGATTGTGCTTGATTGTCATACGTCGCACCAGTCACACATCGTGGTGTCGAATATGTCAATCTCTATTGATTTGAAAGTGGAGTAGACTACGAAAAGCTTGCAAATTGCAAAGAGGTATTCATTAACCGTTATTAAAATGGCAGACACTACAATTGTTAGTGGTACTAAAAGACGACATGTTACAGAACAGTTGTCACTGATCCCTATAAAAAATCGTGGTGAACTCAGAACTCAGGTGATATAGATAAATAAACTGGTCCACTAGTATATGTTTTTGAAAGTCCAGCCACCTCCCTAATCAGTTTGCCCCATAATCGTGATTATGCATCGATACTATCATCTGTTGGTATGACTAATGGTACATCGCACATTCACAAATCTGATTTGTCGAACAAGCATTGAGGTAATAGTAATTGAAAAAAATATCAGTCATGTGTCTCGGGATCGTATAAGAACTGCTTAAATTATACATAGTCAAGTGAGCCATCCCAAATGCAGTTAGAGATTCATTTGAGGATGCAATCTTGACAGAATTTAATTTCAATAAAGATGTGCAAGAGTGAGATAGCCTCGTTACATTCATTTATGTCCGATCCTCAAGATAAGCTGTTTGGAGTATTTTTCTTCGGAGAGGGGATGAAATTGTTACGAATCACGTATTAGTAAAAGTAGCAGGCGGTCAATAATCATAAAAGTTGTCGTTTATACAATCGATTGTCGCCTCCAAATAATTTAATATCAGATTAATTATGAAAAAACAACGTTTAATCCGGCATGGTCACAATACGACGGTTATAAACAAAGCGAACAATTACCTATCACCTTGAATCATTAAGCATAAGCAAGCCAACATATATGGCTGTTGATATCCAGGTTGTGGCTGTATCTTATGATCCCGACCTGCCTTTCTTGATAATAGGATCTCCAATGACAATTCATGTACAGTTAAACCTGTTTAAACGTGTTTCGGTTTATACTGGTTAAATTAACAAATATTTCCCGTATTGGGGTTTTATTTAAGTTCGATTTATGCAGGATTTCTGCTTAGTCATGGTTCGATATAGACAGGTTTCAGTGTATTATCAAACAATAAAGCCAATCCTGCAAAGATTAGAGTCAACTAAGGTACTTACTTCTGTCACTTAAAAGCGAATCGAAGGATCTGCTTCACTGTAAAGCTTGATCACATGTAATGATCGATACTTGTACTGGGGAGTAATTCTTGCGTACAATGGTATCTTCATTGTTCCATCTTCGTATAAATGGGATTTTTTTCTGTATACTCTTGAATGTTCTACAATGAAAATATGTTTGCTTATAATGTATTAAGAACATTTTGAAGATACCAAAGGGGTAATCAGAAGCCATAAATTGAAGAAAGACAGACAACACAATAGCCAAAATAAAAAGTTTTGTGTGAAAGGTGGTTGGTTGTTTGCATGATGTATTTCTTTTTATAATGGTATATTCCTTACATTTTTGTATGTTATTAATTTACCAGTTTTGTGGGTTGAACACGGGGAAACGTCAGCAGATCTAAGTACTAAGTAACAATTATAACCATATTTTACAAGTATTTAATAGTCTTGATAGAATTTATAACGTTAACTTCACCGAGACTTACATTTTTGTATTAACAATTGGTTGACTATGCATTGGTTGCTCCAATATGAAATAATGTGTTTTAAAGTACAACGAAAAACAAAACAACAATTGTATTGTCGGAATAGTTCCAAAATCAAAAAAAAAAAGCTCGTAGGAAAAGGAAAAAATGATACCCCTTGCAGACAAATACACGAAAACCTACTTTTCTGGCTTAGTACAGGCACATTAAAAAGTGGTGTAGTTAATATAGTTGTATGGGCTAACAATTATTTAAGGCATATTTGGTACTTAATATTTACTTACATGTGTCTTTGTTTTACATTTTGTTGTCTACTTAGTCCAGTAGAGGCCTTCTTAGCATCGTAAGATGAACATGACTTTATAATCTTTCGATCTTCCTGGAATTTTTTATCGTCCATGTTTCGGAATAGTGTCGGATGCCAATGTGAAAAATGCTTTGTACGGCTCTCCTGCTGCAAGGAAATATGAGAGACAATGTAGAATACAATAGTAGTTTAAGATTTTCTAAGGATTTAAGCAAGAATCTAATATTCAGACAACATATACATATACTATAAGTTGATCTCAAAACAGCCATGTAACAAATTTAGCACCAGCAAACATCAACACAGAGTAAACATGAGAGTTTTCGTAGCTGACAAGAATAAAGAGCTGCTTTTTCTGCATAGGCCCTATACTTGTATTGCTACCACAACTTTAAATTATTAAATTCAATTCGATTTTGAGCGTACCTGATGAAGGTTTTTGATATCTATTAAAATATATATTTTTTGTAATTTTATGTCTGCGTTTGTTTTATTATAATCCTTGTGAAATGAAAAGATAAACAGTGATGACCAACAATTCCAACCATATCAGCAAACTGAGCAAATACCCCTCAAACTACTGAACACAAGAAAAGAGTACAAGATATGTCGTTGGAAACTAGGACAGGCATCAACATGTGCTTATTTAAAACCTGATAATAAACATTCTTCCTGGAAATTACAAGTGCAATGTAGGAATTCACTCTAATCGATAAATTCTCAACTTGTTTTTTAGATAATATTAATTACACATGGACTTTGACACCTTTTCATATAATAATGTCGATTAATACAATATTATTTATTCAACCTGTAGGGAAAATCAAGAATGGACAATCCCTAAATATACACAAGAAGACAAGCTTGAAAATGAGAACAAGGACCGTCAGAACCCGTAAATCGAAAATGGGAAACAATGCAACGGTGAAAAAATATAAAAGGATAAAAGAACGTTAATTGAACCACAAAATATTCAAATATCTTACCGTATCATTTGTATGTGTATCTGTGCGCAGAAACAAGGCATGGGCAGGAATATGTTTTGAGCAATAGTCACTTTTATGTCGTCTCATTGGGCGTGTAAGCATGCGCTTGAGCATTCTACACTTTGATTCCTTCTTCTTCTTGGTGTAACCTGTTTCTGTCTCCAACGAATTGCTTAACTCGGATTTTTCTGGAGAGAAATCACAATCAGCTCTTTCTATGTTGTCTTTTGTTCCGGTTGAGGACGAGTTGCTGTCAAAGGACGACCCAATTCCTTCATCGCTGTCAGGGGATCTCTTATTGCCTGCATTTCCCTTCTTGCTGTCCATTATCCTCCTAAAGCAGTTTTCTGCCGTTAATATTTCTGTCTTCTTTTCTGAACCAATTGCACATTTTTTATCCATCTCAATAGACTGATCTATGGAAGTTCCTTGCATATCTTCAAATGTTAAAGTAATCGACGTCGGTTCTGGCGACTGGGAATAATTGTCAGCAAAATCCTTTAAATCCCGACTCCATTGACTACTGCTCAGAGCAGAATGTTTGTCTACCATAACTTTCTGTAAGAAATAAAGGAAAATATTTACATATAAATAAACAACATATGTTATATTCATTAACAATGTCATAAGTCAATGATATCATCTATATGAATTATACTTTTTTATACTTCACGACTGTCACGTTTAAAATGGAAAACGAAACAGTAAATATCAAGCTCATTTACATCACAGCGCACTCTGCTGGTTTGGTAGCTACATAAATAAAAAGTGTCGAGGTAAGATTAGTCTTCAGAACCACAACCTCCTGTAATAGTGAAAGCACAAGATCACGCGAGTGTTTTCCACGTGAGAGTCAAATGCTGATCATCGCAACTAATCCAAATAAAAACAACAATGTATAGTTGCCACTCAACACAGATAATGCAGACAAAACAACAATGCATAGTTGCCTCTTAACACAGATAATGTAGATAAAACAACAATGCATAGTTGCCTCTTATCACAGATAATATAGATAAAACAAAAATGTATAGTTGCCTCTTAACACTATTGATGACGTCTGTAAATACGATGTAGATACATATATGGCTTTATCAAACTGCTTCAATTATGATTATTTTAAACATAAGCATATACATATATACTGAGTTGTCCAATGTGTAGTTGCTTAATAATTTGATAGCATGAATCAACATAGAACATATGCCGCCAGGTGACATTCACTGTTATATTTTGTCTCAAACACCACCAGTTTCATCCATTTCAGACATTGTTACATAAACACTTAAGGCCAGATAAGGCATTAACCAAGAATCAATTACAATTCACCTTTGTTTGATTAATTATTCTATGGAGCAAATCCTCCGACGGAACATAATCATTTAATGATATGCTTCGGAAAATTAATATGATTGAACTAAGATATTTTATTTGTAATTTGATATGTGTTTATGTACATATAAACTGAAAATCAAAGATACTGTCGATATTATATACACATTATTAAATAAGAGATATTAAATGGCTAGATGGCATGACCAACGAAGATATCGATATCCACAGTAGTAAATGAAATTATTTTACAAGGCTCACGGAAGTAAGCAGACACATGCGAGTCTAAAGTGCTTGAGTTGTCTTAGCTGTTGTGTTTATATGTTTCCTTCTTTGCTCTAAACTGGAATCGTTCAAAACTCGGTATATTGCATATCATTGTTATTGTCGTGTACCATCACTCTTTAGAAGCTGTTGCTAATTATGATCTGCATTTTACGTCATGGAACTCTCATACATTCAACGGATGATCTATTAGAACCAAACAGTTATCAATGATTTCACTATTTTTGTTAGGATTACATTAAAACACTTAAAAGTTAACGAAAAAAATTATTTAATGAAAAGGCGTTTGGTTTCAGGGGCTAGGGTTAATGTTCTTGCGTTTAGCGCCACGCTTAGCAACATTTCAGTTATATCGTGGTGGAGGAAACCGCAGTATCTGCAGAAAACCACAGATCTGCCACAAGTCACTGGATAACGTTATCACATTTTGTTTGCATTGGTATTTGTAAATCCAACTTCCTTAAGCCCTCATTTGGTTTCACAATGTGTTGTGTCCCTGCAATAAGAAAATAAGATGCATCGAGCATCGCTACCTTTTCTAGTATGTTAAATGTAAATATGTTGGATTACTTAATGTCATCATTTTCAAAGCAGAGCATTTGTCAAAGACACAATTAAAATCTTATTTTAACAGTTTTATTTTATGCTATTTATATCTTCAATTATGTAATCTGTCAACCTCATCTCTGGCATATTTTATCTCGCTAATTGTTTGGAAATCATCCTGTCTAAGCCAGATCATGAAACACTAGCATCCTTGTGGTGTTGTCAAGAGACGACACAAACACATCCGTTGGAGTTGTCAGAGGCATTCGGAGGTTGTCCACCGGTAAACATGGAGGGAATTTGTATTTATTATGACAAATATATCTGACTTGTATAAAGAAAAGCACATATATCAAAATCAGTGCAAGGTTACGTTTCTGGGATAACCTTTAACAGGTACGTTCATTGTCAAAAGAATGCAAAGCTAAATAATTGAAAAGTCATTGGAACCATGAAAACCAAAGGGTCTAAACAGGATAACCACAGTCTGCTAAGATTAATTATGCCTGAGGGAAGATAACCCTAGTTGTAATGTTAATTGCATGATCAAAGCAAAAGGGAGATATTATGGGTAGAAAATTCCAGCAGATGAATAATACAGGACAATGAAAAAGCTTCTACGTTTTAGTAAGACAATTGCGGGGACAGTATCATTAAACAATTAAAATAACAGCTAAAACAAGAACAAAGCAATGGCCAAGAGGAACGCCTACCAAAATCGAATGTGAGGATATGCACTCTGGAAGAGGATAACGCTACCGGTCTAATCGATTCTACATGTTGTGAAACTTTAATTCATTATAAATATTATGGAAACATATATAATCAGATCGCATCAGAACAATTTAGCAGTCATACATTTTCCATAGCTAATAACCGCTACCTCGTATGAAGTTTATATTTCACAACTCTAGCTCATACTTTCTATTGAGACCCTTGACAACGCCATCGTCTTCAGTAAATCATTAAGTAGAAGATAGTTGAAAGATAGTATGATCTTTCAAAACATTTTTCGAAAGATATCAATATCTGACTAAAACCGTTTCATGTTACTCGCCAGAAGACGATGCGAGATGGTTTTGAGAATAACATTTAATTATGGTTCAAATTTTATTTTGTTTTCTTATCATATTTGTAGTCTTGTGTAAAATCTTATTTACGTTATTTGTGTTTGTTTGCTTATAGAGCTGTACAACACATACTGTGTTGTGTTTTGTTTTTGTTTTTTTTTTGGTTTCTTAAGTCTTGCCAGTTTCTTATATTGCCAGTTTGCCCATTATTCATTGTCCCTTCGGTAACATTTATTCAGACAACATTTAAGTAACGAGTAATACCATCGGTTCTTTTTTATTGAACTGGAATTAAGCATATGACAACATTAGCTTCACAAAGAATACATATATTGCGTATTATGATCAACAATATGACTTATCGTTCCTTATAACAACGCTGCTCATACAATCATATATGTGTGGGGGTCAGTATTTTACTTCCAAGTGAACACACTTTCTTGTCCAATTCAATTCATGTCCCCCTATCATTTAACACCAATCACGATTAGCTTGCCGCATACCATCGTTCAATCACATTTGGAACACTATTATTTTGTTTTTAAAACTATCGAGTTAGACAGATAATCCAGATGTTACATACACAAGGCAAGTCCAAAGAGATACAAACATGTTTACTTGTTAAAATGTAAGTTAATTGAATTACATGGCGTACTGTTTACTGAAGAAATATATCGTCTGGACAAGCCCAGTCAATCACCCCCAAAGATACCCCATTAGGTAGAAATAATAGGTTGCCTTAATAAACTATCATCTTCATTTGGAATAACAGACCCAATAACTTGACATATATGTTCATTGCATGGTGTTCAGCTTCGTTTATTCTTCGGTATATATTATCCAATTATAAACTCTATAATAACAAATCATGTGCTTGTTTAAAAAAAAATATAATTGGGTGTTTTCTTTTCTGAAGGTCGAGGTAAAACTATTCTTAGCATTGGTTGAGAAGTCGCTTTTAAAAAAAGGGGGATATATACGAATTATTATACAGAAGACAGGAATAAATTTTAATTCAAGGGATATTATAGAAACCTATTTTGCATATTTTAAATGGGGAAGGGAGACAAATTAATATCCAAATGCAACATCGGTGACACATAAACTAAATACAGTTTAAAAAACTAGATATTTAAAACGTTTTTTTGCACAGCAATGTGAATAGTAAGATCGCATCATCAAACATGTCAACATCTAACATTCTACTGTTTTTTTTCACGAATACTTGAGAATATTGTCCCAAGTAGAACGATGTATTGCAAATGAAATGACGCTTTTATTACGTAGCCACCCAACTAGTTCGGTAGATCGTGGTAAGTATCCCCAGTATGGACAGAATCAACGGACATGACAACATTATCATACAACAATTGCTATGCTTTGTATATTTAAATCAGCGCTAAATTCTTTGAAATACTTGGTTATAATACGATTTAAATAACTATCCTGGATTGTAACTTGATCATTATTTGTTTCAATACCAGAGTCATCATAAAAGACACTATGTGTATGAATGGTAGACATCAGTTTGATTTGATCAATTATTAAAATGTAATGATTATTATCAATAATACAAATTAAATACTACATTGTATTACTAATTTTAATTGATATTTTTAACCTTATATTGACAAAATTCAACCCCCCCTTTAATACAATGGGAGTAGACTTAATACCTGTACCAAGTCAGAGTCATTACGGGTTTCACAGTTTTCCGGCTGTTGACTGATTTTGTCTGTTTATATACTTATGAGGTTTGACTTTCCCTTTGTAAGATTGCTCGGAGTTTGATAATTTTGTTATTACCCTTATAAACCCTTGCTATCCCACTGAGGACCACGGTCTATTAATGAATGCCTTTCGATAACTTCATAGTATTAGGCGACATTACACTAAATTGGAGGATATTGCATGTTGACCATTTGTTACACTCCATATTAAATAGTATATTACGTTACAATAAAATAAAGAGCTACATCAACCAGTGCTTAATAATATTAATAGGAATGAATCAGGTGAAATTTCAGCAAAACTACATGTAAATAAAAACAAACGTTAAAACGAAATTTATTGCTAGAGATACTATTACTAAGAGCATATAGCCATTATAACGTGATATTCGTGCTCCATACTAATTATTCATGGCTGTTACAAGGATTATCAAATTCTAGTAAACGGTAATTTTATTTTTTAAAAGTATATTTATTAGCAGACACTACATCACGACAAAAACTACAAAACATTAGATTGATTTGATTTGATTTGATTTGATTTATTGTGTTTAACGCCACTTTCAGCAATATTTCAGCTATATCATGGCGACCAGTTTTAGTGGTGGAGGAAGCCGGAGAACCCGGAGAGAACCACCGACCATGGGCAAGCGACTGGTAAGCTTTATCACTTGCGACTGCGATTCGAGCACCCTTTACGAACATTAAAATGTACATGACTCTCACGAAGATACATGTTTAAGATATACCATTGTACAGGGTTAGTAAATTTCAAATTGCTATTACTTAAAACGGACGCACTGCTACAACAAATTTATAAAAATAACTTTATGTTATGTTATTAATAGCTAAGCGTTGAAAATTGAATGGCACATGCATGAAATAACACAAAATTATCCAAACGTAGCTTATTATATTTGTGTTTCTTCCAGAATTTTGGAACCGGATAGTTATATTGCTATATAATTATGAATAATATTTTTTACTAAGTATATAATCATGAGTAAAATAACATAATTGTTTTTTTTTCTCCCCCTCCCATTTTTAAAATATATAAAATATAGTCTTACCCTCATTGTCATCTATTTAAGCTTGATCCATTTCTAATAACTTGTGATATTAATTTAATAACTATAAAATTAGATGTTCGTTAATATATAATGTTCTGATACAAAATACGTTGAGTTGTCGACCAATGACAGGCAAGGCTTATTAACATATACAGATTGTCAATATATTGTGGTAATGAAAAATAGGCGCTTCCCTGTCGTGATATCGAATTAGTAATTGCTTAAACAGAAGCGTGTTCAAAACAACGATTGTGTGAACAGCACACAACCACGCAATATAACGGTAGTAGCGGATACAGCAAGTCAAATATAGCCAAATGTATCTGGCATAATATGAATGGTGATGGCATACACGTTAATGTAAATTGACAAGACCGGAAGGGAAGGAGCAATGATGATAGGAAAGATAATAGAGTGTAGGAGAAAATAACACTATAACAGAGCGTATAATGATCGCAATCTACAGAGAGACGAAACGGGGGTGATCACATGTGCTCTGGAAGGAAATAGTTCCGGCATCACATGCGTCATTCATGGTGTTATTTTTGCTTTGTTACAAACCCAGTGATTTGGGTAGCTGCTTTCCATTTGTCGTGAGATGCCCTTGTATGAATTCTGTCTTTGAGAAATGAGTAAATTAGCGATAAGAGGGGCATAGTTGGTACCCATAGGTATGCTGACAGTATGCCGAAAAATACGTAACTAAGCTTAACCAATATGTTGTCAATCAAAAACTAAATCATTTGTATTACATTAATTTCAGACACCGTTCTAGTAGAAGGGCTGTGTGGCTCAATGAGTTAAATAGTTGGATTACCCAACAACTCATACAAGACTATCACCAATACGGCGTGGGTTCGCGGCCGGCTTTGTAAATTACAAAAAAACGGTGCACTCGATTCGCAGCCACAAGTGATAAAGCTTTCCAGTTGCTCTCTCATGATCGATGGTTCTCTCCGAGGACTCCGGCTTCTTCTATCACTAAAACTGGTCGTCATGAAATAGCTGAAATATTGCTGAAAGTGGTGCTAAGCACAATCAAATCAATGAATTGCACACATATATTACGGAACATTGAACTAAGGTAGAACTCATCAATATTTCATTAATATAATGGTGGACATGTACATCAGAGTCGGAAACATGAGTACCGTAGAATCATTTACGTCTCCTCCGTGTAGCATACTTACTCAGAATACTGCATCGATTGAAACATTCAGGTTACTCTATATTTCATATCCTCCTGTCGCTCACTAATATGCTAATAACTATTTGGAACACGAACGAATATTGATTTAACTGCATTAGTAAAGCTAATATATGTTTGTAATGCAATAAAACCTGTGTAAACTGAACTCCTCTGGGACTGAAGAAATTGTTCAGCTTAGATAGGTGTTTAGTTTACACAGGTTTAAGCTACATAAACATTTAGTAGATAGGACTGTAACGTCTGTCTGCTTTAGGCAGGTTTTCTGTTTACTCAAAGTTCGGTTTAGACAGGTTTCACGGTATAATATGGCTTTTGCATGTCAACTGTAGCGGAAACAAATCTAAGTCTTTGTAGTCACTACAAAGTCAAGAGATTCTGAATAGACCAGTTTTTGTGCTATATATTCTGAAAAGAGTCTGAAAATTCTGAAAATTACTAAATATTCTGAAAAGATTCTGAAAATATTCTGAACATTACTGAAAATTCTGAACAAATTCTGAAGATTACTGAAAATTCTGAACAGATTCTGAAAATTCAGAAAATTGCTGAAAATTTTGAGCAGATTCTGAACATTACTGAAAATTCTGAATAGATTTTTTCTGAACATTACTGAAAATTCTGAGCAGATTCTGAACATTATCGTTCTTCTTAAATCAATATATTTTATTTCATTTTCATTAGATTTTAAATAAATATAGAATGTGATATTTCACTAATTATTTATTTAAAACTTTATTATTTCATTTTCTTTATTTCAATCGTTCTTCTTAAATCAATATATTTTATTTCATTTTCATTAGATTTTAACTTATTATAGAAAGGGATTAGAGAAGGGATATCGTACTAATTATTTTGCTTAAATTAAATTACAACTATATTTTTTCATTTCTTATTAAATTTGTCATTTTCTTTATTTCAAAATTTTCTTCTTAAATCAATATATTTTACTTGATTGATATTAATTTTTTGCTAAATATCGCATGTGATATTTCACTAATAAATTATTTTCTAAAAATAATTACAACAACTATATTATTTCATTTTTTTATTAAATTTGTCATTTTTATATCAATTTGTTCTGCTTAAATCAAAATATTTTACTTCATCTTTAAAAACTAATGAAAAACCTTTAAATGGCCCTAACTTAAGTGCTGAAACAACAATCTAAGTATGTAAGGAAGAGCAAAACAATTTGTTGACCTGTATGTTATAAAACAGCAGAGGGGACACGACACACTGGTGTCGTTTGCAAAAATTGGCATGTTGCACAACTTGAAGTCGGCATCAATATATCGCTATCTGATGAGAGTGATATTATCAAATTTTCAGTGTTTTGCTAAGCCGATTACAGTGTTCATGAATGATTAATGGCGAGTTCCTTTCGGTAGTTTGTTGATAGATACCAGTATCTATATATGAATGGAATTTACATAAGAATGTTTGGGTTGAATGTTAAATGTGATCATCTGCAATTTTCGAGAGGAACATTTTGTCCCCATCTTTTTTTCATTCATAGCATCCTCAACTGATCAACATTAAAAATGAAAATTTGTAAAATCTAGTGGAGACTTTTCCTATCCTTTTTAGTATGACATAGATCAATCACAGTGCTTCCTAAATTTCTTTAAGTCTCCTTAAGTCTCCATCCTTTACGCCACAATTTGCCTTGAAAAATCCCCAATTTTGTGTGATTTGTGTTGTATCAAACATATCCTGTGACAATTTGAATTGATAGAATAGCATAGTGTAGCCTTTTTTAATAGTGATTATGCGATTTCGCAGTAAAACATATTGAGGATCACTTGAACTTTATGATCGCAATACTTGAATACAAATAAAAAATGCAAATTATATGACAAAAAGGCACAAGTATAAATGTCACAAGACACATTTTACATGTATGTGGGAAAATAAAAGTGACATTTTAAAATTAGTGTTAGCATAGGCACTCGTGGCGCGGAATAATCACCCCTTTTCTGAGTACTTATTTATTTTCCATAAAACTAGCTTGAGACGCAGTTGATAGATAATTGAATGCTATGCTGAATTTGAAGACTTGAAACTATCTGTATTTAGACGTGATATATCAACGAACAATCCTACATCTATGTATCACACATAGCTGATAATCATGTAGTTGTATGTTCACTATCAGATATATTTACTACCAATCTTGAAGTTTTAACTATTTAATTACATTATTAGGTCAATTTGTAATTACTGGGTGATGGGTGGGGCTGTCAAATGTACTTGTAAATGGAGATCATCTACGAACCATCTCATGATTAACTAGTCCACGACGTGAGTCAATCGATCGATCGATCGAGAGAGAGATCGAGATCGAGATCGAGATCGAGATAGAGAGATAGAGAGAGAGAGAGAGAGAGAGAGAGAGAGAGAGTGAGAGAGAGAGGATGATTTCGTGATACTCGATGTTTAGTTTTGTAGGTCGTTGTTTGTCCCTTTGTACATTTTCTGTTGGCAATGTGTTGTTTGTTCTCATTCGATATACGGATTATGATTACCCATTTGGTATCTTCAAACTCTTCTTGTGTTGTTTACTCCAAAGACGGAAATATATTTTTTTCTTGACGTGTTTTGTCATAAGATATAGCCTGGGTTTCGCTGATGGCTTTCTTCCGATTTCTGATCCAAAGTCGGTATCACATGTCTGTTATTTAACTACTTGTTAAGAAACAAGTAGCGCGGTTTGTGTATGACCATTTATATTCACTCTACGTCAATTTATCATTAGTATATTCTTGGGTGATGGGTGGGGCTGTCAAATGCAATTTTGAATGGAGATCAAATAATTTTTCTGCTTGTATTATGAAAAAATTGAAGATTCCAAAGTCGTATGCAGATGCCGTATTACTGTTTTGTACCTGTGCGAATCAGTCTTGTACTAAGTGATCTACGTCTTGCAGAAAAAACATGTATCTATGTTTCTAATTTAATGAATGTGTCCCAAATAACCGTAGATTTGCTTCGTTTTTCATAATTACTACCTGGTCCTTTCGTCATTCCTGAGTCATCACCCGAAGTTGCAACAAAGGTAGCCCAATGGGTGTAACATGTGAAGTATGAACTGAGTGCCCGTCCAGATAATATAAGTTCAACTTCTATATTAGTGAGGTTCGTGTTGCTCTATCTTTAGCTTTCTGTGTAATGTTTCGTAGATCATGTTTGTCCTTTTTCTTTTGACCATTGCATTGTCTGTGTTTCATAGATTTACGGGTGATGATTACCCATTTTCCTGCTTGTAGTAAGGGATCTACGGGTTGCTATATAATATTTATGTTTCTAAATACATTGTTAAGCTTCTGTTGTAAGAAACGAAATCAAAGCGGCAAAGATGTTAACCATATGCCTATACGGTACCAGTCATCAGGTTTTCATATCATCAATAAAAAGGATATTTGCGACCGACTGGGAACTGACACGACTTACCCTTAACGAATACAGAGGTGAAGCCTCGGTTTTGGTGGGGTTCGTGTTGGTCATCGTTTTAGTTTTATGTGTTGTTATTTGCTTTGTTAGTCTTCGTGCTGTGTCTTGTGTACCCAGTTTTGCCAGAAAGGTAAGATTCACATGGCATTTTCCGATAATTTGAAAGTATAAAATAAGCTTAGTAAGTACTTTTTCATACTTGGGATGATATTTCAATTCAAAGATGAAAGCAATACCAGACAATTTAGCACAAGTGACAACGTATGCAAGCCTTTCTTGCATCGGAAGGTTAACCAGATGTATGCAAGGCTGTATAGACTAAGCTTTTGTGCTGTATGAATTAGTAATTATCTCATGGTTTTTCAATTTAAAGATATAAGTCGTTATAGAAATTATCAATTTGACAAGAATGACAACGAATGCTAGCTTTTCCGGAACCAGAAGGTTACCAACATATTTATGTAAAGGTTAAGCTTTTTGTAGCATCTATTAGCACTTATCGTACGGGTTTTCAATTCGAAGATACAAGTAATTGAGCCATTATTAATTTGACAAGAATGACAGCGCATGCGAATTTTTCAGGCATCAGAGAGTTAGCAATTTTGTTTGTAAAGGATAAGCTTTTCTGATGCATCAATTAGTATTTAGTCACCAAGATTAAATAAGATTAACATAGAATACCTACGTCAGATGATATATCCTTGTAAACTAGGAGTCTTCATAAAACAGCTCAACAACGAGGTAACGTAATGGTATAATAGACAAACAACTTAAAACATCAGATCAGAAAACACGTGGAAGATAGCATCACGTTTGATTAATGGCGTCCTGTCACATTACACATACATTGCCTTATCGTTCCTTGTTCGAGTTACGGCTTCTGAATACCCCTTTGGTATTTCAAACCTTCCTTATTCCGGAAAAAAACTGAGAATATCTATTGTTTTATATATTAAGCTGAACATCCTTGGTTTCACTAACAGATAGGTGAGTTGTACTGTGATCTGTAAAGTCACGTTATATCTCCATATGCACAGTGTATCTATCATATTGAACTTGGGGACAAGTCCATTCATTGGGCAATGATCAATCAAAAAGTGACAATCGTGTTGCAGTATTTAGCTTATTTCATTTCTTATAGCGCGAATCCAAGGAGGTTTTCGGAGTAGAATCATTGAATTCTTTGATTGTGACTCTTCAAGATCCCCTTCCCTTTGCTCACACTTGATGGTTTTGTTGATAACGTTGGAATCGTTCATCCCTGTTGCGTAAACTTTATTTTCATAGCTGACTGTTAGGACGGTACGTAAATGAGTGTCCCCCTACCTGCTACAGTTTTGCTATATGTTGTCTTGGTGGCACGTAATAAGGTACCATCATCCGACCATATGTGTATGTCATATTATTTCTGTTCCAAATAAAAAGGTAGATATCGATTTTAGTGCGCATGATCCGTTTCTGGAATAACCTTCATTAATTACGCTCAATATCGAAATATGCAAACCTCCACCAATGTCCCATTTTTGATGCTTACTTACGTGATGCATTGTTCCGCCGCAGTCTACGAATAATCAACACATGTGTATATTTGCATGTGAATGGGGACATACACAAGAAAGGAAAGATTGAAATGGCATTAACCCATAATATTAGATGTTCCACCCTCCTCACTGAATTTGGTACTGCTTTGACAACTATTTAACCTATTTTGTTCCAGTATTGTAATAAATACTGTAATAGTGACAGCTGGAACCTTTGAGCCGTAATGAAAATGGGAGGTTTGGCGCTTTAAAATCAGATTAAACCCACCATTTCTTTAGAAATGCCTGTTCCAAGTCAGGGTCATTACGGTTTTCACAGTTTTCCAGTTGTTGACTGATTTTGTCTTTATATATACTTATGCGTTTTGACTTTCCCTTTGGAAGATTGTTCGGAGTTCGGTAATTGTATTATTACCCTTATTTACCTTTATACTAACAGCTTAGTAAGTGCTTCTTTTTTCATGTTTGGGATGATATTTCAATTCAAAGATAAAAGCAATACCAGACAAGTTGACAAAAATTACAACGCATGCAAGCTTTCCTGGCATCAGACGGTTAACCAATTATATGTAAAGATTGTAAAGGTTAAGCTTTTCTGATGCATCAAATAGTACTTAATCACCAATATGGTCTAAGATTAACATAGAAGACCTACGTGAGAGCATATTCTCTTGTACACTATGAGAACTCCTGAAACAAATCAACAATATTAAAATAAACAAACAACTAAACATATCAGATCAGAAAACACGTGGACGTTATGATCTCGTTTGCTTAATGGCGTCATGTCACGTAGCGCATATGCATATCATCTACGATCTAATACTGTAGCGAAAGCATGCTATGTAAAAAAAAAATACCACTGTCGGTATATTATTTATGACTTATTTGTAAAGTAAAAACGTTGGCATTTAATTGCTCATAGTATTTTCCATCCCAACTAATAAAGGACAATTATGTGGCAATTCCCATGAAGCCAGTCGTCATATCAGAAGGCAACAGTAGCTGATTTGAGTCTTGATTTCTGATTATGATAGGCACATCAGTTAGTGCAATGGGGTTACATTAGTTTGCCACAATTTTCTGTCCGTTTAATGACTAGATATAAAGCAGGTAACCAAGGTATGAAGAAATTAGAACCGTTATGTCATTATTACTAGAACATCTACAATATTTTGGTTGTATTTTTTTTTTAATGTATCTGAATTGTATAATTAAGAAATAATTCATGGCAGGCATAGCGCTGTGCAAATTTACATATGGGCTGGGCCTTTATATTCGATGTTTTTTTTAAAACCAGAGGACTTTTCTCAGTCATCTCTCATCGCCCTTAATGAGAGATGACTGAGAACAGTCATCTCCTTTTAGAAAACATCGTTAATCACTTATTATATGTAAATAAGTTCTGCACTTCCAGTTTTGACATTCATGGATGCAATGACATGGCTTCAGAGGGAAAAGTATAAAACAACACGTCCTGGAGGCAAGGTATGTACATTTCTATACATCTATCTGTAGATAAATAGTTCCGGTGAACAAAACAACAAACCGTGTAGAAACATACGAAATAGGAAATTGTTGACAGGACTTTGTTCAGAGACCTGTGATTATAATGATACTGATATTAATCCAGAAACACTTACGTTAACAATATTTGCGCCTTCATATGATTGTTGTAGCGTCTACAAGGTTCAGCTGAATATTATCACACAAGTACATGTTTATATGTGCAACCATGCTCTGTTTTCTGTTGAGACACATATTCTCGACATTACAATAATCTGTGTTTCCCTACAACATACAAGGACCATGATTAGTGAATTATTTGTGGTGGTAACCGTGATGCTCGTTCAGCCTATGGAATCATAATCTTCAAAATATTGTCGGAAAGAAATACGTAAATATATGTCAAAATATTTCTGGCATCAGAGAGTTAGTCAATTTTATATGAAGGCTGTAAAGGTTAAGCTTTTATTTTTGTTGCGTCAATTTGTGCTTATCTTATGATTTTTCAACTTACAGATAGAAGTCTTTCTAGATATTGTCAATTTGACAAGGATAACAACATATGTGAGCTTATCCGGTATCATAGAATACAATATCTGTATGTAAAGGCTAGGTTTTTTTTTCTGCATCAATTAGTGATTTATCAACAATATTATCTATCACCACTCGTGTTGTGAGTTCGAATCCCGCTCAGGGCGAAGTGTGCTCGACACAACGTTATGTGATTTAACTTGTCAGTGACTTGCAACAGGTCTTTTGTTTTCTCCGTTTACTCCAGTTTCCGCAACCAATAAAGCTGACACCAATATATGGCTCAAATAATGTTGAGAGTGGCGTTAAACACCATATCCCACCTTAGCTCAGATTAACGCAGAATACCTACGTCAGAGGAGATATTCTAATTAAACTGCCATATCAACAACAAGGTGACATAATGGTAAAATAAACAAACAACATAACAGCTCAAAGAACATGTGGAAGCACATAAAAGCTGGCATCACGTTTTGTTAATGGTATCCTGTCACTTACCGCACATTTAGAGCATCGATGATCTAGAACCGTGGTTAAAATGTATTATTTATGACATATTATAATGCAATATTCTCGTCAACTAATTGTCTAAAATTATATAAATCACAACTTTACGAAGTAATCATCTGGCAACGCCACAGCCCCTATTGTATCTTATTTGTCCATTATGAAAAAAAATGTGTCAGATATATATTTCAATTCCCATAATTCGAGTAGTGTTCCTTTTCAGTCTATTCTATTTGCACTGATATCAATTCAGAAACGCTTGCGTTGCGAATATATGTTGTTTCATACAATTGTGTTTCCCAAGTCACAGACAAACTTGATCACATAATGCTGTACACCTCGCCCTGATCGCGATTCGAACTCACCACATCAGTGGCTATAGGTACTGATTGCATAGGTAGTTGTAAGCTTCAACTACCGTACGATCACGGCCACGACGGCCTAGAAACAATGATCATCAGGCATTGAACAGAGAGCCTTGATCTAGAAGCTTGCGGATGCTCTATACAAGGTCAGCCAATGTACCTCCAATAATCGTATGCATTATGGCTTGGAATAAGTAATTGAGCAGAGCAACATATTCCTGCTTTGGCACCGGGATATTGACAGAAGTGTCGTATACAATTGTAGCTCGGAAATACACATTTTTGTACTACGCAAATGGTCGATTTCTTCAATTCAGTTCGTGACACATACATGTCCTCGACTAATCAATAAATGTGTATAAAGGCATGTCAATGGGAACGTGCCTAGAAAAGTTATAATTGCAATATCATGTGAAGTTATACAAGAAGCTTAGTAAGTACTTCATTTCCTTTCATATATGGGGTGATTTTTCAATTCAAAGATACAATTCATCCCATGCATTGTAAATGTGACAAGTATGACAACGTATGTGAGCTTTGCCGGCATCAGAAAGATAATCAATTTTGCACAGGTTGTAAAGGTTAAGCTTTTTCTATTCAAATATATATGTCACTCCAGACATTATAAATTTTTCAAGAATGACAACGAATCTGGTCTTTTCTGGCATCAGAGGGTTAACCAAATTTATGCAAAGGCTGTTAAGGCTACCCTTTTTGTTGCATTAATTTATTCTTATCTCAAGGTATTTTGATTCATATCAGCCATTATAAATTTGACAAGAATGACAGCTCATGCGAACCTTTCCGGCATCAGAGGGTAAACCAATTTTATGCTAAGCTTTTTCTGTTGCATCAATTAGTACCTAGTCACCAAGATTATCTAAGCTTAACAAAGAAAACCTACGCCAGAGGAGATATTCTTGTAAGCTGGGAGTCCTCATGAAGCAGATCAACAACGAGGTAACATAATGGTATAATAAACAAACAACTTAACACATCAGATCAGAAAACACGTAGAAGCACGTATCACGTTTGCTTAATGGCGTCCTATCAAGTAGCTCATATATATATATATATAGCATAAGTGAGGTCAAAATGTAGAACCATGTATTTCCTACGGCATATTATAAAGTAATAAATGTCAATTAAATACATAAAATATAACAAATGCAACTAATAGGAATAAATATTTAGCAAATCTCGAACAAGAAAACAGGAAGCAGTAAAACCTGCAGAAATATTAGTGTCCATGGTGCTATTATTACGGCAGGATTTGATCACTTTCTTCTGGGCCTCATAACTAAAGCAACTGCAGATATACAAAAAAAAAACAAAAAAAGATAGTGATTGTTAGGTCAATATGCAGATGTGTTTATGCATTGTCGTAAGTGACTCGCTATCAACAAATAATATCCTACCCGGCCATTATATATATATTATATGCATCTTGTTGGAATACTAGCTTCCGCTCATTAACTCAGTCCAATGCCACCTTGATACATGCATGTTGTATAATATTATGCTTTTTTCTTGCCATGACGGAACCTACACACTTCTCAGTTGATGCTAAGTAGCAATCTGTTTGGATATCTACGTTTTAATTGTTTCTGAAAAATAAATATATTCTGACATCTTAATGGATGACAATGGGCTTAATACTAACTAGGTCTGGAGTAAGTAAATGTGTTGTGTGTGTTTAATGATTTATCAATTATACAAAAATATACTTAGTGAAAAATAGTAATTTCATAAAGAACCACACGCATTTTTTTGATCTGAGAGAGATAGCAATAGGCTAAATTCAGAATCCTGTTTTTCGCTCTTTTTTTCGGCTCCAATGTCGACATGTGTTTTCTTCCACAAAATGAGCACGGTAAATATAGGTTAAATGAGAAAATACTCATCCACTACCTTTTGTCAAGCTGATGGGGGATGCCACTCATATCTCCTAGGAGGATAGTACATCTAGAGCATATGTACTGATATCATTGCTGTATTTCTAGAAGCGTATCTTCCTTGTATTACGCTTTGCATAGACTTATTATTTTCTATATAAAACGACATGCTTCTTATCTATTTCCAAAGACGGAGAACTCATAATTGCCAGAAAGGTCGATAATATTGCATTGGATTAGCAAAACCTGCTCCATCTACGAATTAGCCACCAGTTAAGTCATCAAATAATAAATAAATCTGTATGTGGTTGGGAACGAGCATCAGTATGTAAAGATTACATTATGCTGTAAGTTGAGAGTATGCAAAAGCTTAAGTAGTTCTTTCCTGTTCATATATTGAGATTATATCTGAATTCAAAGATATATGTCATGCAAGACATTACCAATTTGACAAGGATGACAACGTATGTGAATTTTTCCGGCATCAACTGACAACGAAGTAATATAATGCTAAATTAAACAAACAACATAGCAGTTCAGAAAACACGTGTAAACACGTAGAAACTGGCATCACGTTTTACTAATGGTATCCTGTCAAGTACTGCACATGTAGAGCATCAATGATCTAGAACCGTGATGAAAATATTTTATTTTTGACATATCTGTAAAGAATAATTGTCAAATAATTGTCTAAAATATAGATATAGTAAATCGTGTAACTCAATCTTTTGCTTTCTATGTCTTGTTTTATAGATCGTTGTTTGTCCTTTTGATCCTTTTCATTGGGACATTGTATTGTCTGTCCTTCTGATTACCTTGGTGATTTTCTTATCTATCGTATTAAGATACTAAAATATTATATTAACACATTGAATAGCTCTCGATCGTCATTAAATATGACATTTTATTCTAAAACCTACAAAGTAACATCAAAATGATTTATATGCCCATGTTTAGTGTTCACAGTTGAAGTAAAGAGTAACGATCAATTACAGGCTACTTAATTTTTTTCGGGCATGCATTGACTCTAAATGTTGTATATTTCTTTACAAAACAAAATATATAATTCATATACGAAAAGAAAATGAGATCTCTTTGACTACTAATAGGTTTTGAATTTAAATATAAATCTTGATAAAATAAAGAAAAAAAAAACTACCATGCCGTCGGAATATAATGGAGAAAAAAAAATATCGGAACCGCTCCAAAATCCAAGAAAATATCGTAGAAAGAGGCAACATTGAATCCTCTAGCACACATATACACGAATTATTACTTTTCTGGCTTGGAATAATACATGTACTTCACTACAAAATGGTGGCGGGGTGAAACTAGTTGATGGGACTAAACATTAAGCATCCCGTATAAGCTAAATGATGGGGTCATACCAGTTTTTCCCACGAGTGAATATTTGAGACAATAGTCTATCTAGAAGTTGCACATGATGCAGCATAAATTATATAGTGAATCGGCTCGCTAACAGCAGTATGATTGGTATTTTCCTGAGGAAGAAACAACAATTAAGGTTAAATTGAAATTTCATTGTTTGCTATTGCTACAAGATCTAACAAGTGTTAATTGACATTGACAGATAAATAATAAACATATGTATATACAAATCGTGACTTTGAATGTCGTGTTAAACTGATGTTTACTATTTTGAATTGTGTACATGGTTATCTGATCTCGTTCTATAAAATGATCCTGGGTGAACAAGTGGGAAATAAATCACAGAAAAGTAGAAGTTCGCGATATATCTACAAACTGTATTTCAAATTATTATAATTCATCTGTTTATTAATAGAAAGGTATATATTTCATTTAGTGGACACGACGCGTTTTTGTGATAACCCCCATGAGGTACGCTTATATATATAGTCAGAAGACTGGAAAATTAAACAATTTAAGAGTTCCGGGAGAAAGAACATCAAACGACCTTAACAGGATATATCAAATCAGAAATGGTCATCTATGTCTGCGTGATGAAACTCTTATTGTGTTTGTCCGTTACGAGGTTCGCATAAAAACGATGTTCGGTTCGTCATTACCTCAAGTTGGTTGTAGGAGTGTATAAACGTTTTCAGTACGAACGTGCTGTTTCCCTGTTTTGATTTTCAACTGCTTATGTCACGATATTTCACAGCGTTCAATGATTGGAGTCGAAATGTGTGATTGTCCGTTTTGCTTATATTGGTGGTATTAGGGATCAATATCGCTTAAACTTCCTTTTCATGAAGTACGTATGGAACTATCAATGAATACACAATAAGACGAACAGACAGCACGCTATATATTAATGACACTTAGGACATCTAAAGAAAAATGAAACACATATTCGGAACTGACACGAGCACCGCTTAATCATAATACATTTTGTATATTGAGCCTATAATACGAACGTCCATTTAAACACAGTGTGACGAATTTCAACATTTGATTGGCCAGTTAATTGACTTGGATGCACAAATAGAAATTGTAAACAAATATATATTAATTTTAGCAGTTTGTTTATTTACTCGTGATTAAATGCTGTTAATGACATTTCATTTAATTCCGGAACTTACAATTAAAGCCAAAATAGCTTATCCGAGTAACAGATACGTTAGAAATAGCACATCATTAATTCAATTGGCGGGAATTATTATCCGCTCATTATTTGTGGTAAAATAATTACAAGAACTGCGTCTATTTTTGATATTCAAAAAGGTGAATATCAAATCTGTACCCAATTGTTATTGTTTTTACATTCAAATTGGTACGTATCAAAACGCTTCTTACGCGATATGTCGTAGGTGTTTTATGTGTTGAATCGTTATGGGTTGAGACATGACATAAGTCGTCAAGGTATAAGTCTGACCTCTGCTACAGAAAGCAAGAACTCAGATTTTAGAAGCAAAAATTGATATTGTTATTTATGTTATGGTTTACTCTAAAATGTATTCTAACAAGTTTGAACAATGTCTGTGTGCAAATTGTCAAGGCATATCAATACCTTTTAAGCTACATATTAGGTAACATTTCATAAGTATATAAAATTGAATAGTGTACTCTTTGAACTGCACGAAAATAAAAATAAAAGGGGTAAACAATGAAGTTCCATATCATCAGAAATTATTCGAATTTCAAGTATTATGCTTTTTTTGTGTACAATTTCTTTATGTCAAGCAAGCTTATTTATATAGATTGAAAGAAATATTATCCTAAAAGTTCAATGCCGCAAAAAATGAAACAAATTGAATTAAAATTACCGCGGTATCATCGTCTTGGTTGTTAGCTTGTTGTTTGTTTATTGTTATTATTATAATATGTTCTGTTTTTTGCCATCTTTTTATTTCAAGTATTACGCTATGTTTGTGTACAATTTCTTTATCTCAAGCAAGCTTATTTATATAGATTGAAAGAAATATTATCCTAAAGGTTCAATGCCGCTAAAAAATGAAACAAATTGAATTAAAATTACCGCGGTATCATCGTCTTGGTTGTTAGCTTGTTCTTTGTTTATTGTTATTATTATAATATGTTCTGTTTTTTTTGCCATTTGTTTGTACTTTTATATTTCAAATAAACTGAAATTTAATGAGCATTGTAAATAACCAATTCTTCATTGGTTCAATCCATTTGGATATATTTTCCACATACTCTTGGGTAAATTCAACTTATTCCTGTAATAAAAGCCTTACTTAATATACTTCCCCTGGATGCCAATAGCATGCCTTCATCATGATTCGTCAATGCAAGCTACATTTAAATTAATAGCAATTTTATGTTTCCATTTTTGAAATATTTAATAAAAATGTAAATTTAGTACCTTTTAGTAAAACATGTAATAAATTTAAATACAAAAAAATGTGATATGATCAAAAGGGGTATTTCCCATCCGTTTTTCTTTGGCAATGTTACTAACAGAGGTAAAATGTTCAAACCTAGTATATTGCAAATAAATCAAATCCAAAGAAGAGTTTGAAGATACCAAAGGGTAGTTAGAATCCGTAATTCAAAGAAGGACAGACAGCACAATGACCGAAAGAAAAAGGACAAAATGAGAAACATACACACAAAACTAAAGATCGCGCAACAATGAAAACCGGGAAGTCAAATTAGGTGGTCCGGAAGGGTAAGCAATTCCTGCTCCATTAGTGGCACCGTTAGGTTTCCTGTGCAAAAAATAGACAATCCTCTGATAGAACTGGCATGTCCTACTACCAATTAATTCAAAACATATTGATTGCTTTATTCAGTATTAAATAACAACCAATTATGTATCTACTTATTGCAATATATAAATGTTTGATATCTCATATGTTAGAAATATCAGTTATGATTGTTTTGTTTCAATAGAAGTCGTCTTTAACCCGCCCATTGTACCTTCTTATTTAGTTATGAGTTAACTACGAGCACTCCCTGACCCCGCTGTTATACCATTCGTGTCTATCACTTCGGTTGGCAGTTACTTGCTATTGGATGCAAATTAAACTGGGTGAAAGCCACAATGCTCTATATATATGAACATTAAACCAAACAGTGTTAGAATTAGAATTTAGAGCTGTCAAATGTTTGTTCTTCCCTCGACGGGATTTGAACCCACACCATTGATTCACTGCAGCACCATTCGCTTAGCCTTACGTCCAGCGCCCTAGACCACTCGACCACATCCACTCCCTACATATATATATATGTAAGCTTTAAAGCAAGTCGAAGTAAACTGTTATGTCATTCATAAGTGTGTTATTGAGTGAGCGGTCATGTGTGCATTTGTGTGCAAAGGGGTATCGAATGTGTGTGGTATTTTTTGGTTTTCCATTTTATCAGCAACTTTAATACGGCTGAAATATGTGTCACTGCTACTGACACACACACAAATCGTCAACGTCAACGGCAATATAAGGAGAATAGCTCCATATCTTTTCAAATTTGTTCTTTAATTGGTGTCACGAAGAAACAAATATAACACTGAGCATATTCAATGAGTATTATTTATTGGTATTTTCCGTCAACACATCATGGGATATATTTTACTTTGCTTACGTTATTTAGAGTGTGCAATTTTAGATTTCAGACCACCTGGTGTAATGACTATTGTGTTTATTTATTATGACATGAAGATGGGCTTCACACCCGATGGTCTCAAAAAATGTTAAGGTTCGAAGACGATTTTTTTTTTTTTTTTTGGCATAGCAAGATACTGTATTATTAAAATTAAACTCGTGAAAGATATTTTAATAAGAATATGTTTATCCTCCATGTAAATGAACTGTTCAATGGGGATAAAAGAGGAACAACTTTTGTGTAATATATAACATCTGAAACAATACAGCCATATACATTACTTGTATTATTTAATTATGTTATTGTCGTTGAAACCTTAGATGTTTGCTACATGTATTATACATTAGGTAAAGATTTCCAAATATTCTGCAGTAAATTATGACAAATGATTGAAATAAAATCGTAGATATCAAATTTAGTGCGCACGACGCGTTTCTGGAATAATTTCATTATGTATGCTCAAAACCAAAATATGAGAAAGCCAAATAATTTAAAAGTCTTTGCAAGCAATACAATGCAAAAATTGAACACCATAAAATTGGAATAACATTTCGAACGCAATTTGAATATTATTTTCTGACATAGAAAAATAATTATAGCATTACAGGAATCCAATATAATACATATTTTCTTTGTTTTACCCAGGTCGGTAGTTCGGAGATCTGCTGAATGGATGGTGACGGTGAACGCGAGAACAAGTTTTAATGCGCAGCATCGAAGATTAAATTTGTCGTACCGGGTTCGTTATTGGCATCCCAATTAAAAGAGACCAATAGAACCGTCGTCATATGTTAACATGTAGCTAAGATGTTGTTGATAGTGGCACAACAGATCCACAACCGTAGACCGTAACAATGCAATGCTGACAGAAATGACCCTGGTTTAATATATCATATCTTTAAAACAGCCATACATATTACATATATTAGTTAACTATTTGTGATAGATACAATTGAAGTGTGTCCCAACATTCAATTTCATCGGTAAATTGGACATGTTTCGTTTGATCTCACTGAGTGATATTTTCAGTATCAACGGACTGATTGTGATACTGGGAAATATCTGTTCGCGTGATGTCATGATGATTTATACAGCTAAAAATGATAACGTCGGTTTTGAATTTCTCGACGATCATTATCAGTACTATCATAGTTCGTCATATATGACTCTCTAAGATACTAGCGATAATGTCTGTCTCAACCGTTGCTTAATATAAACATTCCATGCATACGATAATAACAATTCACTGTCGGACCATCAAAGTAGCCCAGATGTAAAATGTCCCTTTTCTTCTTGTTTGCGCATTTTCTGTTCTTCTACCATTTACGGTTTCTGATTACCACTGTGGTATGTTCTTGCAACAGCCAACACAATGGTATTAATGTCATCAGTTAATAAGGTCTGTACCATGCATAGAGTATGGGCAAGTATTAACCGTTCCGTTGAAACAGGTCTCTCGGTGGTTTTCTGAGCGTTTTTAAATCAAATATTCTGTCCTTCTGGAAATTTCGCTAAGATTACATATCCTTCTTCCGCTACCAATAACTCGTTCGTTTATAAACAAAATCAGATATGAAATAAGATGCGCGTCTCAATGAAATTGCTCACTAAGTGGTTGTAGTAATTCTAGCAATTTATTGACTTTCTCAGAACGAGAACGAGTCGTGTTTTGAATATAGCAACGTAGAACTGAATCTACTTAAGCAACAACCGCTCAACTAAGACACATTACCGGAGAACGCAATTATTAGTATTGAATATGCATTTCATATTTCTATAACATTTTGATATGCCAGACGAGTTTAACAATTATATACGCTCTTGATTGATTAATTGATTGATTGATTGATTTATTCCTTGATTGATTGATTGCTTCATTGATTGATTGATTGATTGATTGATTGATTGATTGATTGATTGATTGATTGATTGATTGATTGATTGTAACGTCAGTAGACATCGAAAATGCCCCTGAGTGATGCTATTTACAAAGAAGCATAATGTGTACTATTAATTAATTGATATATCACGTATGCTCATTCAATTTACAAATACATCTAGATGGAATACGTGTAGCTATCAGAGGTAATTATTTACAATAAATTAATCTACAATTGCAAGATAACTGATGTTTATTATTGGTTGGTTTATGGTGTTTATCGCAACTTTCAACAATAGTTCAGTTATATTGTGGTGGTCAGTGGAGGAAACCACAATACCCGAAGAAGACAACCGACCTGTCGTAAGTCGCTGAAAAACTGTATCACATAATGTTGGATCGATTAAACATCGCCATGAACGTAGTGATCGGCACTGCTTGCAAAAGTAGTTGCAAATCCAACTACCATGCGATCACGACCACAACGGCCCGTTTGATGTAAATAGAAATAGAGATTATAAGTATTTCATAGAAAACACTGTGTGACGTAATGCATTCAGTAAGTATGCAATGTATAACTTCTATGAAGAACAATTTATGTCATGCCATGCTGGGAGGATGTAGAATGTCGTGCAAACTTCTGATAAATATAATATATGATGTAATATGGTTGAAATGTTGCAGTTTTCCTCTTAAATATGAAGTTTTATTAAATTGTTTACTTACGAGGCACCAAATAGCGATTAAGCTGTCATGGAAACTTACATGAATGTAAACCATGTTCCATGTTGTCATTAATATAAACGTACTTCCGGCTAAATTGTCCAATCAAAAGCCAGTTTACAATTGTGATCCGTAGTATTATGACACGTGATGTGTTGATAATGTTACATTTCTGCTCATCAATTTAAAGTTTTATTTTAAAATTTGATTTATATGTGCCCCAAGTAACATGTAAGCAGACCGATGTAGAAATGGGAGGAAATTTAAATGCTGTAAAATAAATTTCTCGTTTTATAATATGATATTTTTGTTCATACGTTGATATGTTTTATAATATGATATTTATGTTCTTCCACTGTATCAACCCTGCTGTTCTAGCTACACTTGTTAATTGATAATCTGTACATGTATCCTTGAGAAGAAAGCTTGATATTTAAAATGAATGGAGATTTATGTGGCTTGATATAAATAAATGTCCCCTTTATAGGACAGATCGAACGTTTTCACTGTTTTGATCCTGTTCATTAATCTGAATTCTAAAATTATTTGAAGTTATTATTTTAATGGGATCCCTGTAGGGAGCATTGTTGCATGCCTGTATTAAAGCAGGCGTAAATTGAAAATGCTTTATACATATATAAATTGCATAAATCTCAAGCTTAAGCATAAGGCAGATGCTTAACGGTTATATTAAATCAGATCTTAGAAGACATCTGTGTACTTTGTTTCACCATTCTCAACTACATATCATTTGACTTACATTCAATTTATATAATAGTTACTAATGTATAGGTCATTATCGTGATTTATAGACTTCCTAAAGAACAGTATCATAGACCGAAACATTGATAATGACCGAGCCGCAGTGTTGAATTCAATACTACTGTCCCAGGGACATTCTATTTATCACGATAATGCCATATGCACAAGTAACTATTAGTTTTATTTTATTAAAGGAAATAAGACTTTCTCAACAATATTGCAAATCTTCAATCGTCAGCAGCAAATGTTGGTCTACATTGACAACTGCGCGATCTCCGTTGCACTTTAAAAAAGGGACGCAACTCTAAATCTTTGAGTGGTTATTAACATGATAATGCAAGGCGCATCACCATGTTTACGTCAATGAAAAAAAACGAATTTAGAACTGATATGAAATATATAGCGATAATGCATAACTAATGTTGAATTACCAATGTACAAAACAACTAGGAATTATCTCCCTTTTGCCACGGATTGGCATTAGGATTGGGGGAGGAAATAGTGTATATAATGCATTTCTCATCTTTCGGTAGAGCAATATAGCATGCTTGAATATAAGAAAGGGGAAATCAGAAGCCACGATTCAGGGATCTAGATATACACGAATGACATGGGAATTCATTTGGAAATCAGTAGTTTATTCATCTTTGTACCGCTGTCGCCATAAAGTTTTAGAAAAACGAGTATCATTCAAATTATGAAAGTGAGTTCACCATTGCTCGTAGCAGCATGTGCGTTGTGTGGTTAATTACATATATGTAGTAATAAGCTTCATTTGATCAATAGATGATATGTTGGTCCATAAAACTAATTGAACTCTATCACAGACATTATACGGAATGTCACTCATACACTAAAATTGGAGATTGTCCTCAGCAACATATAGGTTTTACTCTTAATGACACTACTTAGTTTCATGATACTAAGGGTTGAGCTTTGGTCTATATAGCGGATTTAACCTTGCCACTTTGCTTTGAAAAGCCTATGCCAAGTGGTTCGGAAAACAATTGATGAAGATAATGAGTGCTAATGGCATCAACTTTCTACGACTTCCCAATTAGTACCTCCGTTCTGACGGTGTGGTGTGTTTTTTTATTTTTTTATTTTTTCTTCGCTAAAAATGAGTACCAGTGGTCGAACTTCTGCAAAACCGATAACTATGCTGACTGCAAATACAACATCTGTGCATACCAACTCAGAAAATTTCATTCAGTGTTCTTCCAATATCGGTGCAAAAAGTATGTTATATAACACGAATGTCTACACGAAAATATCCTCAATATTCGTAAATGAGCACTGTTGGAAGACATAGGTATTTCCTTTTTGTCAATCATAATATATTCAAAATTCGCTGTGAAAATTCTTCGTGAAATTGTAAAAAAGAAAAACAAATCGACATAAGGCACAACAATAACATAATATAATTGCTCATCCTATATATTTAGAGCGGTCATGGTCACCATCGTATGACATACTTAATGATATCTAACCACGTAATCAATGTCTATCAAATAATATGTCAAGTCGATCCCTTGATGATGTTACATAATTTTCAAATCGTCCGTATTTGGTAGAAAACAATGTGTATTTGATACAATTTTATGCAAGCAACAAAAATGTACATATCGAATCCAGTGTCAATAGGGGATATAATTTGTTCTGGTTTCCTGGCATAATCCTCGGAAGTACGCAGTGCCTATGAGAGGGGAGTTCAGCCGATGCATTGGTCCGGGACCCGGGGAGCCAAGAAAGGGCCTGTGAATCTCTGAAGGGCATCATAGCCTTAGTCATGGACGTTTTATTTTGATATGTTTTCATTGGGGGAGGGAGGGGGTATGTTCAACTATTTTTAATTTATTTAGAATATAATAATGTAAATTTCACTTAGACTTCTGAATTCTGGGCCCCAGAACAGTCTTGTTCCGCCTTGCAAAATTTCTCTTTGAGGCCTTAGGAGTACGTATTCCAAAAATAACGTTTCAACAATGGGTTAAACATTAATAACAACATTAGTAATACATGTATCTATTATCATGTATATGAATACTATAATGGTATTTCTAAGTTGTATATGTAGGTTAATTATATCAATTATTTATAAGTTTCTACATGTATGTATTAGATAACTAGTTTCCCTCATTAATTTTTAAGATTAGGTCTACAACAATTGGATTCCATGTACTTGTACGATATATACTGAAATCACTTAGTTGAGGCATATACAAGTTCATTTATAACTTTTATTGGCAAACGTAAAATAGTATTGCTCAACCATAGACTAAGGGCAGTAGAAGCATAAATAGTTAATTATGCAGCATTTGTCGTCAGAAGCAGTTCAACACAGTCATTTATGGCATGAATAATGCTATTGTTGAAGATCTAGTTGTGATTGTGTAATGTAAAATAATTCGTACTACGAGCGATGTTTTTTTACTTTAATTTGTGTCTAAGCGCAATGTTCAAGAAAAGCTTGCATTCTTATGCTTTCTTACTAAAAGTTGTTCCTTTAATTTAATACAAAAACAATGTGTCTCATGTTCATTTTCATCTATAAAACATAGAAAACAATGTCAAAACTATAAGTAAGCATATAGGAATATTAAGCAAATTATGTTTATCATCTTTATCATGTGAAATGATATTAAAATCTCCCACAATATTGTTACAACAGAGAAATTTGCATACCAAATCAGTTTTCTCTTTCACTTGAAAAGTTTAACAAAATCAATATACAACACTTTGGAAGCTCAGTTATGATATGCTTTGGTTATACAATATTGCTATTACAAAATTATGCTTTGCAAGATATTGTTAACGCTCTTAAAAACTGACAGAAAAATACACAAAGCAATGCAACAAATGTTATTCGAGCCATTCGGAGCACATTTATAAAGTGTGTCCATTATGGTACTCGTTAAACCGGTACTTATATTACGGCTTTCGCCTTACACAGCCTTATAGTGTCCAGGTGACTGATGGAGTCAGTGATTATATATCACAATAATTTATACAGTCAATGTAATTTCACTGCTAAAGCAGAACGATTGCAGGATAGAGAACATAGTCCGGTAACTAGAAACTTATCTTAAGGTGCCGTTAAAAGACACTTTAAGATCATCGTAAGGGTACGTTAAAATATGACAAAGAGTGTTAACATAACCAAAGCAAATCCTTAGTGTACCATTTCTAGAGATACGACATCGATAACATTATCCTTTGAGTTGTCGTCTTAAGGTGTTCCGACATTGGTTTTACAGAAATATATTATTGCTTCTGTCAATTTAATCATCAATGTGCTTAGAATGGCATGTGTGCACTCACGGTCAGAAGCATGTCCATCAAGCAGAGGTAGACATAGCTGGGGTACACGTGAATGCAATCTATAATTGCGACTAAAGACGAGTAGAGGATGTGTCATTCTATGATATTTGTCATTAATGGTATGTATAAACACAAAACGTGTTTTATTGACTATTTAAAGACGTAATGGAATTTCGAATTAATTCTACACACAATCATATTGCAATACATAATTCTGATTACTATTCTGTACAATCAATTAAATAAACTTCATACCTCTTTAGGTGCATTGAAAATTACGAAGTCACCATATATTTTTTGTGCAAAAACTTGCATGTTGGCATCACCCGAACAACGGAATTCTTCACAGGTTATCCAAAATTCAACATTTTCTTCACTGAACTCAGACTTCAGCAATCCCTTGAATAATTCTAATCCACCTGAAATATAAAAGAAAAATATTACAATGTATCTTGATTGCATCAACAACTTTAGAGAATATGGAAGGGGCAACCAGGAATGGTCAATCTATAGATACAGGCAGCATCGCACAAAAAGAAACGAAATAAATCCCGAACATCATTAAACAACTAACTCAACTCGAACAGTATCATTCCAAGAAACCTCTAACCGAAAAGTTGGCTTGGTTTAAGATGCTTAATCCCACTTTCAACAATATTTCAGTTATATAGTGGCAGCCTAACCGAAAGGATTACAGCAATTACAAATTGTCATATACTATTTAATTTCACGTTGTATGGAGTATTTTTCTTCGGAGAGGGGGTGAAATTGTTATGAATCACGTATTAGTAAAAGTAGCAGACGGTCAATAATCATAAAAGTTGCCGTTTATACAATCGATTGTCACCCCCAAATAATTTAATATCAGAATATATATGAAAAGAACGTTTAAACTGTCATGGTCACAGTACGACGGTTATCAACAAAACGAACAATTACCTATCACCTTGAATAATTAAGCATTAGCAAACCAAAATATATGGCTGTTGATATCCAGGTTCTGGCTGGAAACACTACAATGCGGTATCTTATGATCCCGACCTGCCTTTCTTGATAGTAATCTCCAACGACAATTCATATACAGCTAAACCTGTCTAAGCGGACCTTTTGTGTTTCGGTTTATACTGGTTAGATTAACAAATATTTCCCGTATTGGGACTTTATTTAAGTTCGATTGATGCAGGATTTCTGCTTAGTCATGATTCGATGTAGACAGGTTTCAGTGTATTAACAAACGATAAAAACAATCCTGCAAAGATTAGAGTCAACTAATGTACTGCTCTACTGTAAAGCTTGATCACATGTAATGATCGGTACTTGCACTGGTGAGTAA